>BRYF01000016.1:3756483-3758983 GCA_030159135.1 Actinidia polygama | reverse complement strand
TTTAGTATTGCTTAAAACTCGTATGCATCTGAGTAGCTGTTGATAGCATATCTAGATTATTATGGCTTAAAACCATGTGGAACTTTTGCATACCATCCAAAAGGTACTCTGGGGCTAGATATCCCAAAGTTCCTGAAAGCTTCACATTGTCCTTGCTTCGGATTCAACGGCTAGGCCAAAATCAGAAAGCTGAATCAACGAAAAAACAATTAAAGAGAAATTCTTAGGGAAAATTCTTGGGAGAGCAACATGTGAGTACACATTTTACCAGTATCGTACATATTTTACCTTAGCACTGAAGTTGGAATCAAGAAGAATGTTCGACGACTTCAGATCTTGATGAATCATCGGCGGATTGCAGCCCTCGTGAAGGAATTCTAATCCTCTGCCCAACATCAACATTGGTGATTGTGATAATGTAACAAGAGTATCAAAAATCCAAATCAAAAGATGAATTGGCAAAACGGTGTACCTTGCAACATCCAAAGCAATTTTCATCCGGATGAGCCAGGTTAAAGCTGATCCATGAGATGGTCCTAAAACATCAATAACAAGTCAGCAAAAAAAAAAAAGAGGATCATAGTACGTCGATTCCATTTTCTATCTATATCGTCCTTGTTTCATATGGAAATGAGAAGACTTCTTACCGTGCAATTGGGATTCCAAAGACCCATTATGCATCTTCTCATAAAACAGAAACCTTGCCTCACCATGAATGCAGTAACCCAACAGAGAAACTATATTCTGCTGCTGGATTTTACTTGGCCAATCCAATTCTTTCTGAAATTTGAATTAGTAAAACAAAAAAGCAAAACCATTACAAGAAAAATAATACCAACATATAGATTCTAAGTAAAGTTCCGTAGGGGTGATAAACTAACCAAATTAGATCAGTTGCTTGATTACCAAACAAAGCTTGAACATGATTTTAAAGCTTTCAAGCCACGCTTAAATTATATATTGTTCAGCTTGTTTGACTTATAATGTTTAAAAAATTCAAGTTACTCGAGCTCGACTCATGATCAATTCGATTAAATTCGTTTGATATCGGTTCGCTTGATAGTAAACCAAGCTCGAATATGTTTGGAACCCGTTAAGTTTTCAAACTAAGTTTGGACAATGTACTGTGCAACTCGTTCTACTCGTTTATCACCCCTAAAGGTCCGGGCAAGAGTTACCTCGAACTCTCTTGCAGCTTCGTGGCTCCGACCGTGGAGTCTTTTTACAGCTGCAAGCAAGTTATTGTTGAAACGAGCTTTGTACACGCGCCCAAATCCGCATTCACCCAAAACATTGTCTTCTTGGAAATTGTTTGTTGTAGCTACTAACAACTGATATTTTTCAAAGAATTGAATCTTACCAAAATTGGACCCAGAGAAAGTCCCTTCGCAGCATCTTCAAATTCATAATCAAAAGAAGAAAAAGAGACAGTAAATCACTTTAGAAGAAGAAGAGGCACTGTAACCTCAATAAAAAAGTTAAGGCGGTGTTTGGATTATGGATTTGTAGAGGGAAGAAGCTAAACTTATTTATTTTGTTTCTCTATGATCCAACACAGCCTAAGGAAAAGCCAATGCAACTTTGAATTGTTTTAGTCATTAGTAAAATGTTTTTATGGTTTGATCAAAATTATATATATATGCTTTTTCGATTTTTCTTGACGAGATGAGTTTTAAAATGTAAAAACTTTTATATAATTTAAATTTTTTTTACTAAAGACAAAAAATATATCTAAAAGTGTTTTTTTTTCATCTTTAGTATTTTTTTTTAAATTAGATAAAAAAATTTAAAAAATTAAGTCTTTTCGTCAAAATAAATTAAAAAAAAAGTATAAATTTTTGATCAAAGATAAAAAAATTTACTAAAAATAAAAAAATCAAGTCAAAACAGTTAATAAAACTCAAATAAAAACATCATTTTTATCTCTCTTCTCCAAAAAAAAAAACAACTAGGAGTGAACGGTGACACTATAGCAAAAGCTCAAACGAGTTGCAGTTTCTTCTCTCCATATTACTATCCTATCATATATTTAAGAAAAATAAAAATTAAAAAATATTCACTTTGAAAAAAATTACCCACTAATAGATTTTAGTTATAAATTGGCCACATTTTGATATTTTTTTTGTTTTTCTTGTTGTTTTTTCTTTTAATTTGACAAAAATTATATAAAAAATCTCAGAGTTTAATTATAGAAATGAATTAATATATTGTGACTTTTAGATTTTCTCAATACCCACGTCTTCTCACAAAATTTCAAAGTCTATAAGATATTTTTTTAATTTGAGTGCACCCTAACATATTTCCAATATGCCCTACATTCTTCGTTGCAATCCGCAAGCCTAAGCCACCACAACCACCATCCCCACCCCCACTCAGTCTCCCCACCTCTGGCCCTCCGCCACACCATTCCTATGGCAATCTCCAACACCCTTCAACTCCTCCCTTCCCCACCCTCTCCCCTTTCCTTTCCCATTCATAACGAATTGAAAACCAAAAACAG
>BRYF01000016.1:3691483-3693983 GCA_030159135.1 Actinidia polygama | reverse complement strand
ACACCCACTCTCCATGAATTACTTACAAAAAACTCACCATCACCATCTTCTTCTAGTCGTACAGCCTCTGCTCTCCGACCACCCACCCGGGCTGCAGCCTCCACCGGGTCCGCCAAATCAAAGGCCCACATCAACCGCCAGGATTCATCATCAGAGATCGTGATGATAATGCCCAAGGCTAGTCTCCTCAAGGCTTTCCTAATGCAGATGATAAACCCATCAAGCCACGATTAGATCAGAAGAAAGAATTTTCAGCCGAGGACCTCCAGGTTTGCTGCCATGAATAGAACTCCAAATGGAGTTCCTGTTTCCTGATCAAATTAATTCTCCTCTCTCTATATATATATATATATAAATTTGGAAGTTGAATGTAATGAAGACTAACCCAAATTCCAATTTTCATTTTGGTAAACAAGTCAGGTTAATTCTGTTTTATAAGAAAGTGTTGGATCTGTAAATACAGAGCAAATCAACGCAAAACCATCAAATACAGAGAAAAGCAAGGAAGTAGATTGTGTCAAGATTCATACTTGTTTGGTGTGATGTAGGCAGCACTATGCTCCATTTGACATAATATAGCAAACTTGACGTAATCTCGAGAAGTCCAACGATAATGGTGATGGTAAAGGTTGAGCTCCGTTGCAAGGGAACATATCTGCTTTGTTTTCTGTTTAATTTTAACCCTCGTGTGAGGATTATGTCCAAATAAAATAGCCCAACCCGCGGGGCTATGGTGACTGACCATAGGCATGCATGTGGACGTGCACTGTCTAATGCACTATGTATTGAGATTTACACCAATCCACTCCAATCTCGTTCACAAGTATGAATTATGAAAGAAATAAAGTAAATAAGAACACACAAGATTTTTAGTTATGTTTACGGGACTGAAGTCCGATTCCACTGTCACCAAGAGGATTACAAATGGGTATAAATGAGACACAAAAGTTTCACAAACAACACCCTTATGTGCGTCAAAACAAAGAGCAAATAAGAGGAAAAATTTTCCCAAAACAAAGTACAACCGAAGTCTTGATGGAGCACAATGGAGCTTCGAACTGAATCCTTTTTGGAACAACAAACAGAGATCAAATTGGGGCTGAAGTGGGTGCTGGAAATTTGCAGCAGAGAAGCAGCCAAAACAAAGCAAAAGCTATGCCACCTTGGCCCCAAACTTGGGTTTTTAAAACTGACAAAAAAAATAGCCCCAAAATATTTTCAAACATCCTCCACTAAGAACCCACTAACTTGATCAATAACTCACGTTGTTTGCTTCAAAAAAAACAAACTTGAGACTTGTTCTCAAACAACTTAACAACTACTGACCAAAAAAATTAATACTTTGAACAAATTAAGCAAGTCCCTCACACCACTATGAAGGGAAAACCCAACACTATGTATAGACTTATTATTTAAGTTATGGTTGTAAAGATATTCAATTATAAAAATGATGCTCGCTTTTTGAGGGGGGTTACATGAGAAGCTTGTACCCTTGGGAGGGGTAATAGTTCTACAACTTGCACTATTGCCAAATAAATATTAGTGTCATATGCATATTGTTTTGGTTTTAAATACAAGTTTTATTTGGAGGGAAGATAAATTCAGTGTGTTGTGACCCCCACATCACAATGCCTTTACTTGAGTGATAAATTAGTAGTACCACTACAGTTTGTCCAAGAGCATAAATGGTTATACACACGTTTGTACAAATCTTATTATATGGGTGTTTGGACCTACATGATGGTATTGGGGGTCAGCACATATCACTTACGTAAGAGAGTTTCTAACGTTTCTCCATTCATTTTGCTATTCTTTAGAGACCTTCAGCGTAGAAGGCCTTAAAAGACTTCTAAACAAGTGTTAATTAATTGAGAAAACTAAAAAGAGGAAAGTGTAGGGATGTGAGTGCTGAAAATAGAAGAGTGAAAATTAAAAATAGATACATGCGGTGACGTATTAGCGGTTGACGGTGGTTGTCGAAGACTGCTGATAGCCGGGCAGAATTGCAATACAAGAACAGTGGGAACATGCCATTGGAGTTGTCCCGCGATGACTATTCGATGATCAAGTTACATGATCGGAGAAAATAAGTATATGTAGAAAGAGAAAGAGTTTAAGGCTTAGAGTACAAGAAATTGCATACATTTAAGAGAATAATGTTTGGCCTTATATAGCATAGTTCGACGCGTGCCTAGACGTTCTATGTCATGTCACTGGACAAACTGTAACTCGACACGTGCTAGGACGCGCTGACTGTTGTGTTAGTAAGTAGGCGGCTAATTCAGTCATGCCCCTAAGGCACGACTAGTAGCTAGCCTGTTATGTCATTGGCGTCTTGATCCAGACATGGAGGCTGTCAGAGAAAACCTCGCCGTGCAAGTCGCATTATGTCCCCTAATGTGCCCTAGAATCGTCGCCGACCGTTGCGTCTCAATCGAGCTTCGGCACAGTGACCCCACCGAGTTGGTTATGGAGTGACATCTCGGTAACGATGTTTGCC
>BRYF01000016.1:3561483-3563983 GCA_030159135.1 Actinidia polygama | reverse complement strand
CCTCTTTTCCATGTGCATGGGAAATTAATTGATAAGAACAAATTTTGTCAGAGGATGTTATTGGAAGGCATCCAGGTATATGGATCTACAGACATACTGCCGATAAATACATTTCTATCTTCCGATAGTTACTTTAGTATTTATTGGATAGGTTCAATATATAATTTTGACAAGTAGGTTGATTGTCTGAAAGTTTCATAATTATTTTGGTGTTTTTGGAGTTAGCCTGGTATTATTATTGGGTGGTAATGCTTGTGCAAGTCTGATTTGACAGAGTTCTCTGTGAAAGCTGTTGTTCATGAAAAGCAGGGATTAGTTATTATACATTATTGAATCACAGGTGATACTCAATGACAAAATGCAGCCAGTTTTTATTTTACATAGATTCATCTTTTTGTTTTCTTTTTCCTTTTTGGTATGGTTAACTCCAAGGATGAGGTTTTACTTCTGTTGTTGTTGACTATTATTGTCAGTCTTATTGGTTACAATTGATATAAGGGACTTAGTTGGTCACTAACAGTGAGGGCTGGTGGTTTGTTTTCCTATTCTGGGTAGAATAAATGAATTGATAACATCAGGTATTTTTTCTCATTTTAGATTTCAGAAGGTTCTGAAGACAGTGAGCAAATGTTTGAGGAAGAGGGCAGTGAGCACGAAATTGACAGTGAACAAATGTTTGCTATTGAAAGCAATAACTTTGAGGATGGCAGTGGGCAAGTTCTTGGGATAGCAAGCAATGACCTTTGTAGTGAGCAAGTGCTTGAGTTTGGAAGCAATGATGAGGAAAACAACAGTAAGCAAGTGTTTGGGATTGAAAGAACCAACCATGAAAACAATAGTGATCAAGTGCTCGAGATTGATAGCCATTACCACGAGAGTGATACAAATTGTGGTACAACAAAAGTTTGTGATCATAACTGTGCATCCCAAGTATGGGCTTATCTTCCACCAGTTGTGGGAATGGAGTTCGAGTCGTATGATGATGCATATAATTATTATAATTGCTATGCTTAGGAGCTGGGATTTACCATCAGGGTCAAATCATCATGGACTAAACGTAACAGCAAAGAGAAGCGTGGTGCAGTACTCTGTTGCAATTGTGAGGGCTTCAAGACAAAAAAAGAAGCAAGCAGTATAAGGAAGGAAACAAGAACTGGTTGTCTAGCAATGATAAGATTGAGATTAGTGGAATCCAATAGATGGAGGGTGGATGAAGCTAAGCTTGAACACAACCATTTATTTGATCCTGAAAGGGCACAAAACTCCAATTCAATATAAGAAGATGGATGTGAACGATGATGGTCTTTTGAGGAATGTCTTTTGGATTGATTCTTGGTCGAGGGCTGCATATGGTTACTTCGGTGATGTGGTTGCACTGGAGACAACATGCCTGTCAAACCAACTTGAGATTCCACTTTGGGCATTTGTTGGAGTTAATCACCACAGGCAGTCTATTTTGCTTGGCTGTGGTCTGCTCACAGATGAAACACTAGAAAACGTATATTTGGTTATCGAGGGCATGGCTAACATAGTAACATGTATGTTGGAACATCCTCCTCAAACCATCATCACAGACCAATGTAAGGCCTTGCAAACTGCAGTTGCAGAGGTTTTTCCCAGGGCTCACCATCATCTTTGTTTGTCACGTGTCATGCAAAACATTATCCGGAATTTGGGGGAATTTCAGGAATCTGAGGTATTACTCACAGTATTGAGTAGAACAGTTCACAACTGTATAAAAGTGGATGAATTTGAAGTAGCTTGGGAGGATATGATTCAACGTTTCGGAATCAGGGATCACGAGTGGCTTCGAACTTTATATGAAGATTGAGATCGATGGGCTCCAGTTTACTCGAAAGACACATTTTTGCTGGAATGTTTACTTCTCAACCAGGTGAGATGACGAACCCTTTTTTGATAGGTATGTTCATAAACAAACCACTTTGAAAGAATTTTTCGACATGTATGAACTAGTTTTACAAAAAAGCACCAGAAGGAATCTCTTGATGATTTCGAGTCGAAAGAGTAGAGCCCCATGTTAAAAACGAGTTGCTCGTATGAGTTACAGCTCTCTGAAGTGTATACGAAGGAGATATTCTTGAAGTTTCAAGAAGAGGTGGAGATGATGGCTTCTTGTTTAAGCGTACACAAATTCGTGCTAATGGACCAATCAGCACATACATGGTCAAAGAACGGGAGGAAGATGGATATCTGAGAGGGATTAGGAATTTTGAAGTACTGTACGATAAAGCAGGAGTAGAAGTTCGCTACATTTGTAGTTGTTTCAATTTCAAAGGCTATCTATGCCGACATGCATCATGTGTTCTTAATTACAATGGTGTGGAGGAAATTCCTAGTCAATGCATTCTTTCACGGTGGAGGAAGGATTTCAAGCTTATGCATGTGCCAGATCTTGCTTCCAATAGCATCAATATTACTAACCCAGTTCAATGGTTTGATCATTTGTATAAGTGAGGGTTATAAGTTGTCAAGGAAGGGA
>BRYF01000016.1:3438983-3443983 GCA_030159135.1 Actinidia polygama | reverse complement strand
ATCTAATTTTTTTCCTACCAAATATCTATTCGTAAGTGCTAGCTGGCGTAACTTTGTAGTCGTGGGTTATGCTAAATCATATAATAAAATATGAAAATAAATAATAAATATAACATTTTTTTGTTGGGAATATTAAATCCACGTATATTGGTAATAATGCACTTGACACTTTCTATGCCTTATATATATACTATTAATTGTCCGTGCCATGGGCATTACATAAAAAAATATCACCTTTTAGGCGTACTTATTAAGAGTTTTACAATCTAAAAAATAGATAAGATATAAACGTTAGATAAAATATATATTGCTCTATTGCATGCATATACTATAAAATGGAGAATAAATTAGAAATTCCACTGATTTTAAAATTTTTTTGCTGGTTTGGAAGAAATGAGGAGGAAAGAAGTTTTAATTGTTTTTTTTTTGTGGGTTCTACTATAAAATGATCAAATGAGTAAAAAATATGTCCAGATTTAGAGAGTTTTTGTCCATTAGATAAGAACCTATGTATGTCTCACATCTTTGAGAAGAAGAAAGTGATATTATTGGGTGAAAAAAAATAATTTTAGGTAAAATTTCAATCGTTAAATTAATTCAAATGAATTTCAACCGTAGATAGTAAAAGATAGTTTTGAGATTGTTTTATAATATATATATTTTTGCTTTATAAAAGTGGCACGTTGTTGGCTGAGTAATAGTCCCATTTTCAAGTTAAAGCAGTGTCAAATGAGTGACTTGTACGATCATGCTTTTCTTGAATAAAGGTAACTTTATATGGTATGTTCAACATCTAAATCAACCACCACCACCACGTTATTTTTCCACACGCTTTGTTTAGGGTCTTTGACTTAACCTCAGCCCCTCAAAAATCTCCCTTACTTGTAGAAAAACCACTAATCAACATATGTGTGCTAATATCAAGATAAGCATTTTGTTTACAAATTAAAATAGCACTCAAAAGTGTTTGATAGTCTTGGCATTGCAATGTGCAACTTTTCTTTGTTCTATCCCCTATTTATGGGCACGGGCAAGCAATATTCATTAACTTCATTGCATTTAAAAAAAAATTCACAAGTGTTTTAGTTTGAGGGTCACGTTTGATAACAGATTTTAATTCATTGTGATTGACAATTCAATTTCTATCACAATCCCAAAAAAACTAAAAAAAATGTTAGATAAATGATTGGACTATGAATACCACATCTCCATAGCGTTTGTAAGTGTCAATTTTTGAGTTTGTTTAATTTTTGAACTAAACACTGTTAAAGTAGATCCTGCAAAACTAATAGTTATATTCTGAAAATATGTTATGAAACATGACCCAAAAGTTATTTCACATATCCTACCAAATTATGAAATTGTCTAGGTCTTTGGTTACTATGATTGTTAACCTTATCATCACCTCCTCTAAACTACATAAGTGAATTCCCATTTAATGAAAGTGGGGTTGTAACTTAGACCATTGGGTCTAGAAGTGTGACAACTCTTAGGCTCCGTTTGGTAATGCTTAAAAGTCAAGCTTATTTTAAGTTTATTATCAAAAATGCTAAGACTTTTTTTGCTTTTTTGCTTTTGTAATTTTACTTTAGTTAAAACTAAGCAAAAATAAAAAAGCAAAAAAGCCAATTCTGATTGTCTTTTTTGCTCATTTTAATAAATAAATAAAAAACTGGTGTCAAACGGAGCCTTAATTTCTTCACCTGTCTTGTTGACAAATGTTTCTCCAAACCTTTTATCCATCATAGTAAGGGCACATTTAATTATTATCAATTTCCACCCAACCAAGAAAAGTTTTTTTATATGGAACAGTCCTCCAAAATTATGGAATACTGACATATTTAAAATGATGAGCTACACGGGTGAATGTTCAGAATATTTCTGTTTGTATAACTTGAAAAATAAGGCACCTTGTAGAATAAATTAAGAAAGAAACCCTCACATTTTTAACTTTTTTATAGCATCGCATGTACTTTGAGCATTTATTACTTATATCTCTCAACTCTGTTTGACAAATAAGCGGGACCCGTCATAATTATAATTTTTAAAAAAATGTAAAAACCTTAATCAGGGCGAGTCCCACTTATTTTGTGAGAAGGCAAAAATGAGTGTGTCTTGTACATACCAAAAAATAAATGTGTACCTATCACTGTTGATTCAAGTTATCCATGACATCTTAACAATCTTCTCAGTCCTCACAACATAGTGAAACATGCAACCAAATCAAACTACAAACTATGATATCAAAAATACCCAAAACACACAAAAATCCCAATTTTTTTATTAAATCCAATTTATAGGGGTTTGTTCTATGGATATTATTATGCATACAAAATTATTAAATTCAACTGCTTTGGATCTACAAACTGATCAATTCTAATACTTTTTAATATTGTAATAAGTCCTAACCTTGTAATAAACCCTAACATAATTTTACAAATCTTTTCTATTAATTTTAAAATTTTCACTAATCGAGTATTTAAATTTATGTACATTAATTCCTAGCAATAGATATATTTAAGGGCAACACCTTCTCCCACATACGAAGCACAATCTTCCAAAAAAATCAAAACCATGGCTCTCTCTCTTATTGAGATTAATTTACACTTATAAAAAGAATAGATGAAGTGACCGGTACTTAGGGGGGGTACAATTTTTATGTTTCTTAATTGTACAGTTAAGGGCGAACATGGTTCTCACTTTAGTTGATAGTTCAGGGGTGTAAATATCAAAAAGTGAAGTTGAGATGTATAAGTGATAAATGCTCAAAGCACATGGGGTGTAAGTGAAAAAATAGATTTTTTCCATTAATTTGAACGAAAAACATAATGTCCTCACTTTAGTCGATAATTCAAGGGGTGTAAATATTCAAAAATAGAGTTAAGAGGGTACAAGTGATAACGCTCAAAGTGTAAATAAAAAAACTTATTTTTATATTATATCCTTGTGGCACGATCATTTTTATTTTTTTTATAGTAATGATAAAGAAATTATATTTATACACGATATTTAATTACTATTTGATGTGACATCTTATATAACATTATATAGTTGTCGATGTCATATATACCCCCATATTAAATGATACCTAAGATTAATAGATGTGACCACTAAAATTTCCTCTTTACTTTAAATGACTTTAATAAAGATACTTCCATGTGTGGCACAATGTGGTTCCCACCTCATCAAGATTTAATGATGTGTTCCTTTTAGCAAGTTGTCAAAATGTTAGTAACTTTTAAGAAAAATGCTAAAAAAAAGCTCAATGAACTTTCAATAATGTATAAAAAAGTATAAAAATTATATAGAAAAGTTTAAAAAATATATATAAATACATAAAAATGTATTGAAAACTAATAAAAAGTGTATCGAAAATTATCTAGAATGTATGTTGACCTCAAAGAATCAAAGCATAACTTCTTACATGTTCAAAACTATCTTTCATAAGCGATTCATTTGAAGAGGATTAGCATCAATGTTTGCGTTTGATTTGGAACAAAACTAGTTGATTTGATATTACGTAAGCTACGCATAGTATAATTAATTAGGTTAGCTCAGTTGACCATAATTTTTCCTTTTTAAATAGAAGATTGATGTAAATCTTAATACTTTTATATAATCTCCAATTGATTGGTAAAAAAGCTTCACCACTTAAACCGCAAATTAAAACTGCGAGACATATTCAATAGGGCATTGTGGTTTGGTAATTGGTGAAAAAAATACTCAATCTGACATTCAAGTCTAATTTGGCCTAGTTTTTTTTTAAATTTTTTTAATTTTTAGTGAATTTTTTCACCAATTGCTCAAAAATTATTATTGAATCTCAAATTTAAAAAAAAATCCACTAAAGTCAAAAAAATTATGATAATTTGTCGAGTAAAAATATTTTTTTTCTTTAGTGAACTATTTTCTCCAAATTAAATAAAAAAATTATATTTTTCAACTTATCTTTTCAAGAGTAATCAGAAAATTATATAAGATTATAATCAAACAATTAAAAAAATTAAAGTTTTTTTTTCAAAAACTAAAATAATTAAAAAAAAAAACTAAGCCAAACTAAGGCTGAAAATATTTTCCCACCTACCCCTACCCTCTGAAGTGTGCAAAACAACGCCGTTTTGTATACTTCAGAATCAAAACGACGTCGTTTTAATTAATCTTAAAAACGACGTTCCAGGGTTAAATTAAAATGACGTCGTTTTGATTCTTAAGTGTACACTTTAAGATTGTACTTCAGATGATCCGAACTCCTTCCTAGCCACCTCTAAAAATGACCTTCCCTTTGCATAAAATAAACCTTCCTCATTAATGCTTCTTTATTTATTTGTCTCTCTATTCGTACAAAATTAAATCATCTACAACTATAATAATCACAAGATCCAGCCTCAATGCCTCAGCGCGTGAGGACGTGCACCGTACCATTTACTTCATTCTACTGCCATTCTGATCTGATCTTCTGATACGTTTGTTTAATCTTCATCACATAGAAAATATATTTATTTACTTTTTTTATTTATTAAATAGTGAACAAAATTCATTAAAGACGAAGAACTCATAAATCAAATCAGTTAAATTAGTTCAAAAGCCAATTCAAAATTGACTTGGCGGTGATCAAAATTTTGTACTTTTTTAACTCGTTTGAAAGAGAAGAATACATAAATGAACGTTGAAAAAGTTTATAAAAATCAATTAAAAAAACAAAAAAAAACTTATTTTGGGAACATAAGTGGGTTAATGTCATTGATCTCCCTCCCTGATGTTTCTGACAAATTCAATCATCTAATTTCAAATATAGCACTGATTGTTTTTTTAAAACTAATGTCAAGATTTTTTCTAAAGCTAATATTGTACAAAAATAACAAATTTATCATTTAATTTAGAATTTTTAATTTTTTTTGTTCAATACACTTATTAAAAGGCATAAATATATTCTTTTTTTATCAAAATACCATTTACTTGTAAACAACTCTATTTTTTAAATAAGTAATTTTTTTTAAAAA
>BRYF01000016.1:3368983-3371483 GCA_030159135.1 Actinidia polygama | reverse complement strand
CCCAAGAGGCAAGATAGCTTTTTGGACTTCTAGGCTTAAAAAAGCAATACCCAACTTCAAAAAGATGAAAATTAGTAGAAAAGTAAACAAATATTTTTAGTTGTGTCAAGCTTGGTGCATTTTCTTCGATCCGAGTAAGGGTGTTTTTCAAAACTTTTAAATTATTAAAAATAGATTTTTAAAAGTAAATTTAAAAGCATTGAAATTGTAACTTCTTAAGATCTGCTTTTAAATAGCGAAAGTTGTGTCAAGCAAGATGACACCGAAATTTTTTAACAAACACGACCACAAAGACTTGAATTGGGGCATCCACTATAAAGGATTAGAACATCCTTCATTTAGTGGGCTTGGGCCCACATAACCTTCAAAGTATATTTTTGTGAAGAGTAGAATTTTCTATTTTATTTGATACTATCATTCAATAACAAGCCAACTTCGGTACATTGTTTTGTTCCATTCTTTGGAAATTATTTTATGAACTCCCTCCCAAAAAGTGAAATTTGCATTATTCTAAACCTTGGGTTTGTTTTGGTTGAGTTTTATCACATGTTAATCTAGTCATAATCTTTGATATTTAGATCGAATGTAATTAAATTCAAGAATACTCATGGTCTTTCTTTTTTCATTTATTCTAATCTTTTGACTCGACTTACACCACATGACACTACAAATCTTTTAATTTAAACTCGTACTAAACGTTTTACAATGCTTAATACTACAGCAAGTCAATGCCTTTAAATGACATTCATACTAACACAAGATACTATATATATACTTGGTTATTAAAGGGCCGTATATAATTCTTGTGGACTTCACCATGCAGTCCAAATGATGTAGGGCCATTTCGCTCACGCCCTAAATTTTTTATGACTTGCTAAGCAAACTATCGATATATAACTTCAAGTTAATCAAATATTGATAGATCCAAGATCCAGACACATTTAAAAATGGACGGTGAACATAAATATAATCTCTATTTTTTAAGACAAAAGTATTAAATATCATTCTCAAAGGGAAGTGATGTTCGGCAGCATAAAATCCCATAGGAAACTTAACTCTACTTACTTGAGATTCTGAGAAGTACCCCCATCATTTATTCTGATACGTACCAATCATTCTTAAATTTATATACTTCCTATCTTGCTTTTTTGTTTTTGTGTGTTCCTTTTTAATTGGAATGGATTGAAATGAACGTGGCTAGTGGAAATTGGTATAGCACACATCCATTGAGACCACTTGATTTTTTTACAAATGCAACGTACACAATTACTCGTCACAGCTCCAACTACACATTCTCACAAAGGGTGGGTATCATAAGCTGTGAGATTCATCCTTTGTGACGAGTTGTAGTTGGAGCTGTAGCGGATAATTGTGCACGTAAAATTTAAGGGGGCCTAAACGCAAATATTTTGCAATGCATTCATTTTATTTAATTGCATTATCAGTAGCTTCTCTAGAAATTATGAGAGTTCTACCAATTTTAATTAGTGTTGTACTTTGGAAAAATTTGGGTATAATTTGAAGAGGCTTGGGATATATAATTAGGGAGGCTATGTCAAAAACTTGAAAATGTGAGCTTGAAATGAAGATAAGAATTATAATTATTCCTATAGGCCGAATTTGTGCAAATGAGAGAGAGAGAGAAAGAGAGAGAGAAGACTAGATAGCCATGATGGAGCAGAAAGGGAATGCAATTGAACCACAAATGGGTGTAGGGCACTGTTAGCTCATAGACATGTGCAGTTGATGGGGAAAATTTATTAGCATGTTGGAAGATTTTAGGAACTCCTAATTGAAAATTTTGTCTTGGATATATTTTTGGGCAAGTTTCACTTTCACCCCTTTGTGATTTGAGACGTGTGGATTATCCTCCTGCATTTAAAAATCACCACATAACTTCTTCTAATTTAAAAAATCACCACATAACTTCTTCTAATTTATGAATTGAGTACACATTTGATATTTGTTATAAAAAAATATGTTAATTAATCTTAATGCCCTCATATTTTTTATCACGCACGTGCACACGCGCTTGTGCACACGCACAATTACGTACATATATACATATAAACACACACAGGTGGCGACAGGGTGACAGAGTGAAGGGATTAGGGGTGTGGGAATGGTGAGAGAGGAGATCGAGAGGTTGGCGGCGAAGACCGAAGGAGCGAAAAATAGTGAAGAGAAAGGAGAAGAAAAGAAGACAATGACGTTCAAAATTTGAAGATTTAATGAGAATATTTTGTCTTAAAGAACATATAATGAATATTTAACATATACGCATCATAACATATATAATGAATAAAAATCAAGGTGAACCATTGATGTTTTGCGTTAAACCCAATGGTTCGCCGATATTTTTTTGTATTACTATATATGATCAGGTCTGCAGGTATGAGTAATTAGACGATCCTTCCACCCTTACGTTCTTTGTATAGAGAGACTCTCTAATATGATGCTAGAACTCTTAGCACCAGGTTTGGCATTTACCTGACCCAAG
>BRYF01000016.1:3358983-3363983 GCA_030159135.1 Actinidia polygama | reverse complement strand
TTATGACCCCAAGCGTTTTAAACCCTCAATTTCATTTAAACCAATAGTTTTTTCGCTCTTCCGCCTCGTATAGTCAGTGCAACAATTTATTTTGGGTGAATTAGTCATTTCAATAACGCTATGGCATGAAACGGTTGGCAACCACTAGGGTTTGGCTGGTTACGATTGAGGAAACATGTACCGGGACATTTAACTCCGTATTTCATATTCAAATGAAGCGTAGTTTCTGTTATGAAGTCCTTGGCAGCATTAGGAAAGAGACAATTTATTGTTTGTTGAACAAACAGTCCGTTCTTGGCAGAATCCATGGAAAAATTTTGGGGGACGGCCCCAGAAAAACTGAGGCTTTTGTGTCTGTAACAATTTTAGTCGAATTGTGTGGGGTGTAATGTTTGAGAGTTAGAAGAAAGGAAATCGATGATAGACACCTATGGTGGTCCAATAGTGGCTGAAGGTGGCTACGAACGAATGCCGGTTGCGATGGCCTAGTTGCGATACAGAAGCAGTGAGTTCAACCGCGGAGCTGTTTTCAAAAAATGGCTCTCCGATATTCAAATTAGATGATCGGAGTATGTAGAGAGAGAGAGAGAGTGAGCTTGTAAGAACTGAATTTGCATACCCTTTATTATAGCTTGCACGTGCCTAGATGCGTTGTCACGTTACTGAGAGGTAGTAGTTCGGCGCGTGTCATGATTCACTGACAACTGTGTCAATAAGTAGGCGATTGACCCAACCATGCCTCTAGGACCGGGTTGTTAGCCTAGCCAATCATGTTGTTGGTCTTGATCTAGGCGTGGCGACTACTAGAGAAAACGAGGCGTGCAAGTTACCCTCTTTCCCCTGACGTGTCTCGAGATCGCTGTCAACCATTGCGTCTCGACCAAGATCTGGCTCAGAGACCCCTTTGAGCTCTCTATAAAGCGACATTTTGGTGACTGTGTCTGCTCTAGCTCAGCTAGAACTGGTATATGTGTATTTTATCCCCTTACACATTGTATGCATCGGTCATAGTATGTGGAATCATTTACTATGCTGAGAATATTCGTCCCACAGGGATTGTGACTTGTTATTTCCCCATAAATTATAAATATGTTTTTGTTGATGTCTCCACGTACTATCGAAGGGTGACAGAGAAGGGAGATGAAGTTCGGTAACAGCCTGCGCAACGAGATAGCTAAGGCCTTGGTTGAATGGGAAAATGAGTTCATATCATACAAGGAGTTGAAGAAGCAATTGAACCTGATTGCCCAACAGGCAGCAGGAGAGGGGTAAGGTTTCATAAGTTTATTAGACAGCGAACTCGAGAATGTCAACGAATTTTTCATTGAGATCGAAGAAGAGGACATCATCAGAGTGAAGGTACTACTTGAAATTGCGATGAAAATTAATGAAGTTTTGTGTGGTAAATTGTTTCTAGAGAGAGATTGTGTTGCTTGGATATGCAGGAACTGAAGGAGAGAGTGGTAAATATGGAAAGCAGTGGAGACAGGACACAAGTTAAGCTGAACATATTGGAGTTTCATAGAGAGGTGGTCTTGCTATTACCCTACCGTGTCCTTAATTTTGCAGGCAAGTTTTTTCCCCTATCAAAATTATAAGTTGTGTTACCAAAAAACGCTAATACCCTAAAGATTTATATATTAGTATGAACATTCTGAAATATTATATCTCTCTGTTACAAGATTTAGCGATCCAAACTTTTCCCCCAATTTTCCTTTTATTTCCTTGAAATATTACTTTTGGACGTAGAAAAATAATTGTGATACACTAAAATCCAAAGAAAATAGAGCGCTACGGCAAGACAAAATTTGAAATACTTGGGTTATAATGCCCCAAGAAATGTCGTTTGACATGGATAATTTGTTTTACATGTATTTATGCCACTTGAAAGACGCATTTTGTGATGTTGTAATCTATAAAAGCTTACCTCTATCGTTAAACAATTTAGAGTATATAGTGTATCACGTTCTTGTTCCTGATCCTCATAGCGGAACGATTCACGATCCAGGTAACATAGGTTTATAAGAGATTTTGAGTGGAAGTCAGTCTCTATTGATTCACTTGGCATGGGAACAAGAAAAGTACAGAAACCACCTGTCTTTTTAGTCTTTTACAGGTCACCTTTTGCCCATGCATTGATGCTAAAAAAACTTTATATGAATGTGTTATACTGGAATAGGGCTATCGAAGATAGTCAAAAAGCACAAGAATACAGGCATTTCCATATGCATGGATTTAATGCTCAAGGTTCTGCAACAGCCATTCTTCACCACTGACTTAATATGCAAGCTTTAAAAGGAGTGTGAAGTGATGCTCAACCAACTCTTTCTTCGAAACAACAATACGTGACACGCTCGAAGTGGAGTTTTACGAACATTACCCTCTTTTTGATTGGTCAAAATACACTTTATTTCAACCAACAGGAGGAGAGTGAATGAACATAATTATATTCGCGAGACTATGCTCTTATCTTGGTGAGTGGTACCGAGATTGGGAAGTTCTGTTTTGAAGTAGTTTGAAGTAATGGTTTTTCTTCTTGTCTTCTTTGTAGTGGCCCGAGTGGGTGCCAATGCCATAGACTTGTACTAATGGCTCAATGCAAGTGTTACTTGCAAAAGCCCCCATAATGTATGAATATAATAATAATAATAATAATAAATGTGAGTGAATTGAGTTTACCACCAACTTTTCTTTCAATTTTATCCTTCCTTCAAATTTTGTTTAAGTAAATTATAGTTTCAGTCCCTAAAGTTTTTGATAATTATAATTTTGTCCCTATAATTTTTGGTAATTATAGATAGGTCCCTAGAATTACTGATAATCATATATTGATCCCTAGAGTTGCTATAAATTACATTTGAGACCCTTATATTTTGGTTATGTTCAATTTGGTCCTCAAACTTTTTAATCCTGTCAATTTGATCTCAAAATTTTATGATTTTTGTAGTTTTGTCCTTATAGTTGCTGTAAATTATATTTTACATACTTAAATTTCGGTTAATTTCAATTTGGTCTCAAAATTTTTTGATGTTGTCAATTTCATCCCAATTTTTTTTGATTTTTGCAGTCTGGTCTGTGAACAGTCCCATTAACTCATCATATTAGGTTTTTGGTTAATGGATTGCTTATTTTGACAACTCGCCCGTGCATAGCACGGATACTCCTACTAATATATATATATATATATATGTTATTGAAGATCATTAGTGCTAATTATGTCCCATTAAATACTTTTCACAGTGGGAATTATCATTTTTGCTTGAAAGAAGGTATCACAGATCATTGTATCCCCCTTTTGCTCTATTTTGGAACTTGTAATTATTTTCATTTGATTTCATCATTTTCTTTATCGAGTTTTTTCACTTTATTGCATAGTAGGTTGATTGAAAATTTATTAGGTGCATTTCTTTTCTTTTACTGAAAAGAAGAAAACAATTGCTTGGCAAAATACTATGCCGTGTTTGGAGAATTTAATATTTTTCTCAAATTTGCAAGATAATTTTTTTTTTCTTTTCATTTCTTTGGAATTTGTAAATATCTTACAATTTTGAGTTTAGTGTTTTAAGCACTAGATTTGAATACCACCCGTATTACCCATACACGGCACCAACCATATTACATAACTAGTGATGCGTGTGTAGAACTAATTCTTGAAATGAATTAATTTTATTTTTTTGACTTTTTTTAGGTAATCATAAAACCTCTATTACGAGTAATTATATTTATAACGTGAGCCAATTTCAAATTATATTCATACTAAATTGGAATGTTCCATTTATAATAATAGAGATACATAATAAACGACAATAACACATGTAAGTGGGTCATTGGAGGTGCCATTTCAGATGTTATTCAAATATGATAATCATTTTGATTATCACGTCCTTGTTGTAAATTTAATTCTTAGATATTGTTAACAAATGAAGTTGTTTTGTTCCAGGTGTTATTAATGAAGAAAAATGTCACATACACATTATTTACATTTATTGTGTAGTTGAGATTATACTATGTCACAATTTTTTAACTGTCAAATCACAAATTTTGTAAGTCAACGAGATATTTATGGGGTATTACATTTTGGGGGGTCCACTAAAAAATAATCTAATATGTAAAAAATTATGCCAAATTTAGAAGTTTTTTGGTCATTGTATCACAATTTATGTGGGCCCCACACATTTGAAAAAGAAAAAAGTAATATTTTTTTTTGAAAAAAAAAATAATCTCAGGCGAAATTTCAGTAATTGGATTAACTCAAATAAATTTCAATGACCAAAAAACTAAGATTTGTGGGTTTGTTAATTAAACAAAAATCATAGGATTAAGGAGAGAGAGAGAGCTACTAGGTGAGAGAGTCACCAGGAGCCGACGACGAGTGAGGAACGATGATCGTTGCAATGATGGGTGGTGGGTAGGTCAAATAAAGAGATCTACCGTGAACGGCGACGGACGAGCGGCGGTGGCTAGTATTTTCTCTCTCCTCTCTTTCTCTCTTCACGCCCGATTGTGGTGGTCGATGTTGGAACTTTCCATTTTCTCTCTTTGATCTCTCTAATCAATCGCTGGGTGGGTATTATACAAATAGAATTAGGGGTGGGTTAATAATATTTGATTTGTTGGGTTTCGATTTTGATTTATGTGAACCTGTTGTTGAGGGGTGAGGTGGTGATAAGAGGTCTGATGCGGAGGTGGTTGTGTTTATGGTGCCGGTGCCGGTGCCGGTGCCGGTGCCGGTGCCGTCCATATTAGAGGAGGGGGTGGTGGTGTTGAACGGCAAGAGTTTGCAATGGGGTTAGGGTTTCTAGAGAGAGAACATAGTTTTAGTAGAGATACATACCCGAGATATGAAGAGAGGAAATTAGAAGGTTTTCTTTTCTTTATTTTTTGGATTATTTAAAAGGTCAAATTTGGTATTCTGTAGAGTTTGGCTGGTTGCATTAGTTGACTTAACGGTCAACTAACAGAGGGAAAGTGTAATCAAAATATAAATCTCAAGTGAAGTC
>BRYF01000016.1:3223983-3226483 GCA_030159135.1 Actinidia polygama | reverse complement strand
AATTTTTTAAGAATGCTGAATAGTGGTGGAATTTATAGAAGTCTTCACACCTCTTAGAAGAGGTAGGTTGTCTTTCTGGAGGGTCACTCCTCTTTGGAAATGCACCTATTCAGCCAAAATAGCACATATTCGACCAAACAGCTATGGACAGGGACCTTTCCGCATAAATTGAAAAGTCACAATTGGTCGCATAATTAAAGGAAAATTCCAAAAATAAATTGTAATTTTTGCTCCGCTTAAATCCAAAACAGTGTGACCGTTCGGAAAAAAAGTTAACTCCGGGGAAGAAAGTGTAATTTCTAACTGTTTTTAGAAATTATTAGAAATTAAAATAATTGAATAATTTTTTTCCAAAAACTTAATATTTAATTAAGCCCAAGAGGGCCAAGCCTGACCCGCACGAGCACGAGCACGAGCCAGGGCAGGGCGAGGCGGGCGGCTGCGGCACAGCTGCACGTGAGTCAGAACCATAGGCTTATGGATCAAGCCTACTTTATACATAACACCTCCCCTTTAAAAACTTGAGGTACCAAAGGGCCCAATTTTAAGAGTCTCGTACTTGAACTTTATATGCTCACTAACTTTCTTTCATTTTTCTAACGTGTGACAAACTTGTTTATTCACAATTTTTCGTTTGCATTGAAGTTTCTTTGAGAAACAATTTCTCATTCAAATTAACTTAGTTTTTGACAAATAAATACACTAAATTCATCTACTCATTTAGGAGAACCTGAATCAATCATTATTCATCATCTAATTTAGTGTATGGAACTTAATAAAATTTAGTCCCAAAATGTGTTCACAACGTTGTCAATACCCAACTTCTAACAATTCATATATGCATGTGTGAATATCTATATACGCATAACATCTGTATAATTCAGAAACTTAACGAGTTGATTAATTAGAAATCTCACGTTCGTATTTCTTCTCAAACTCTCCAGTAAGATGGCGTTTTACGAATGTCGTTTTCCCTGTACCATTACATAACCAGCTCAGGATTCAATTGCAAGACCGAAAAGAAAAATCAATCAGAAAAATATCGAACGAACGCTGTAAAATTTCAGATGAAGATCAGATCTATACCGTAACACATTCAAAAAAAGACAAAAAGAAAAAGTGGACATCGAACCAAGTACCTGTGCCGCCATCGCCGACGATCACGAGCTTGAAGCTTGGATAATCCACAGTTTGCTGATTAGGCAAAGCCTGAAAACACACCATACAACTCGATCAGAAAAACAGTAACACTAACTCAAACCACACACACAGAGAGAGAGAGAGAGAGAGAGAGAGAGAGAGAGAGATTACCATTTTCGAAATTTTTGAATGGGGACGGTAAGTTGGTAACAGAGGGTTTAGGGTATATGTAGGGAGGGCAGGTTTGGGGTTTTGAGAGATTTTCTGGTGTGGACAATGATCTACCCGCTTTTGATTAACGCGAGTCTCTCCACCGTTGAAAGATAACTCGCTCCAGTAGTTTTTTGAATCTAAACCGTACACGTGTCACGAGTTTTTTGTGTTGCGTACCGCGTACGCCCTACGAGGTTGAGCTTATTTAGGCTTTTATTGGATTCCTGATACAAGTATGAAGGCCCGCTATGGAATAATGGGCCTGGAAGAGGAAAACACCAAGGCTCTGTTTGGCAGCGTTTACAGTTTTCTATTTTCTATAAATAAATTTCTGTTTTATTATCAAAAAATATGTTTTGGTGCGCACGTGTTTAAGATTTCATTTGGTAGACAAGTGAGAGGGGTGACATTCGGGATAATCGGGGAAAGGGAGTCATACCGGACTTGGGATAAGCCCAGCAAACCTTTGGACTTTGGTAACTCCCTAAGAAAGAGCAACCATCAGGCAAAAAAAAAAAAATTGAATTCAAAAAATTTAGGATCGAGCTAGGGCAACTCAAATGTCGGGGGCGGCCCTGAGATAGGAGGAATTGTAGAAGGAAGTGACCGAAGTGGGGCAGTCGCCATTTGGTTGCGCGGAGGGCCATTAGTACGTTCTGGAAGACTGGAGAGAGAGAGAGTTACTCGAATAAGACTGGAGAGAGAGAGAGTTACTCGAATAGCGCGTGTACGACACAAGCCTTACATTAGCTGTGATTGAATCCGCCACTGCCGATTATGGCTCGAGTTCATAGAGTTCTCTTTCATTGAGAGGTAGAGCTTTTAACGAGCTGCGGGTGCACTTGGCATGGGAATAGCAGCATCGGTTTTTCTGTCAAAATGCAATAGCTGTGGTATTTTTTTGAGAAGGGTATTTTTGTCTTTTAATTTACTTATTTTGTTTGATAAAATAACAACAAACACAGCCATTTTATCTGCTCAATTGTAATTATAACTAGCAAATTGTAAAGCTGTAATTGCTAGATCAAGAACCACTCCACCAAACAGAAGAATAGCGAAACCATCATCACCATTCACCAAGAAAAAATTGTAATGCAAACAGAAATCAGGAGAGAGAGAGAGAGAGTATTACGTTATTCTCTCCATT
>BRYF01000016.1:3208983-3211483 GCA_030159135.1 Actinidia polygama | reverse complement strand
TTATATGTGATGGGATTCCGCAAAATTTTGAGTGTCCATGCACTGAAACAATGCATTGTCCATTCGTTGAGTATTTTTTTTAGTATAGAGATTGCTCTAAATAAAAATATCAATCTGCGTAAAAAGATGAAAACAATTACAGAAAATAGAAAATATAATTACTTGTAGCTTACAAAAAGTTATGAGCATAAGCTTAAATAATTTTGCTAATGGACGGTAGGTAATTAAGGAGTACAAAATGATAAAAAAAAATATTTTTTATTGCATGTTTTATAATTTTTAATACACTTTCATATATATATTTTATCATTTTCAATACACTTGGTTAGCATTTTCCAATCTTAATCTCAAAATTATCTTCCTAATTTTTCAATAATTAAGAGCTGTGAATTGGTATAATAGACGAGACACACGTCAATTATCTGAATTCGAGTATTATATCTAATTTTTCAATAATTGAGACTTGAGAGTAATAGATTGGTGCAATAGAAAAGACAATCACATCAATTGTCTGAATTCGAGTATTATAGCTACGAGCTGGAATTTACTTTCCTCACTCACCTCTTCTCGAATAATTCTTTAAAAAAAGAAGGAAAAGTGATATGTGTCTTGAGAATGTTTTCATTTTTTTACACCTAGGTGTATTCAGGGGCGGACCCGAGGGTGAGCATGGGCCACGGCCCCCCCTCTCCCCAAACATCGGGGAAAAAATTAATTAATTATATATATTTTTGTTATTTTTGACTATTTTGCTATTAGTTATACACAACTAGTCCCCCTAAAAGTTTTTACTGAAAGGTTCAT
The DNA here is from genome assembly GCA_030159135.1 of Actinidia polygama. Lineage (NCBI taxonomy): Eukaryota > Viridiplantae > Streptophyta > Magnoliopsida > Ericales > Actinidiaceae > Actinidia > Actinidia polygama. Next base: position 3,210,679 of record BRYF01000016.1, on the reverse strand, counting down.
TAAAAATGTATAATTTAGCCCCCTAACCGTAATTCATGCGTCCGTCAATGAGTGTATTACCTAATAAACTAAATCTATACATATTAGACCCACAATATTCAAAATTTATTAATATCATACCATGAAAAGACAAATAAAATCACCTGGTAAACTGCACCCAATGGGTACCAATCTGTGAACCCCTACCTACAAGACACATATTTTGAATGTTTTTCCCACTTTGGAACCATCTCTTTTTGACCTAAACCCTAATTAAAATCCCCCTAAACAGATGGACTATCCAGCTATTTTATACCAATGTGTGTGCTTTGTACAGCTTGGGATGATCATAAATTCAAACTTTTTCATCTTTAAAATAATAAAATATTATCATTAATGAGATACCCAATTTTTAAATAAATGAGATTGTCTGATGTAGCTCAAGTGGATATCCAACTCTTGTTTTGCAAATTTGGGATCCTTGTTCCTCGTGGCACCCTTTAAGTGGGCTAAATTTTCGTGATCCGAACCGTTTATTTTGTGATTTTCGTAGAGCATACGATCTATGTAAAAAATTAAGTTAACCAAGCATCGACAACCACATGATTGTTTTCATAATTATATTTGATATTTATTTCTTTTAAAACGTACATGCTCTCAAAATACGACAACAGATATCTGATCAATATGAATTTTTGCAGGAACGCTCTAATCGACGGATTCGAATTAAGAAGATGAACCCTAGGCGAGTTAACTAACTGCACTACAATAACCCCAAGGCCCAAATAGTTAACTAAGTTGACTAATGACTTCCTTGACTGATCGATAGCTCATGATCCTTGACTAAAATTGGATCCCCTAACTCTTAACTTTTTTCTTGAATTCTCCAACTTTTTCTCGGATTAATATTGAATTCATTATTTTTTTTTTCTTTGGATTCCCTAACTTTTTTTTCTCTCTCATCAAATCTTTAATCCAAATACAACCTAAAAGCGATTCGTTTCTTTTAATAAGAATCAATGAGGATCGTATAACTAAGAGCATCTCCAATGAATTCATCAAACAATTTGTTAACTTTACTCATCCGATCAGATGACTTGTAAAACTAAAACTAAAACTAAAACTAGTACAATTTTTCAGAGAGAGAAAGAAAAAGAGAAGAGAGAGAAAACTGTACTTTAACACGTATTTTAATATTCTTTTGTTGTTTAGTTCATTCATTGAGATGCTGTCAACCGTTATATTTGAAAATAACAAGAAGTCCATCCATGTGCGGCGGAGCATGGATTTTTCAATTTGGTTTGGGCCATAGAAAGGATATTTTATATTATAAATCATATTTGAATTTGAATATCAAATTTATCTCTCGCTATTTACGGTTAAAATTCATTCGAGTTAATCCAATGACTGAGATTTCATTTGAGATTATTTTTATTTCTTTCAAAACTATCACTTCCTTCTTCTCAAAAGGGTGAGACCCAGATAGATTCTTATCCAATGGACAAAAAACTTCTAAATATGAGCATATTTTTATCCATTGGATCATTTGTTTAGTGAGACCCACACCAAAGAAACTAAAACACCTCTTTTTCAAAATCATTATAGTTTTTAATTTTTCTTCATTTTATAACAATGTATCTTCGTATACGCATGCAATGTATCTTAATATCTTTTATCTGACGTTTATGTCTTGTCTTTTTTTCTAAAATTCTAAAAC
>BRYF01000016.1:3156483-3158983 GCA_030159135.1 Actinidia polygama | reverse complement strand
ATTTTGGCCTCTTATTTCGAATATGGAATAAGCCCTTTCTGTTTCAGATTCAAGTTTGTTGAACGTTTTAAATGGAAAATTTTATGTATGGCTCTATACATCCAAAGCATAGGACGCAGAATTAGAATTTTGAATTTAGATCGTACATAAAATTTACGTGTAATTCTTTGTGCATTTTACATTCACTTCATTTTTTTTCCCAAGAAGAACAACGAGTTAATTGCTCGTACCGTATTTAGTGTACTTGGACAGTTGTATTGATATGATATCAACATATGGATCATTCAAGTCATCAGCCCAAGGACAAGGCATCCCAATTGTAAAATGTAATTATGATTAATGAGAAATAAATTATTTTATGTAGGCAATGATAAGATTATATATATATATTTGCATATCCTATTGATGATCTCACCAAATCACTTGGCACTTAGATTATACGAGGATGGGGCATAGATGATAAGTGCACAAATATTTATAAAAACTTTCATTTCAATATATACGATGCACAATACCCATAAGAAAATAATTGATGCTTCATCATCATCGACACCACAAAATATACAAGCCCGTAACTTCTTATTAGCAGCAGCAACTTTTATTTTTTTTTCTATAACTTTTGCTTTTGCTGATGGGTCAAAAATAATTTTTAAAAAAATTTAAAACTTATTTTTTTTGAAAAATTTATTTTTACTATTTTATACTTTGTTTTTAAATAATTAATTTTAACATTAGTTTAGCTAAAGCAGCACGAACCACAATTAGTTGAGAAAATTACCACAAAACATGATTTGGGATAAAATAAATTCTTTCAATTATTTTTTGTAGTAATTTTTTTTTATAATTTTATTCTTTTTCAGTTCGTCTTGACTAATTAACATGCTCGGTAATTTGGATTACTTAGGATTTTAGTAGCTTTATTTTGTAAAACAAAACTTTTTTGATTCCTTTAATCAAGAAGATGTGAAAAGGTAAAAATAAAAATAAAAAAATTAACCAAAAGATATAAAAAAAAATCCTTGAAGAGAGAAATAAAATAAAATAAAATTCGCCCAATACCAAAGATGGCCTTCTCAAATTATTAAAATTAGGTTTATAATTCAACACAATTTCCTTGAAGAAAGAATAAGAAAAAAACAAAACATAACGGTGAAAACTGTCTGGAATGGAGCACGCGGTTGCAGAAAGAGAGAGGGAGAGAGAGAGAGAGAGAGAGAGAGAGAGTTGGGTTTTGCCGAGAAACGAAAAGACTCTCACTCCTGTCTTTTTAAAATAAATTCGAAATCTCCTGTTCAGATTTTGAGAAAAAGGTTGCTGGGGTCACAACTTTCAAAAACCAATTGCTCTGTGTCTTAATACACTCACTATCGCTTGATTGGTAGAAAAAATTTCGAGTAGTTCTTTGAGTAGCCCAATGTTATACTCCAAATGCACATCTGGGTGAGGTAAAATATTTGAATTAGCTGGGTGTGGGGTCCACCCAGTCATGTCAGCCAATCTAAATGCTTCACCTCACCTAGGTGTGCATTTGGGGTGCAACATTGGGGTACCTATAATATTTTTCAAAAATTTCAAACACAGCAATCTCAATACAAGATAGACGAGTTTAAACATATTCACGTACCAATAAAGTAAGTGAATATTATCCTTCTGATTGATTGAAATACTGGAGTCCACTGAGATAGTGCAGCGGACAACTTTGGGGCCAGAAGAATCATTTGCCACAACATTCAAATTGTCAATTTTCCCTCTCTCTCTCTCTCTCTCTCTCTCTCTCTCTCTCTCTCTCTCTCTATATATATATATATATATATATATATATATATATATATATATACAAAGACAAGAGGCCAACAGTGGCTGTTTGTTTGTTTGAATACCTTTACATGGTTGATACTCCAACTTATCCTCCTTAAAGCCTTTTTCATAGCGCCTTGTTGAATTGCTTAGCCTTGGTCCCGAGGTACTCGGCCCAACAAAGGAGGGCGGGCCAGGCCCACTAGCTTCGGGAGCGGTGAGATCTGAACTTTGGCTGGTGGCCCGTAAAGGTATGCAACGGAGAACCGGAGTCGGGTCCAGTTCACCACGTCCTGGTGGAGCACACTCAGGTACGACCCTTCGACAACATGTGCATGAGGTCCCCCAGGTTGACCACAAGGGCGCACCGGGTACAGGCGGGACCATGACCCACCCAGATCCGTCTCGGTGGACTTGTAGCGCACTTGTGATGTTTTGGTAGAGAATGGTGGAGAGCATGGTTTTAAAAATCAGATTGAATCGGCCGGTTCGACCGGTCGAACCGTCGATCGGTCGGAGAAACGGTCCGGTCACCTGTCAAAACCCGTTTTGGTCAAAATTCGGTCAAACCGGCAGTTGAACCGGTTATTGACCCGCCGGTTCACGGTTTTAGGAAAAAAATTATATTTTAATTTTAAAATTTTAGTTTTTAAGTATAAAAATTAATCTAGAAAAATATTTTAAAAATATTACTATTAATAAA
>BRYF01000016.1:3068983-3071483 GCA_030159135.1 Actinidia polygama | reverse complement strand
GGGCTACTATGGTTCACTATTTATCGCAAGCAAGGAATTATAGCCTCTTTAAAGGGCTTCAAAAAACTCCTGATCTCCGGTTGAAGCAGATTCCCTTTGATGTTAGAACCAAGGCTGCTCGGTTTAGAGCTGTAATGTGTTCCCCCTTGAATATGAATCATTGGATCCATTAACTTTTCTATTTCCTTTTCCTTTACCAAATTCTTAATCCAAACACAACCTTACTTTGTCAAAATGGAAAATCTCTCGTGGGTTTTTTCATAATTTCTAGCCTTTTATCTTTGTCTTGAAGGTTATGCCTTCTAGCTAAATTATACCTTTTAGTTTTCTACAATAAAATCTTGCTTACCAAAAAATAAAAAATAAAAGCATAAGCACTCAAAGATTTGACATGGGGATTCCGGTCGCAATGCATCATGTAGCTTCAAAAAATACAAATCGTAAAGCACATATTTCTCTCTCCCTCTATAAATCCACATTCAGACAGATTAATATGACTAATAATAATTCAACTGTCAAATTGCACCAGACCAGACTAACACATACATCATCAAAAGAGGTAATTTACAGTTGAAAACAGGTAAAATTGCAATCGCTGCTTATGGATTTCACTTGATCCAAACAAGTGTTGTGGATTTCGTAGTTCAGTAAGCAACGCAAAAAACTTGTAAATGCAGAGAGAGATTTCAAATACCTTAAAATTCACAAATCGCCTCCGGTGAGCGAAGGGCTTTTTGTTGCGTGTTCTAATTGCGATTCGTACTGACAGGAATGTAGAAGGCGCCGTTTGACTTTGATGCCGTTGGCCTTCTGTCCTCCAGTTTGTGGTATATTTTTGGGCAAACACACCAAAATTATTATTTTTTATTATTTGCACTCATCGTTTAAAAAATAAATTATATTAATTTTTTAACTATTTGATTATATTACTTATACACATTTTATTATTAATTTATTTAAAATAATAATAAAATTTGATCAAGTATTGTCCATATGCTTAAATTAAATATTATTTTTTTATAAAAAAATAAGTCATCGCTCTATTTAAAGTCTTGTTAATAAAGGTTATGTTTATTTCCACAATGACTGAATAAGCCTATATATGGAGTATTGATTTATTTTTTATATAACAATAATGATATTTTAGATAGATGGTCTTTAATTTAAGTACATGGATAACATATGATCGATTTCCATCACTATTTTAAACAGGTTAATAATGAAAGGAGTATAAGTGATATAATGTGATTCAAATTTTAAATAAATAGGTAAAAGTGATAAAAAAATTAATAATTTAGGTGGTATTTGTGAAATTAAGTCTATTTCCTTAAATAACCCGTTTTTTCACCTTTGTTGGCAGTGAGACCTTCCCTCCTATTTAGTGTAACATTTCATAATTAGGACGAAAAAAATAATGCATTCAGTATAAAAAATATTTCCCTTTTCTTAACTGCCTATATATATATATATATATATATATTTAATCAAAGAGTTTCGATTCATCTTAACGAAAGATATATGGAAATTTTATTTTATTTTTCTCAATTTTAAAAAAAATTACTAAATATAAAAAAGTAGCTAATTGATTCAGTATAACTTGATATCCAACCCTAATGACCGACTAATCTAAGATTTGTGACCAGGAGGCAAACCCTTAGTCATGATCAAATTCCCACTCAACTACCCTATTCAGGTTAATTTTTTTATCTTTAATTAAAAAATTATATTTTCTTATATACGTAATTAAATAATGTTATCCCACTTCCTTTACAAAAGTAATTTTTTATTTGAACGTGATTTTCTTAATTAATAGTATTTTTAGGAAAGTGAATTTTAAACTCACATTTTTTTTCTAATTGTATTCCTTTTTTATTTTCCTTATGTTGAATTTACTCAAATACTCTTTTTATTAAAGTGTTTTCATTAAATAAAAAAAATGAGTAAATTCCTTATAATAAAAATAAAAAATATAACGTAATTAAAAAAAATAAAAATATATAAATCACTGGCATATTCTTATCATTTTATATTTGTCATCATTGTGTATGAATCTATTTTTAGATTTTTTTTTTTAAAGACAATAACTTGAAAGATCTTTTAACACGGTATGTTTATGTAATAAACTTCATTATGTTATGAAAGTTGTTAATTTTTCAAAATTGCTAGGTATTGAGGATATGTGTGAAGAATAAGTCCGATATAGAACAATTAAAAAAAAAATACTCGTAATATATATTGGATGGACTCACCACTTACAAGGCTTAAATTTTTAAGTGAATATGAGTTCCAAACAGTGTATATTGAGGTAAGACGATGTGGATGTAGACCTATACTATTTCTCTTCAAATGAATCGAGCTTTGCGTGAGCGCACGGTTAAACCCTTGAAGCGAACTCTCTCCCAACAGTAAGTACATTTACCCATATAGTTTCCTGTGATTTTGGATTATTATAGCGCCCTTAGGGGTCGATTGGCTGACGGATATGGTAGGGGGATAAGTT
>BRYF01000016.1:3041483-3043983 GCA_030159135.1 Actinidia polygama | reverse complement strand
ACACTCCTATTAATAAAAGCCCTCCTACGGGCTACAATCATCTAATTAGGGTCAAGTTGGCGGATACAATTGCGTCAAATTGTCTTGTACGATACTCCTATTAATTAAAGCCCTCCTACGGGCTACGGTCATCTAATTAGGGTAAAGTAGGCGGATACAAATCGAGTTTAATCTTTCCTTTCCTTTCCTTTCCTTTCGTTTTTTTACCTCTCTCAATTGACCCTTGTGTAAGAGCAAAAGTGTAGCATGCTTCTAGAAGTTTCAAAAGTATTTTCTCACAATGCACGAGCCATGTGTTACGCATTATGTAAAATATCTTCGAGGATCTAATTCCAGTAAGAGGTCGAAGCATTAGGTTTTCTCTCTCTTTTTTGAAACAACCGATTTTTTTTATAACTCAGTATCAAGTCAAATGATTGATTTATTTAGGAGATCAATTCCATATAGACTAGCATAACTCAGAAATTGATAGGTGGTTTCAAAATAGATTGTTTTGAGTGAAAATTGACTTTTTCTTTTTAAATTGGGTAAATTTCACTAATATCCTCTGAAATTTATGACAAATATAATTAATTTTCTTGTGATTTCAAAAATAGCATTGAGTTTCCTTACGTTTAAAATTAATGTCAAGATTCTCCCTATAGCTATTTTTTGTGCAAAAATGACAAGATTGCATTTTGAATTAAGGCTTTCAATTTTTTTTTTCTCAATACACCAATTAAAATAAATACTATTTTTTTAAAATATTGATAACAACCTTTATTTTTTAAATATGTTTATATAAGGGAAACTTAAAATTTAAAATATTTAGATTATTTTTTATAAAAAAATTATTAATAGCAAAGTTTAGTTATTTAAGTACAGTTTTATAAAGAGTATTTAAAAAGTAAACTACTTATATTAATGTTTTTTAAAAGTATTAATTATTGATAATAAAAAATATACAAAATAGAGTATTTTATAAATAAATTGTGTCTTGAGAAAAAAGTGAATATTTATTTTAATAGGTGTATTGAGAAATTTTTTTGAAAGCCCTAAATTAAGGAACACTTTTGTTATTTTTGCACAAAAAATAGCTTCAACGAGAATCTTGACATTAATTTTAAAAAAGTCAGTGCTATTTTAGAAACTACAATAGAGGTGGTTGTATTTTTTAAAAACCTCAGAGAAGGTCAATGAAAATTATCATTTTAATTTTTTAAAAATTTTTAATTAGGAGCTTATAAAAAGTTTAAAAATAAAAACCGTATGCAAAAAGATTCACTAAAAGTGCAAAAAATGAGAAAAAAAGTAATGATCTAAATTGATCCATATCTAAGTAATATGTCTAAATTGATCCATATCTTGTACCTCAATATCTAAGTTCCGACCTATCGATTGTATTGCCTGATTCGTTTTCGGGATATGTCTAATTTTCTAGGTACATCTGTCGGACACATTTCTGAACACGTAAAAAATGAGTCCAGAGGTGTGTACTTATCTTTATTCCTCTTACCATTTGGGAGTTTAATCTTTTGAAAACAAGCACAACAATGGAGAAAATAGAAGAGGATAAGTGGTGCTGTTTGAAAAATAGAGAAAACGAGCAGCACATGGGTACTTCAGTTACAAATTTAAAATTGCTGTTAAATAACTTTATTTGTTAGACCATTTCAACAGAGATTTTAGATATGAGGGACCGACTTGATAAAATTTATAATTGAGTGATCAAATTGACAATTCAAGCCACGATCAAGGCTTATATTAATTCTACACGAAAAGGTTAAATACAGGCTATCATGTTTTGGTTCATCCGCCCATTGTTTTGGTTCATCCGCCTCTCGGGCATGGAGAGTTGGGTTCAAAATGGATGTCTCCTGTGTGGAGCCTAGGAAGTGCAGAGTTGAGGGAGAAATTGAGGGCGGTCGTTTTAGAAGTTAGTGGGAAGAGGCAGATTCCGTGAGAAATCTCTCCAACTAAGGAATATCTATATCCTAGTTGAGATAAAGAGGAACGTAGAGATTATGCTGGCAGAGGTTGTTACGAAATGAGGAAGTCAAGTCCAACTAGAACTTAATGAACTAGCTTATAAATAGAAAGACTCACAAGTTCTCTAATACGCAATCAAATTCTAACTCTCTAGCTCTCTTGTTATCCCTCATCTTTTGTATTCTTAATCTCATAACGGAGGGTCTTTCCTGCCAATGAACCTTAACGGTGTTTATTGTGGTGTGCAAACAAGCAAAAAAGAAAAAAACGGTGAGGTAATGTAGAAGTTCTAACCTAATGAGATTTATCACCTCACAACTATAATAATGATGAATTACTAACTCATTTGAAATTTTAAGGTAGCATTATCGTACAAGGGAAATTTATAATTATAAACTCATATAAAAACTTAAATTATTAAAGAGAGACTATTATATATATATATATATATATATATATATATATATATTGTAAATACAAAATGTAACCTCAGCCATGAAAGGGCCCATCCTCTTAAGCCCTAAAGCTAGCT
>BRYF01000016.1:2698983-2701483 GCA_030159135.1 Actinidia polygama | reverse complement strand
ACCGGCGTTGACCGTTGACCGTATGGCCGAAGGGAAATTACACTTGAAGTCCCTAGAGATCTGTAAATTACAGATTAGTCCCTGGAAGTTTTGATTTGATCAATTTGGTCCCAGAAGTGTGATTTTGACAAAAAAGCCCTTTTTGAGTTTTCTCGACATTCCAGACCAATCTGTAATAAACAGTAACTCCAGGAACCAATCTGTAATTAACAGAAACTCTGGAGACCAAACTGTAATTACCAGAAACTCCAGGGTGAAAAGTGCAATTTTTGGTCAAACTTGGTCAACGGTCAACAACTGGAAAACGCCGGTTTGGATGGTCAACGGTCAACATGGCTCGGCGGCTGGTCAACGCGGCTTGACTGGCTGGCGCTGATGTCATGCTGACGTCAGCAGACAAAGAAACATAATCATTGTCTTTTTCTTATTTTCTCTTTTTCTTTTTTCTTTTATAATTAAAGGCTCATGATTATGTCTCTCTCTGCACCTCCATGTGCGTGGGCGGCGCGTGGAAGACATGCGTCTTCTTCCTCTGGCGCGCGTGGGATGCGTGTATCTGACGCGCCGAACTTCAGGCGGCGCGTGGAGGCTCGTTCGGCGTCCGTTTTTGACGCGGTTTGGTGCTGGAGCTTCGTATCGAAGAGATGAACAAGGTGGTATTCTCAAACTCCGGTTTTGAGCACTTCGAATTTTGTCAGAATTCGAATTTGGCTCCGGTGACTCCGGCAACTCGAACTTGGCTCTGATACCAATTGTTGTGCCCAAAACAAGTTACCAGTCACACTGCCAACATCAAATACCACACAAGACAAGATTTACGTGGTTCGGCCAATAATGCCTACGTCCACGGAGAGGAACCAATAATCCATTAATTACAGACAAGGTTCTAAAAATCGCTAGGCGGTAATCGGGCGGCCAGGGGGGGCCTAGCACCTAGGCGGGGTCTAGGCGGTTTTTTATTTATTTATTTAGAGAATTAATATTTATTAAAAATAATAATAAATTATCAAATATCAAATTCTAACAAAGAAATGATATCAAAATAGTTGAGTTCACAATTCAATGTTGAATACTATTAAGAGGAAGATATAAATGACAATTTGTGTCTCTAAAATACATAGAAATTAGGTCTCTAAAAAGCACTAGGTGGTAAGCGGGTAGCCGGGGGCCTAGCACCTAGGCGGAGCCTAGGCGGCCGATTTTTAGAACAGGGATCACAGAATGAATTACTATGAGTACAATAGGGAGGAGCTCATCTCCACTCACCTCTCAGCACTCTCTCATCTCTCTGTCTTGCTCTCACAGCCTACCAATTCTAGCCCTCTCTCTGTGCTCTCACTAGCACCATAGAACTCCCCCCAAACTCACACAACCCTCTCTGCTCTCTCACAGAGCAATTCCCCAGCCCCTCTCTGCACACAGCAACAAACTGTGTGCCCACGATAATCCTCCTCTGGACTACATCTTGTCACGCCCTCCCTATCTTCTCTGCCTCTGGCAACCTCTGAATTTATAGGGAAGGAGAGGGGACGATGAGCTCAGCCATGAACTCATCCAGGCCATCGATCTTGACATAGGGGAAGGCGGTGCAACCATGAGCTCCTGATGTGCTGGGCTTGGGCCCAATAGTGTTCACTATTCATCTGGGCTTCCATCTGGGCTTAATTCTTAATGGGCTGGATCCAACAACTGGGCCCAAGCCCAGCCCATATGAATAGGAATTCATATTGATGTTAAGAGGAAGACGAATGGTTGCTGTCTTTGTTGACAGAAGGAAGAGAGATAGCAGCAGACAGACAGAGAAGCTGGCTGTCAAAGAAGGCTGCAGTCCAAGTTGGAAGCCACCGCTCTTCCCTCCGAAGTCAAGAACGGTGGGCATGTGAGCTCAGCCATGAGCTCATCATCCCCTCTCTTTCCTCTATATAAACTGCTATTTGAGAGCAGAGAAAAATAAAGGGTTCTTGATCGTACTAGAGGGGGAGATTGTTGGATCCAGCCCATTAAGAATTAAGCTCAGATGGAAGCCCAAATAAATAGTAAACACTATTGGGCCCAAGCCCAATAGCCCAAGCCCATATGAATAGGAATTCATATTGATGTTAAGAGGAAGACGAATGGTTGATGTCTTTGTTGACAGAAGGAAGAGAGAGAAGCAGCTGTGCTGCAGAGCAGTCCAAGATGAAGGTTGCACCGCCTTCCCAAATGTCAAGATCGATGGCCTGGATGAGCTCATGGCTGAGCTCATCGTCCCCTCTCCTTCCCTATAAATTCAGAGGTCGCCAGAGGCAGAAAAGAGAGAGAGAGGCGTGGCAAGATGTAGTCCAAAGGGGGATTACCGTGGGCACACAGCTTGTTGCTGTGTGCAGAGAGGGGCTGGGGAATTGCTCTGTGAGAGAGCAGAGAGGGCTGTGTGAGTTTGGGGGGAGTGCTAGTGAGAGCACAGAGAGATCTGGCAGAGGGCTAGAATTGGTAGGCTGTGAGAGCAAGACAGAGAGATGGT
>BRYF01000016.1:2691483-2693983 GCA_030159135.1 Actinidia polygama | reverse complement strand
ATCCACAGATTCCAATAACCAACCTCATTTAGGATAACCTCGTAAATTCATAACGGAAGATTTACTTATCAAATGATGATATATATACATATATAAATACATTATGCACTCCTCTCATGATGCAAGATTCATAATCATTCGAGAAGAAGAAGAAGAATAGTTCAGGTTGAATTCCACGATCACTGGCAACAACTAGCATTGAAGTTTCTCTATTAGTTCTTTCACAATCAAGACCATTCCCGTTATTATGCTAAGTTGCTAACATAATCAACTCAGTTTTGAACACTTCCGTACCAATTCTATGGTTCCAAACAACTAATTCCAAAGACATGCCAAATTTCGTAGACTTTGTAACAAGGAGCAAATCATTATTTCCAAGAAATACATAGAAGGTTTAAATTCTTAGAACATGCCCAAAATTCATTTATCAACCACTAAAAATCTGAAAATGTGATTTGTCTTCAAATTGGATACTGCTAGAAAGGGTCAGTAAAGCAAATAAATTTCAAGTTGAGAGATAAGTTTCCATGATTCTGCAGATTAATAACTTGTACTTTTTTTAAGTAGCAATACTACCAAAAAATGAACCATCTACAACATGATCAAAAGGATGAGTGGTGAGATTCCAGTTAGCATGAAAATTTGATACTTGCAACCCAGAAGATTCAAAGGGACCAGTTCACAAGTCAATGATACAATTCTTCAGGTTGCCAAGAATATCAAGCTTTAACATATAAGAATCACAAATTTGGTTTTGAAACCTACTTAATGTTACAAAATTCTTTTCGAAAATACCAAAACATAACAGATTTAGTCTCGCCCAATAAACTCGAAATAATTCCCCAAGTTAATTTCGTAAGAGTATACCTAGTCTTACAAACTACCTAAAAATCAACCATACTCATGTACACATATTAAGGGTTTGCCCTATTATCTACATAGAACTCACTTTTTAATCTGGTTAAGTTTGTACATGAGTTGGTAGTATTCCCTGTTTAAAAGATTAAAATTGTTGCATCCCACGTTATCTGTTTGTTTCACCCAAGTGAGTCTCAAAAGTCACCACCACTCATCCAAAAGTTAAGCTCCTTTGATCTGTTGTGTGTAGGTTTTGCCTTGTGTGGATGTCTGTGCAAGTGTTATTCCTTGTGTTAAAATAGGACTGGTAAGAAGTTTCAGAGCAACAAAGCAACATTTCCTTTGTCTGAACTATGGACGTTTATACAACTGCAATGATAGACGAAGAATGTATTGTTGAGACCAACATAAGTTTCTAATAGGACTATAAGGATGACAACCCAACATATGAAAGTTTCTGGCAATCAAAAAAGGAGAAGCCTATGGTACATCCTATTCAATTTGTATTTACCATACATGTTACGCATTTTGTGGTAAAAGTTACAAAATATTGTGGTTATAGTTATGAAATTTTAATGAATACCACCAAATACTTTCGTAACTAGCAACAATAATTCTTAATTACCACCAAACACTTTCGTAACTAGTCACACAATTTCATTACAGTCACAAAAATTCGTAATTATCCACAATAATTTGTAACTAACACTAAACACTTTCGTAACTAGCCACAATAATTTGTAACTATCATCACACATTTTCATAACAGCCACAACAATCCGTAACTATGCACATAATTCATAACTAACATTAAACACTTTCGTATCTAGCTACAATAACTCATAACAAACCACAACAATTTATAATTATCCACGATAACTCGTAACTAACACTACACAATTCCGTAACAAGCCACACTAATTTATAACTACCACCACACACTTCGTAACTAACTACAATAGTTCGTAATTACCACAACACACTTTCGAAATTAGTCACAACAATTCGTAAATAATCCGTAACTAACACCACACACTTTTGTGACAAGCCACAATAATTCATAACTATCACCACACACTTTCGTACATAACCATAATAATTCATAACTATCCACAAAAAATCTTAAATAACACCACACAATTTCGTAACTAGCCACAGTAATTCGTAACTAATACCAAACACTTGCGTAACAAACCACAATAATTCATAACTAGCCACAATAATTTGTAACTATCTATGAGAATTCTTAAAGAACATCACACAATTTCGTAACTATTCACAGTAATTTGTAACTAACACCAAGCACTAGCGTAACAAGCCACAATAACTCATAACTATTACCACACAATTTAGTAATTAGCCACAACTATTTGTAACTATCCACAATAATTCTTAAATAGCAACACACAATTCCATAATTAGCCACAATAATTCGTAATAAATACCACACTTTACATATCAAGTTACAATAATTCATAACTACTAATACACATTTTTATAACTAGGTACAAAAAATTAAAATTTCTATTAAAAAATTACAGTGTTCTATTCAAATCTAAAAGTTTTTATCTAATTTGAAAAAAAGAGTGAACTAAAGACAAAAAGAAAAATCATATTTACTTGATAAATTAGCTAATTTTCT
>BRYF01000016.1:2673983-2676483 GCA_030159135.1 Actinidia polygama | reverse complement strand
ACCTTTTAAAAATAAACTACTTAATTATGGTCAAACTCCCACTCGATAACCTTGGGTTTCTACTAGGTTCTTAGTTGGGAATTAGGTGGAGATATTCTGGGATATTTTTAAACCAATTTGATTCGGAATTCATGAAATCAAGATAGCTAAACTTATATTTTTTAGCTAATTTAACTAGTAAACTTGTCAAAAATTATCCTCATCAAGCTAGTCAAAACAACCAATAAATTTAAAGTTGCTATTTTTGACTAATAACTATGCACTTGTTCTTTACTTTTTAATTACTTTTCCTAATTGAGAGAGTGATGGATTTATTGTTGAATAAGTGACTAGTTAAAATAAAAAATATATTTTTTAAATCATAATTTGACTCAAATTTAATGAGGCTGATGTGAACATTCGCATTTGAGGTGTACTAGAACTTGTTGCCTTCACTTTAACGAAGATGGCTATTCCGAGAGATTTTATTGCACCTATTTTTGTGTCATAGTAAAGAAAGACATAAAGCATCCAAGTTCTTGCTTCATTAGAAGCAAACTATTAGGAATGATCTGATTGAATCATATCCAATTTTAGTTATTGCTTTCATTACTTGGTTGAAGATTATTTACACTATCATTCAAAAAAATATATATATATATTATTACTCTCCTGGAAAAAAATACACTATCAATATAATTTTGATTCCACTGGAAAAAAATACACTATTATTCCATAATTATATATAATTTTATGATTTTGACCCCATTAAACTAATATATTGGCTCCGCCCCTGACCAACGGTATATCCACTATTGGCATGGGGGTTGGTTCTCGGGCCAATTGCAATATGGTGGTGCGCTTCAAAGTCACACCCACTCGGTCATGTGCTTCGCCGGCATGGGCAACTACGTGGTCAGTGGCTTGGCTGACTCAACCAGTAGGGTTTGGGTTCGGGAGCAAGATGGTCAACACTCTTGCCTGGTGGTTTTACAAGGGCACAGGGGGACAATCAGGTGCGTCGCGTCATTCTATGGGTGCGTGGCTGAGGAGAGCGAGGATTGCACGTCATTCCATGAGTGCACGGTTTGCACCGTGAGTATTGATGGTGTACTTAAGGTGTGGCGAATAACGCGGCTTGGTGTCCGGCCCAAAAGAGTTGCAAGTATTTTGAGCTGTATTAAGTTTTTTCTTTTCTTTTTCTTCGAGAATTTAGAAGCTTTGTATACAGTACAATTACAATTTTATGAGTTGTTATAGGGGTCCATGGAACTCTACGGCATATATAAAGTGTGTTTTACTTGAGTAATATTCCAGTTTGTGATTGCAAGTTGCCCTTAATTTCACCTCATTCCTGGCTTAATTCTTGTTTAAATATGATATTTTTAAGTCATATATGAAATTGTGTACAAAATAAAAAAATCCAATTTATTAATGTCATGAATCATGATCTCTGTTTGCACACAAGACGAAAAAATTAAAAAAAAAATACTAAAAATAGAAAATCTAGAGATTTTTTACATTTTGTAACGGTCCGTGTAAAATTTGCAGTAGTCAAATAATGCATAGAAAAATACTTTGTCCCAAATCTACAACACTTGATGAATAATATTAGACATGCATACTCCTTCAAATGAAATGTTATATGTAATGGTACCTAAATTCAGATGCACGTAAATGGATCACTTTCAACAAACCTAATGAAAGGAATTGTAGCAAGCAATCTATACTAGATGAATTAGTTGGCCTGAAAAGGAACTGGTTGAGCTATAACAGACGCATAATCCTCTCCCGCCAAGATCACGACCTTGCTTTCTGGCAATGAGGCGCGGCAGTAATGTTGTGCTCGCTCTCGCTCTCGCTCCCGCTCTCGCTCCCGATCCCGATCCCGATCCCGATCATGAGGCTGCATCTCCATTCCATAATGATCTGAACTTCTTGGATTGCCGCGATGATCATGCTCATGGTCGTGCCTATCCGACAGCCGATGACACGTGTAACAAAGAATTCTCAGGACGACAATAATGCCTATGATGGCCAAAGCTGAAATAATGTAAGACTCGGCTGAAGAGTGTTTGCAGGTGAACCAGAGTCCTATACACACCATGGCTGAGCATGATGAGTGGGAAGGGTAATAGAAGGGAATTACATGGATTTTACCAACTTGGATTCTTTTCGTGTTTGGTTGATCAAAAGGCTTCTAGGTGGGGTGTTCTTTCCTTGTTGAGATAACAGTTAGAGATAGGGTTTCTAGGTGTATTCTTGCCTTGATCAACTCATGCCTCAGATTGCGATTTTGGTCACTTCAGTGTCAAGTAAGGAATAGATCAATACTTGGGCAAAATCTCCAATATAGACCGTGTATATCATAAAGGGTAGTGCTATGGGTACCCCTATGTTGCACCCCAAATGCATATCTAGGTAAGGTGGAGCATTTGAATTGGCTGGGTATGGGGTTCACCCAGTCATTTCAGCCAATCCAAATGCTCCACATCACCCAGGTGTGTATTTGGAGTGCAAC
>BRYF01000016.1:2656483-2658983 GCA_030159135.1 Actinidia polygama | reverse complement strand
GAAATCGATCCGATCACCCGAAAGAACCGAACCGAACCAAACCGAACCACTCGGGTCCGGGTCGGGTCGATTCTTCGGTTCTTTATTTTTGGGTTGGTTCAGTTTGGGTCCCGGTCGGGTTTCAGTCGATTATGGATAAAATATATAATAATCTAGTGTGGTGAGTGCATTGTATGTCTATAGGATCGGTTTAGTTCGGTTTTAAACGTCGATTCTCAAGTCGGGTCTCTTGGGTCGGGTCGGTTCTGGGTAAAATAATGTGTAGACCTGAGAACCGACCTGAGACGGTCGAGTCTGAAATTTTTAGACCCAGAACTGAACCGAAGAAGTGGTAAACCCGAACTAACCCAAACTAATGTGATCGAATCGAGTCGGTTCTCGAGTCCAACGGATATTTTTGCCCACCCCTAATTTGTAGGTTAGTAAGTGTGTTAGCAAAGGGAAGGGATTGACAGGGTTGAAATCACCACCTAATGCAAGAAGCTCAAAGTGTGTACCACCACTTGGGCTACTACTCACTTGTGCATTTTTGTCGACTTACCGTCAAAGTTATCTAAATACTTTTATATGTGGAAAAATTGCATTTTTCACTCTTATACTTTTTATGAAATTTCACTTTATACCTCTCACTTTTAATAGCATCAATCAATACTTTACAATTTAAGTCAAGTGTCAATATGATATTTCAGTATATCTTTACTCAATTAAGGATTATTTGACCTCTTTCCATGAGATAACATGGCCTCGAAAGTGGCAAGCTGATATAATTAAAGGTTGAGGGTTTAAAGTAACATTTGAGTAAAAATGAGGACCGTGTAAATATAATAGCTCATCTCAAGTTATCCAATTGATGAGTTATTCGGTGCTCTTAGAACACTTATTTACACATTTTAATGAATGACACATCTATATATTGACGACAACTCAGACAAAAAATAGTAAACCCCATTAGTTAGACTTAGGCTCCGTTTGGCACCAGCTCTTTTCAGCTTTTTTTCTGATTTTTTTGCTTAAAATAAGCAAAAAAGCCAATCAAAGTTGGCTTTTTTGCTTTTCTGATTTTGCTTTTTTGCTTAGTTTTAACTAAAGTAAAGCCACAAAAGCAAAAAAGCCAAAAAATCTACTCTCCAGCTATAAACAACTCACTTATTTCTACTCTCCAGAAAACAAAAAAAAAAAAAATCTCCAACAATCTCCCTATCTGGCTATCTAGCTAGTAGCCCCCCATACTAGGATTGTGAATGGAGAGACACTATTCACCTCTTATTTTTTTTTAGGAGGAGATGGATACCAAGTAATAATAAAATTATTTTATTTTATATTTCAAAAATTTGACTTTAGATTATGTGAATCATTTAAAAAAAATCTAACAGTTTTTTTTTTTAATTTTTTTTTAATTGAGTGTAGACAAAATAGGATGTTATTGCAGTGAGTAAAAAATAAATAATTTTCTAATCTAAAAATTAAATAAAGTAGAAAGTCAAATAATAGATAGCTGCTACAAAGAGCACTAAATAATTTATCAATTGCTCTATGTTTAGGACTAGTAATTGTTCATATAAAAAAAAACTCTTAAGCATATTGGATATAGTTTTATAATTTAAAAAACAGATAAGATATAAACGTCAGATAAAAGATACATTGTATGTATATACGAAGATCAATATTGCGATAAAATGGAGAAAAAATTAAAAACTATAATAATTTAAAAAAAGAGATATTTTAGTTTTTTTTGTTATGAGTCCCACTAAATAATTGATCCAATGAATAAAAAATATGTTCAGATTTAAAAAAAAATTATCTATTGGATAAGAACTTTCACACTTTTGAAAAGAAGGGAGTGATAGTTTTGAGAGAAAAATAAATAGTATAAGGTGAAATCTCAGCCATTAAATTAACTCAAATGAATTTCTACCGGCGGAAGATAGATCGAGAATTCAAAATAAATTATAATTTATAATATAGAAACAAGTCCCCAGATATAACCCGAACCCGAAAGGCTGCGTGTATCGCAATCCATTGATCCGGTCAATAGCTGAAAACTCCCGAAAGGATCCGGTCAAGTACTGAAAACATCTCAAAAACCGGCTTAAAACACCTAGCCAATACAAAACCTCCTCCTCCTCCTCCTCCTCCTCTGTTTCCCTACCTATCCTCTCAGGCCACCCTCTTCGCTCTCCAAGAAGCACAGAGGCCATTCCCGTCCTCTCAATCTCAGTCGCCGGAACAACAATTCATTGAGAGAGAACGAGAAAACAAGAGAGAGAGAAAGAGGCGTCAATGGAAGAGACCGAGTCCGTAGGGTTTAACAAGCGGCGAACCGAGGGCTTAGACAAGAGTGATGGGCCCAAGAAAGTCGTCCCCTTGAAGGACCGCAAGCTCAATCCTGCCAATACTATTTGCTACCTCCAGGTACGTAATGTATGCGTATTTCTATGTATATACTATTGATTTTTTTCGATTATTGGTTATTCGCTTTGATTTCAAGTTCTCTTTACTC
>BRYF01000016.1:2623983-2626483 GCA_030159135.1 Actinidia polygama | reverse complement strand
TATAATATTGGAATTTTTCCATCTAACGACTTAAACTTTTAGGTTAAATATAAAGTTTCATATATGGAATCAAAACCAAGCTCAAAGAAAAGAAGATATCCATGATCATAGATCCAAAAAGTTTAAAAAACAACCTTTTCTATAGCTACAATTGAAACTTGTCTTACATGAGATCTTTAAACCACCCGAGTATCTGATATAATATAATCTTGAGAGACTGCTCTATCTATCTTCAATTGGTTTTGGGGTTATAATGTTTCCAAAATATATAATCTCTCGACTGCTCTGCCTATTTCCAATTACTTTTTGGATTAGAATGCTTCCAAAATACCTAATATGATATTAGAGACAAATCTTGAGTGAATAAGTTTCTTTCCATCGTTTTACATGCATGCGACTGGGAAAGTCATCTATTGTCAATTAATTAATTAATTTTGGGTTTAACGTCTTCTAAATATTGTATATTTACAATTATTTATATCATTTAATTGTCATTATCACCATCACGACCGCATTGAGTTTTTCGCGGCTCTAAGCGAAACTTTGAGGTGAGATCCTTCACAAAAAATAGGAAGAGACGGATATGTTATCTCCCAATTTTTTATATCACAAACAAACTGAGCAAAAACCATTTATATTAATGTCTTACGTTGATATAAATTTTCAAGATAGACTCTCCTTAAAGCTCAATTAATAAATCAACAAAGAAAAACAAAAACATAAAGAATTGAAGCATTAGAAACAATCCAATACGTATACATTAGTATAGTATCCTCAAATCAAATCAATTTACTAGAAAAAAGTCCTTTGAGCATTTACAAATAAAAAAAATCTCAGCCGCATAAGCTCGGCGCTAATTTTCGAACAAGAGATTATTAGCCTCATGAAGTCACGCTCAACAAAGAAGGCAAAATCACAGTTCATAGCACAAATGCCAAAAGAGATTGGGGATTTTGCCTTTGGAAAGGGAGAAGAAATGGTTACTGATTAAAAGAACTTGAAACATTTTCACTTTAGTTGTAAAAAATTTAAGATTATAAACATGACCTCGAGTTTTTTCCCAGGCTCTTGTGCCCTTCAACCAACTAAAATCCATTTTATTGCCGGACTATTATTATATATTATTTATACCTTAATCAACGATTGTTGGGTGATTATTAGAATAAACCTTCCACTAATTACCAACTCGAGATGTTTGCTCTCAATTTACTAAGATCAAATTTGTACTCACCTTGTCTTTTAGTAGTTTTTTTTCCTCTAAATTCAATTAGAAATTTTATATTTTTAGGTTGCTCTCATAAACCGAGAAAGTGTAAAACTTCGATTAAAATTTTAATCAGTTGGTAAGATGTAATCATCATCATGATCATGAGCCTTAATTTCCTCTTGGTTCTTGTGTCAATTGCCTTGATCTGTGTGGCTTAAGGAGGGACCTCTGGAATAGGTGGTAGGAGAGAGAAAGAGAGGCTCTTCTTGTCAATAATAATACAAGACTTTTTATGAAACTTGACACGCCTAGTTAAGATAAATGTGATTGTCATGATCAACATTTTGTGAAAAATAACCATTTTGAGATGCAATTTTCTCTCTTTTTTTATTGGGGTTGGGGGATGTTGTTGCTAACATCTAACTTTGCATTATTCATTTTTAGTTTTAGCAATCAACTTACGTCTAAGTGTCAACGTGGCTCTTTCTTTTTTCTCTCGTTCAATGAGGTAAGTATGACCTCTTTTTGTAAGGCTAGACGGCATTTTTTTCATCACTTGGTTTAACAAAAGATGAATGAAAGGGTTTTACGCTAATATTTGACCTAAAGTACAAGACATTGATTGACTCATTTGAAAGTAAAGTGTGCAAAGTGGGATTTTAGTAAAAGTGTAGGGATGAAAATTATAAGGGAAAAATGTTTAAAAAATCCTAAACTTTCAACCCAATGTCTCACATACACCTTAATTTTAAAAAAAAAATAATTAAACACCTAAATTTTGTAGTTCGTCATCAATTAAACCCTTGAACTTAAATTCGGTCAAAAGTTAGACAGAACAATCCATATTGGCACTTAGCTAGCCACATGAGGCACTGGCATGGAAACCCTAATGATTAGGAGAGGGAGTGATTAGTGAAATTAAGATTATTTTACACTTAGTCATCGTTAAATTATTAGTTGTAATCAAATTGTTGATACAATCAAGGATCGTTTGATTTTTTTATATATATTTTCCCAAATTATAATTTACCAAAAACACAAGTTTTCAGTTGCAGCTCAAAATGGGGTATTTATCACAAATTAATTGAATAAAGTATCTTGATCATCTCAATCACATTTATCTTAACTAGGTGGTGTATGATTGACAAAAAAAAAAAAGCCTCTCCCTCTCTCTCTCAACAACCGTTCTAGAGGTCACTCGCTGAATTCACAGAGACCAAATTAGAGAAACTAGATTAAGACAATTAACGTAGAAGTGTCGTATGGACACTTGATCTAAAGTGCAAGGAGTCA
>BRYF01000016.1:2588983-2591483 GCA_030159135.1 Actinidia polygama | reverse complement strand
TACACATACTTCACATGTTTCTGTTAAGCTGAAAACAAAAATTATTATAAAACATAAAAGCTTATATCAAATGAACTGTAATAATGTAATGTAAACTCATATCGTATGTAAAATAGTGTTTGGAGAAAAAAATAATTAGAAAATGTTATTTTTTTAGAAGATGTACATGTGTATAATCTATCTATCTTTCCCTTGTGCTATTTGACTATTTATATACTTGTAATTTGGTTTAGTCTAATGGCTAATTTGACTAAAAAACCAAAATAAAGCCTTAATAATGCTATTTTTCGTAACATATGAGAATAAAAAGATGGAAGTTAAATGATGTCCACTACCTAGCTGAGGTCAATGAACGAAACTCTTCCAGAACCTTATTATTTTAGTTGATTTTGTTAATAATGCTATTTTTTGTAGATATCATTTTTCTTATATACATAAAAATATTTAGATATAATCTTAATCAAATATTTTAACGATCCTGATAACCACAACTCATTTAACAGTGATTAATGCACATTTATTTATATATATTTGTATTCATTACACACAGGGGCAGAACCAGAAAATAATTTAAGTGGGGTCAAATTCGTAAAAATAATTTTTTTTGGGGTCAAAATTATATTTATAATATATTTTAAGGGTAAATTACTATTTTATGGGGTTAAAATTATATTTATAGTAAATTATATAAGGACAAACAGTGTAATTTTTTTTTTAGTGTTGTCAATTGACGCCACTTGCTCCTATGTTCTTTTTGTCTTTACATTTTAAGTTAATTTTAGTGATATGATAACTATAACTCATGTGTAATTATTTTATTGCATTTTCTCGAAAAATCTTTCAACTTTTCACACACATCAATGTACTTTGAGTTAATTTTTTTCATGTCAATCGTTTTTTTTGCAATCCATTCCGGGATTGCACCGGTGTCGAAGCATTTTAGATCTCATTTTTTACTTATTTTGATGATTTAAACTGTTCATATTATAAATCTTATCGAAAATTTTAATACTATTGAAAATTACATCGGTAATAGATAAATATCAATTTCTATAAAGGTAAATGAGTATAATACACTTATTTATTAAGTTATAACACATTACTAAACGAATACTGAACTACTTTGCCAACTTAACATAATTTGTTTACAGTATTGATATTTATGATAGACTCTACGATCTGATTAGTTTAAATAATTAAAATGAGCTCAAAATAAAATTCAAAATACTTCAACTGTATAGGTGCAATTTATTTTTTGGATTGCACAGAAGTCAGGTCCAATTTGTAGGGTGTCCTGAGAATGAAGTTGTGTTTACATAGAAGCTCCGTGTGATTCCCCCATCTTTCTTATCAACCGGCGGACATAAATTCCAAATTGACATAGCTTGCCAACCGGCATGCTGGCCCCACACACATACCTACATCGCACCCACCCTTACCCTCCCATCATCAACACTGTACATGACTCATCTATGTCGTGTCATGTCCCATCATGTCAGCATATATGGTCATGTCATGTATGCGAGGATGTTATGCTGCAGCTATACGGATTCCATGGTTTGTCATCACCATCATCTATATATCCTTACAACTTTTTAGAAACCTAAAAATACATAAAGTAGATAAAATATAGAATCGAGACGCATGCAAAACCCTCATCATGGTGGCCTCTAGGACCCACGAAAAACTTCCCATGCCCTTCTTTTTCTGAAGCTTCTGATTCGGGCATTTTTTCCCCAAAACACCCCTCCTCTTGCAGTTATTTACGCTTTCACCATCTACCCTCCATGTTTGGCTATTAATTGAAGTCCATTACTATAAACATAGAACGTAGCCTAACAAGGAGAAAGTTCAGAAACATTTCTCTAACTTGTATTTAGGTTATTGTTGCTTTTTTTGACAAGGGTGTTGTGGGGATGGGCATAAATTGAATGCAAAAGATAGTAATGGTGAATAAGTATTTTTTTTTTATTGTTGGACGTTGTACGGTAGGCATGAAGACAACAATAACAAGAATGACTGCCTAGAGCTGTTTCGGAGATGACTCTCTAACAGTCAAGTTAATGATCATACTAGAAAATAAGAGAGAGAAGAGAGCGAGAGTAAGAGCAAGATTATTGGTTGTGATCTTAGATAGAGGAAGTTTGAAGAGAGAGAGAGTATTGCTTACTTATAAGAGAGAATTTGTCTCATTTTATAGAGTAGTTCGGCACGTGTGAGGACACGCCGACTGCCATGTCAGCGAGTAGATGAATGACCTAATCATGTCCCTAGGGCATGGTTGATAGTTAGCCCATTGCATCATCAAAATTTGTACCCAAGGCGGGTAACAGAGAAAACTTGCCGTGTACGTTGCCATATGATCCTAAAACTTGTCATTTGGGCATCCCCGCTGGGATAAGCTCGCTGATCAAGCTTTCGCATGAAGATACTAGTTGAACTTGTTATAAAGTGATAGTCCGATAGTATTGCTCATGTAGGAGTAGAACATGATATTTTA
>BRYF01000016.1:2506483-2508983 GCA_030159135.1 Actinidia polygama | reverse complement strand
AAAATTAAATTATTAAACATAAATTGAAGAAATTAATAGAATAAAAGTGCAATAATATCTAAAAATAATGGAATAATCATACACTTGTAAACATTCGTCAATCATAATTAATCTTTTTAAATTCTTGCAGTAATATTTTTTAAGTTAGTTTCATTTCACCCATTTACAACAACACCCCAAATAAGGGTATTTCTATAATTTGAGTTGTAATAGGGTCAGGATCTCGACTCCCAAAACCTAACCCAACCCACTCTACCATCCCAAAACCCGATAAATATATCCACATTTTCCATTATTAGATGTGGATTCGAGACAAGTAATCTAAATATCCGGCCCCACTGCCATTTTAATTTTTCTCACCCACTCCTCCTACCAAGCCTATTTTGTCATGGGATTCTTCCAAGGATACATTTTTCCGTCCAAGTATTTTTTGTCCTAATTTAAATGCATTTTAATAATTCAAACCGTTTATATTTTAAATCTCATTGAGAAGCTTACTATTATTAAAAATTACATTGATCAGGAGTGAAAGGTGTAAAGTGAATTTTTAGCTAAAAGTGAAGGGCCAAAAAGTGTAATTTAATGATTTTGTACATCTAGTTGATTATGACTGCTAATTTTTTTAATGTTTAACGAGGGTGTTTGGACTAAATCAATTTATTTGTGATATCAAGGTTGGGATCGTCCTTTTACCGTGGAAGTTAGGTTTGAGCATTTGACATGGAAGTCGATGCCTACATTAGCCACGTATATGTGGCCGAAAAATAGCCGAAGTCCTGAGTCTGATTGGAATTAGATTGGCCGAAAGAACAGAGTTTATCATTCTTAAAGATGCCTCTGGCATAATAAAACCATCAAGGTGAGGATTAATTAAGTTCATGCAATTTTTAAGAAGCTAGCTCTTTTGATTACTATTATTATTAGTATTATTTTTTTAATTGAGCCGTCATAATTAAACTATCAAAAAATTCTGAATTTAAAATAAATTTAATTTTGATGTTCAAAATTAAAATATAAAATAAAAACAAAAACTGACCCTGGTTATTTATGGCACAGGATGACGGGCCCACCTACCTCTGGGAAGACAACCCTTTTGCTGGCACTAGCAGGAAAATTGGACCCAAGCTTAAAGGGGTGTGTTTTAATTTCAAACTTTTATTATCATTAGTTTATGTAAAGAAATTAATTTATATACAAATTGTTAGAAAAGGTTATTTTTAGATTTTACATAATCTATAGAGATAACTTCATTAGAGATAAGTTGTTTAATAGTATTGCCTATACGACGAATTAAAAAAATAAAAATTAAGAAAAAAATTCAAAAAAGCCACTAAAATCAAAGTAACGGATTATGATTGGATTAACTTGATTTTTAATGACTTTTTTTGGTACACGTCTTTCATTCAACAAGACGAGTTGAAAACAAAAGAAATCATTTTATCCCAAATTGGGCCTTGCTTGATTTTGTGTAAGATTTTAACTCGTTCATTTTAGCATGTCATCAAATAGCGAAAAGCCTCCTAACGTGTGACACTTTCTGTTCATGGAACCAATACAGATTTTGGGTCTGAATGTGTGTCGAGACACCATTGTTGGGGATGAAATGCAAAGGAAAATTTCAGGAGGACAGAAAAAGAGAGTCACAACATGTACATACTTTCCATAATTTTCATCAAAAAATACTTGGGAATTTTCATCCACTACCAAGAAATCATATATTTGGAAACCTAACAAGGTCGGTCTACGAATTGAGAGTTTTTATTTCTGCTTGAAAGTTGCAAGGAGAAGTGGTGAATCTGTTGACCAGTTCCTAGAGTTGAAACACCCACCCACCATGAACCTAGTCCCTGAGCAAGACTTGTCTTGGTCGTTGATGTCAAGGCCAAAACATGGCCAAGTACCTATGCAATTTTGTCAATATGCCAAATTAACTACCCCTAATGTTTGTGAAGACTGGCAAAGCCAGTTGTGCGGGTTTGGCACGAACCTAAACTACTTCAACTGCCTACCACATCCACCATACATGGCACAGTGCACACCCGGACATTATGTTGGCCCATGAATTTATGGTGCTCAAAGCGAATTCCGACAATAGTGCCTTATTTATATAAAAATGAGTCAAGACTGAAAAATAAAGAGGTTAGAATTTTCAAAAATCAAAAGATAAATTTTTTTTTGTAAGAACAATCAACCAAACAAAAGAATAAAGAATCTTATTCTAATTTTTTTTTGGGGGGTGCCCCTTTATGACTTGTGTCCAAAGCTTTGGCTTGGGTTGCTTTGGACTTGGGTCGGCCCTACATATCGTCTCACAAGAAACTGACTGAATGTCCATTTGACGAGAGAAAAGCCAATCACAAAATTAAACAACTGAATCGGTTAACTAAAAAAAATTATCAAATAAATTTAAAAGTTCATGAACTCAGGTATCTATTATGAAATAGCTTTTCACTTGTTTGACAATAATTTATCCAATATTCACCAAATTTAAATTTCCCCA
>BRYF01000016.1:2493983-2498983 GCA_030159135.1 Actinidia polygama | reverse complement strand
AGGAAGAGGAAGAGGAAGAGGAGAGGAAAGGAAAGAGATTGTGGAAATTTTCTCTGTTCCACGTAATCTTTTTCTAAGCCTTTTAGTTTTTATAATTTTCGTAAACTTTGAAAAACACATAATTATCTCACGTAGGAGTAACATGCTATATAATGAAATAAAGCCCAAAATACGTTGAGAATACGACACGTATACTATGTTAAGATTAAAATCCAAGTAGAAATTAAGTCATGTTTTTCGTCAAAACAGGTAATTAGTATTTTTGGCGTAAATTTCTCATACGACAATCTTTTGATATAATTTGAGTTGCGTATGAAAAATATTTTAAATACCTACAACTTTTATTTTAAGTATTTTTCTTGATTTAGAGGTTTAGTGACCCAAAATAGACTTGGAATTCAAGTCAAAAAAAATAATATTTTGGTTTTTCCTCGACCAGTCCAATTTTTTCAGTAAACCTATTGTTTTGTCCCCGACCGGTTCAACTTTTCCCTGATCGGTCCATTTTTTTTAATAAACCTACTATTTTGTCCCCGATCAATTCAATTTTAGTCTGACAGATCTAACTTTTTTTCGACTGGTCGAGGCTTGACAGACTTAGCTTTTGGCCTAATTCTTTATCAGCATATTTATTTCAATTGAAAGATTTAAGTAAAAATTATAAACCTTACATTTCATTTTACTTTAAGTTTGCAATATAACTAAGAAAATACACCCATTTAGATTCAATAAAAAATATAAAAATATATAATTTCCATTAAATCGAAAAATTAAATTTTAATTTTAGTACAAAAACGATTTTTTTGAATTTTTTAAAAATGATTCTTCTTATTATAGAAGGTATATCTTGCAATAAAAATATCATAAAATTAGTTTTTACTTAACAAGGTATAAAGAACAATTACCGACAAATAATTTAAAGAAAATAAAATTTAAAAAAATTATTTTTTCAACTTAGCCAAATTTTGACGAAAGATAATTTTTCAGGAAAACTTCTCTGTTCTAATTCCCTAGACACTCCTTCTACCCTTAGACTCGGCGTACAAAATGCTAATGTAATTAAGCAAATAAAGTATACAATGAATTTGAGATATTAAATTTGAAATTTATTAATCATAAGACCGGAAACAGGGGCCCTTACCTTAAATTATGAGCGGACACTAAAAGAGCTTGAGATAAACCTAAGGTTAGTCTTGTTATGATTTACTTATTTAAAAGTAAAAGTTTTATGATTAAAACATGTATGATTTTGTTTGTTAAACATGATGATGTTTTATGACTAAATGCATGATATGTTTGTAAATGTGCCATGAATTATGAAAAATAATTACTTTATAAAAGTATATTTTAGACGACACATGGTTCAAACAATTCTTCATCCGCTAGGAAAAAAATATAGTGAGAGGTGATGTAATAAGTAGGATCATAGCCAGATGATCATGGATAATATCATGCCACATATTATATTGGGGTCACTCCCCAATTTCTCGTGATCGTTGAACGAGTAAATGTGTTGCAAGTGTCAATCATATACGGTTTTGAAATCTTGACAGAGATCAAGAGTAATTGGTCTAGATGAGCCAATGATTTGATAAAAAGATTAACAAAAATGAAGTTACTTCATGTTAAAATGAATTTATGACATATAATTTCATGGGCACTGATATGTTTTATATAACTTGACTAATACTAATTTAGTGCTTAAAATGTAATTGTACGTAACATTTCAGGTAATGAGAACGAATTGAAACATGACTGAAGGTGGAATGACCTTAGTTGATTTTTGACGTCTTATGCTATGTACTTAGAATTTGAATGTTTAGTTTGCATATTATAGTTTTAATGACAGTTGTGCTGATCTTGTGGCTGAAATCATAGTTGTAAATATTTATATTCGGGAAGAATATAAAGTTATTTATATATTTTTATATGTCACATCGGCTCTGGATAATTTTAAATATGCTTCCGCATATATTATTACATTCGAGTATAAATATCTTATATGGTAAAAAAATCACTAAACTAGTTAAATAGTATGCCTTAGTGAGTGAACATCATTGGCCGGTCACGTTAAGAGTGGACCCATATGTACAAATGAGTTGGTTCATGACAGTTTTTAACTGCAATTTTTTTTTTTTTTTGTATTGGAGTAATTGTCACAGCTTCTGTTTGCTTATGTGTGAGAAATGACTGTTAAATGCTAGAAAAAAATAACCGATCATATAGATTTTGAAGTTTTTAAATTTCTATTAAAATTTTTGATATAAGTTCAATTGTAACACCATCTAATAGAAAAGAAAGATGATAGTAATTACCCTTTGTCGAGTTACAACTTACAAGCCGACAAAATCAAGAAATTAGTTAAAAAGCCATTGTTCCTGGAAGTTGCCATAAGATTCAAGGTCATGCAAAATATTTTTGGCTTTTATAATTGGTAAGAGTCGTAAGACCTAAAGCACCAATCAACAAGACATTAAACAATTTACATTAACTATCTCTATCATTAATATATATATACACACGCACGCACGCACGCAATGATTAACATATGTGAAAAGGTTTTCATATCCTAATTAAAATATCATCGGTACATCCTGAACTTAAATTATAAAAACTAATTTAAAATTTAAAATAAATTTAATTATGATGTTCAAAATTAAAAAAATAAAATAAAATAAAAATAAAACTGACGCTGGTTATTTATGTCACAGAATGACACTTCTAATTGGCCCACCTTCCTCTGGGAAGACAACCCTTTTATTGGCACTGGCAGGAAAATTGGACCCAAGCTTAAAGGTGTGTGTTTTAATTTCAAACTTTTATTACAATTAATTTATGTAAAAAAATTAATTTATATACAAATTATTAAAAAATTTACAGGAGATGTTTACCTTTTATGAATCAAATTCACATTCTAAATATTCAAATCAGAAATAAAGGATGAATCAAACTCATGTTCTAAATATTCAAATCAGAATTAAAGAATCGAATTTGAAAAAATTGTAAATAAAAACTTACAGAACCATATTACAAAACTTTAGAAGAGATAGATTGATGTTGTTAGACATAGTTTCTTTAAGACAGGTTTCACCATCGCTAGGGTGCTCACGATCACTGCACATCTGTCTCCTAGGATAAAATAATTTTTTTGCATAACAAAAATAGTACTATAATTTGCATGCAAGGCGAACTAAACAATGGAGGAGCTTTTTTATTACTAACTGACCTAGACAAGGTTTTCAAGCTTTAAATACAATGAATTCTATAAAAAAAAAACTCTAAAAATTTGAGTATATACAGAAGATAGAGTGACACAAATAAAAGGTCACAACTCTTCACATCGAAGAGATATCAATGAAAAGATACAACCATTCATCATGGTAGGAGACTATTGAAATCAATTTTATTCACATACAAATTAAAATAAATTTAAAATAATTATTCTTTTTTAACAATCCCCCACATGAATGAAATTGACTGGTAGACTATAAAACACACACCTAAAAAGAGTTCCAATAGAAAATTCACTGCATAGGGGATATGTAACTTTTGGGTTTGAACCTTCCCTTGCGAAATATTATTAGATTTACTTGCCAAATAGTTGAACGTAGCACACTTGAACTATTCATCTTTGCGTGTAAATAAAGACAACAACAATCACGCAAAGTTTTTACAACCAATTTTCGGTTCTCATGGTTATGCCCGTTTTGGCCCTGGACAATTCCTAGATATCATGAGTGCTATAGAGAATTCAACACAAAATTTTTATAGGAATAACTCCAATCCACACTTATATAGGTGACATCTTGTTAAAAATACTCTGTAATACCACACTTGAGTATTTCAATATATAAGTGTCATTAAAGTATATGCTTATTTTAATTGCTCATACAGACAGTACTATGTTACTTCATTGGAATGAGTATGTTGGTTTTACCTTTTCTTCCACATGTACTTCTACCGCCGAGTCCACTATAATTTAGTTGTCCATTTTGAAACTAGATCTTGGGATCTCTAGTCAACTAGGTTAGGTGACACTATTTGACCATAGACTTTAGTCTCACTTCCCTTGAAGATTTATAAACTTGCCCTCTAGATAAAATTTTTGTAAGCGAATCCGTAATATTATCTTTAGATTTTACATAATCTATAGAGATAACTTCATTAAAGAGAAGTTATTTAATGGTATTGTGTCTACGAGGAATATGTCTAGACTTATCATTATATATTGTACTTTTTGCCATTGTAATTACTGATTGACTATAACAATATATACAAACAACATACATTAGTTTTAGTTAGTTTGAAATATGCTAAAAATTATTGGGTTTTGATCTATTTTTTCATTTGAAAAATAGGTACCATCAACTTGCCAAACACCCTCACATTTTTTTAGAATTTGTAAGAAGGTCTTTGATATTTCAAGTTTTCACTACCACGCGAGCGGTTAAAATAATATAAAATTATCACTTCAATCTCAAGGGATAAATTTCCACCAATAGTGCAACATTTTCGCTCTGTAGCCATTATTTTATATTATTTTTCCATCACTCATTAGTAATGGTTTTCTTGCTTAGTATGCAACAGGCGCTTGTGTATCCATTCAAGTAATTAGATACCCACTATAACATATAAACCAAATTTTAAAACAACATTTGAAATTAAGTTGGGCTATAGTAGTTCAATTACAACTATGTATTTAGAATGTTATGAGCTAATATTGTTCCACACATTTAAAATATATGCCAAGTCTAAAACTCAAATAATCGTACCCATCTCTTTCATCCTTTGGTTTAAATTCAATTAACACAACCACTGATTTAAGTCTAAAGGTCATCACTTTTAACTTAAATCTAAAAGTCACACCTCTGAAGTAAAAAAAAAATTAACATTCTTTGGGTTGAAAATCACAACTACCAATAACCACTAATAACTACTTATCCAATTACCAATTTAAAAATTGACCATATGATAGTAATTTTTTAATCTAGCGGTATAAA
>BRYF01000016.1:2323983-2331483 GCA_030159135.1 Actinidia polygama | reverse complement strand
CATCTTTCTTTCCCCCTCATTTCTCCTAAATTAGCAAAAATCTTTAAAAATTATTATAGTTTCTAATTTACTTTTCATTTTGTAGCAATACATACTTTGGTATATGCATGCAATGTATCTTTTATCTGACGTTTATATCTTATCTTTTTTTTAGATTGTAAAACTTTAACGAGTACACTTAAGAGAAGATATTTTTTTTTACGTAGTGCCCGTGAACACGGACAATTACTAGTTGAGTTACAAATTACCAATGCAGCAGCAGCTAGCAATAACTTATTAATGACATACATGTCCTACCATTCAACTAAGAGAAATCTTACCGTCTTTGAAGTTGGACAACAAAATAATTCTCAAATTTAAAATTGAACAATACATATTCACTTGATTATGTTACTTCATATATTCAAGTGAATTTGAACTATTCATTTTGAATTCGAAGAACTTTTCTTGATCAAAAATGAAGAAACGTTATACTGTTGTTCAACTTATGTAGTACATCGGGTCGGGTAGCTTGAAGGTCCGATTCCCAACATGGGTTCCTAAGATATCACTCCACTGATCCCCCATGTTCCCAGCTATTCTGTACCCATCCTTCTCTAGCATTTTCCTCTGAATTGATTTGTATGCGACCGCAGTATAACCCGTATAATTGGAGCCTCTGCAGTCAAAAGCATCAATTAAATGATTAAATTAATGATTAATGGAAAAGCTAATTCTTACATAACTTTCTTGCATAATTCACTATCACAATGATGATGCATTCAAATTTAAAAAAAAAATGATAAAATTGTTAATTTTTAGCTCAATTTCTAGGTAGCTCAGTGACTAATCAAATCAAAATTTATTAAAAACTCTAATTTTATAATAGTATTAGTAACTAAAACGTTCAAATTATATGTGTTCGTCATCCAAAAGTTAAAATCCTTACTGTTTTTCATTCGCAAGTTCTAAAAATTTGTGTACGTTTTGTGTATATATATTCTTCTCCCAAAAACTAAATCCCATCGTTCATTCCTAAAGAAAGAAGAAGAAAAGAGAAACAGTATTATACTCCTTGAAATTTGGATCCAGAAATATTTTTTAAATTCAAAAATAGATGGTACATATCTAATTTTTTGTTACGTGACCTCACACACTCAAGTAAATCTGAATCGTTCAAATTAAATTTGAAAATTTTTCTTTATCTAAATTCGAGTGCCGTAATACTGCTGAAAAGAAAAAACATGTTGAGTAAAAGCAAATTAATGGTGTGTTGCTTACTTCAGAATGAGCTTCTCCCAAGTATGATACCCTCCCTTGCGTAGGTTCTGTGTAGTAACATTTCTCTGGCTCTCTGATCTTCCGGTTATGAACACCACCTTAAGTCCGAGAGGCAGCAGCTTTCCGTACAGTTCAAGGCTCTCCGGTAACGCCGGTGCTTTGCCCTCGTTGACCCAAATATTAAACAGTGTTGAGTTATAAGGTGCCACCCTGAATTAATTTCAAAATTGTTATTCAAGAATAGAAGAAGAAAAAACAAAGGTTTGATAAATTGCGAAAAAGATTCCTATAGTTTTCCCCAACGTTGATTGTGGTCCCTCAATTTTCAAATTCTATGATTTTAATCTTATATTTTGATTCTCTAATGTAATCAGTCCAATTAGTAATAGAAATTAGGTTTTTGGATTGATTTGCAGCACATGCCCAACATATGACCTCATTCGATGAATTAACATTGAGATTGTACAAATTACAATAGAATTTGGGCGATTCATATATTAAAAATGTGGGAAAAAATGATAATTTTGTCCCTAAAATGATAGTACATGTCAGAAAAGTTTTGAGTCCATAAGCCAAACAATCTCACACAACTTTCAAGACAGAAAAAAATACAAGTTGTTGCATATAAACTCTATCAAACATGCGCCCTACGTGAGCAGTGACGTAGCTAGAATTTCTCTCTAGTGGTGTCATTGAACAATTGACTCCTATTTTAGTATTCCTCTTTGAATATTTTTTGATTAACTCTAATATTTATGTTTTTTCTAAAATTTCAGTAATGTCATTTTACATAAATCATTCAAATTTTTCCTTAATATCATAGATATACTAAAAAAAAAATCAAATCTAGTGGGGTCATCTGAACCCACTAGAAAAGCTTTAGCTCCCCCTGTAAGTATGTGAGAGAACTTGCAAACAATACACAAGACGCAGTGGAGCCAGGGGCGGAGCCACAGCAAAGGCTCCCTTGGGCTATAGCCTAGGGGGGCCCAGCCAATTCCAGCCCATTCTAGCCTAGAATCTAGCCCAGCCTAGAATCCTAGCTCCGCCCTTGAGTGGAGCTAATAGATGCATAAAGTTAGCTCCCCCTGTATGGAATCAAATATGCAAAGCCAGTTGACCCAGTTCACTTCAAAGTACGTTAATATGCAATACCATGTCAAAAGGAGGAAGTAGAAGGCTAAACAGGAATTGAAAACTACAACATGCCAACCCAGTATTCTAACAAATCAGAAAGAGTAATGTTTATATAATCACATTTCACTTTCAGGATGCATCTTTCTCACAAGGAGTGAGTTTCAGACTCACCCATTGTGAGACGGGTGTGCTCCGAAGATATATATGTAGTGTAGCTTTTCTCTATATTTACTTACCCAAATCCATGGTTAGCATAGTAAGGTAGATTAGAGAGTGTGGTCTCATCTATGTCAAAGACCCATATGTCCTTGCCATCTCCACCAAGCTGGAGGCTCTGTGCATAGACCAAAGCCTCATTTACAACAGCTTCCGAATCCTTCCGATACTGGTGGCCGACCATGTAGTGTCCGACGTAGTCTTCACACGCTTGTGGCACTGTTTTCCAGTTGATAATGTTGTGAGCCTCCACGCCGAGCCGCCAGCTTAGGCACGACAGTCCCTGAACAGGGGTGCCGCCGGCACCGTGCCGCGGCCGGAGGACGTGGATTTTGTTGAGGAACACCTCCTCTGACCCGGTGGTTGCCGCTGCTACTACTGCGGCAAGCAGGAGTGGAAATAGCAATCTCATCTTGAAAAGCATTGGTGCAGTTGGGGTGTTAACATCCAATGGGCAGTAGCCTCTTTAAACAAGCGCTCTCTCTCTCAGCTTGTTAGGACTCTAGTTAGTGGCGGCTCCAGAAATTTTTATTAATGGTGTCATGTGCATTCTATATTTCTTTTATGGGTTCAAAGATTTTTAAAACATATATATAGCACTAAATTTTTTTTTTTGAACATTTTTCAAAAGTTGATGGGGTCAGCTGACCCCATCACAATCTACCTGGCGCCGCCCCTGACTCTAGTTGAAGCATTTTGGGTTTTATTTTGATGATTAAAATTGTTTGTGTAATATATCTTATGATGAGTTTTAATATTTTAAAAAAATTACGTTGATCAATAATCGTATTTTTGGCGTTCAATGTAAATATAGTAGGAAGGATAAAATATTCAGTAGGTTAAGCATTGACTACTTCTATACCAAAATAATAATATCATTTAATATGTTTACAATTATAACCTTACATATATACATACACCTTATACTTAGTAAAGAGATTATGGTTAATACTTAAAACTTAGTATGATTGGTAATTTTTTAAGTTATTTTTAGAATGGATAAAAGATGTGATGTATAAACTATGTTGAATGAAGAATGTAATATATTTTTTTATTTACTAAGTAAGTTGGAATTTTATATATAAACTAGTACGGATACTATGAAAAAAAAATACATTTTTAGGTGTACGTATTAGAATTTACAACTTAAAAAACTAATAAAATATAAACGTTAAATAAAAAATACATTGCATGCAAATACGAAGAAATACATTACTACAAGATAAAGTACAAATTATAAAATATAATAGTTTAAAAAAATTATTGTTAGTTTGAAAAAATGAGGGGAAAAAATAGGTGTTTTTAATTTTTTTGGTGTGAATCCAACTAAAAAAATAATTCAATGAGTTAAAATATATGTCCAGCTTTAGATATTTTTTGTCGATTTGATCACAACTTATGTAGGCCTCACACATTTGATAAGAATGAATTAATATTTTTTTAAAAAAAAATAGTTTCGAGTGAAATTTCAGTCATTGAAATTAACTTAAATGAATTTCAACTGTAGATGATGAGAAATAGTTTTAAGATTCAAATACAAAAGTGTCTTGTATTATAGATATGTTGAATTTCTATTTTGAGATTGAAATTTGATTATTACATTTTTGTGTTTCTATATTGAATATACCTAAAGTTATACGATATCTGATTAAATTTAAATTTTATAACTTGAACTATACCTACCCAAAATTATATCGAATACAGGATGGAAGTAGTTTTTGAATAACCATTGCCACATCCCTACTCGTAGTGCCATCAAATGGATTTGAATCCTATGAAGTTTTTGATTAAATGAATTAATCTTAAAGTATACAAAACAACGTTGTTTTGTACATTTTTTTAATCACTTCACCAACCTAAAACTTCAAAGGATCCGAACTCCCTTGGAGTAATAACTATAGATAAGATATGAACGATCCAAACAATCTATCTTTTTCATTGGACGAGTTCTTGGCTCTTACTAGCTTCTATTATTGTCCTTGTTCTTGCTCTTGTCTTCTTTGATCAGGAAATGAATGGCCTTCATATGTGATACGGCCAGATTTTGTCCCCAGCGGTCTCACCATTATTTTTTTTTTTGATCAACCATAGAGTGTGTCCTAAACAGACCTTTGGGTCCATCCAGACTAATCTCTGTACCCTGAGCAGCTAACCCTTCACACCTCAGGATATAAACGCGGATATAGGACGCAGCTACTAAAAATCAAATGGGATATCTCCAAGTGTTAGCTCTTGTACCTGACGTCAATTCAAAGCGACCACGTCTTGTGCCGGTGGTGGTTAGAGAATCGAACCCACCAGGACCTAAGTATTGAGCTAAGCCTTGTTTGCCGTGACACTGCATGGCTGACTGACGACACGGGTACGCTTTACAGCTGTAAAGTACTTTTTATTTTTTACCCTTTGGACAGCACATTTTCTTTTTTCTATTTTAAATTTTGTCAGAGTAAAATAGGAGAAGTAAAAAGTTACCATCTCCCCAATCCAATATAGCCGGATCAAGAGACACAAGTTTTGACACAAGTTTTGATACAAGTTTAGATATTTCATCATATTCTTTAAAATTAGGCCTATTAAGGGTTGTGATTACAATGGAGTAAAATTCCAGAGTTATTAAAACGACGTAGTTTTAATAAAGTTCATAAACACTTTAAAAATTTTTACTCCATTGTAATTTCAGCCTTGATTTCAAGGGTCAGGATGGAGTGTCTAAAATTGTGTCAAAACTTGTGTCCCCGGATCCGTCTCTCTCTCTATATATATATATGAAAATGCTAAAAATAGCTGGGCTGTCAATAGTGTTTAAAAAAATATAAAAAATGTATAAAAAAATATAAAAATTGTATAAAAATATGTGAAAGTGTATTAAAAAATATAAAAAAATGTATCGAAAACTAATTTTTTTGTCATTTTATGTTTTTTTTTTGATTAATCACAAAGTATCTATTGTGCTCCTCATTTTGTGCTTCTTATTGACCGGTCAATAGCAGAACTCATATATATAAAATAAAATTTATAATTTATATAAAAAATATAATTTTAAGTTTAAAACAATAAGTTTATATAATTTGAATATTTGAATAGTTAATATTAATATTAAATTAAATTTTTTTAAAAACCTTGGGGTAGTGGTCCCCCAATGATACGGAACAAAAATACACATGATTATTTATTGATTCTTGTATGTTATTTTATAATTAATTATCTTTTTATTTTAAGTTAATTATTATTTTATTTGATTTAAGTCATTTTGCCTATTGAACCTAATTAGTAGTAGCCCATTGAATCCATTTTATTTTTTAGTAGTTTAAAGGGTTATTATATTTAGGATTAGTTTATCTTCTCTATTTAAATAGACTTTGGTTACAATTTGTAAACAGATTATGATTATGAATAAAGAGAAAAATAATTATTTTTACTTTCCTCTCAAATCTTTGATTTTGGCGGATGCCAAACTTTTTCATCATCTTCTATATTTTTGTTCCGATTATCGACTTTTTGGTATTAGTTAATTGTAAGGCTTTAAGTTTCTTATTGTTTATTTTACGATAATTTGCAATTAAGAAATTTAGTGTGGTTAAGAAAAGATTAATTTGATTGACAAGAAAATATGTTAATGATTTTGGATATAGAAAGTAAAATCACAATAATTGAATCAGGATTCTGTGTTCTCCTTAGATCATTATTGGTCTTTAATCATTGTGACACTTTGGCCCGATGACTATTCTATGCTCTTATAATACATTGAATTCTTCCTTAGCATAATTATCTGGTCCATGCTCTCCTTCGGTTGTTTCGTTGTGCAACATTTTGGATGTTGATGTGATAAGAGAGGCAAAACAAGGTTGTCATAACCGACAGAATGCGGGCCAGGGTGCGGTGCTGTCTTCGACCAATCAGCCAAGTTTCTTGAGCCCCCCATGTTATTGAAACCAAGAAAGAGAAAGAACCAGAGTCCCAGCTCTTAGATGGGAAGAATGGTGTTAGTAATGAGTCGATGAGCACAGAGATCATTGCAAATCAAACCAAATTATTGTCGCTCTTAGTATAAACTAATTTGTGATGTTGCTCTTGCTTTGTTACGATCTACACTCAAATCTTGATCACTGGTGCCTGTTCAAGCGGAAGATTTTCTTTATTGGATGGGAAACCCATTCAGCGGATACGAAGCGGAAGTTGGGATTTCATGGACTAGTTTTGTATACAGTATTGTAATGGGCAATGGAAGAAAATTTAACAGGTTTTCAGTACCATTGTAGGTTAAAAATCAATCAAAACTCCCGTAACGCAATGAAAATGCAAATCCTACATGATATTGTGAGATTGTTCCCAACATGAAGTGTTGGGGAAAATACAAATGTCATTTCTATAAGCTGATCAGGTCGCACAATCAAAACTTTTTGGGAATAGAAAAGATAACTCAATTCACTAAAAGGAGAATAAGTAAGAGTTTCAAATCACAGGATTACAACTGATAAATTACAACCAAGGACCTCAATACTGAACGTTGAGAAGCAAAATGACCCAAACACCACCAAGCCATTGGTACCGGAGCATCGCCGAAAACAAGCTAAAAATTAAAAGAGAATAATTCGAGTACTGTAAGAAACATAGGTTGCGCCGGCTAACAAATTTACAGCAAATATATTTACATCTGTAAAACATTTGTACATGATTCAAAACAAACGAAGCTAGATGAATCTTTGGCTCCACGTCAGGCTTTTGTAAACACGGTGTTGATCATATCTTTCAAATTCCTGCAGCCCACGATTGTGGTCCCCTCAACACCTAGAGCTGCAAGAGATTTCTCGGATGACTTGGGGACAATACATTTTTTATATCCCAACTTTGTCACTGCATTCACCCTCTTCTCCATTCTTGGTACCT
>BRYF01000016.1:2318983-2321483 GCA_030159135.1 Actinidia polygama | reverse complement strand
CTTCGATCAATCAAATGAGAAAATGAACACAGTACATACTAATAATTATAGAACTTGAACTTTTGTCATGATTGAAGATCTTACCAAAGAGGAGAAGAACTTGAAGGTCATTTGTCAACAAAGAAAGATATTTTCAACGAGTATTGAGTATCCAAGGCACCATTCAAATTATGATAAGATTTCAAAAAAGACTCCCTACTTCCAGATACAACAAAATCACAAGCCAATGGAACGTCAAATCTGCCAAGCCATAAACAGATACATTCTATCTCATAGCTTTCGAATTGTAACCTACTAATGCCATTTGCATGGAATACCTGAACAACTATAATAGGCTTTGCAAGCCAAAGACTATGAATCCACCAGGGGCGACGCCACATGAGACCTAGCAGTGTCAGCTGAACCCATAGCAAAAAAATAAAAATAGAAATTGTCTACTATATATGTTTTTTATTTCAAGGAAAAACTTAACTCTCTTGCCATCACTAGAAAAGGGGTTTGAACCATAGTTTAAATTGTTTGATCCAATCCTAAACATATTTTTTGTACATAATTTCCGAACAGAATGATGTATTCTTCCGTGGTTCTTCATTTCAAACACCCACCATTGTGACATGATATAAAAAATGCCACTGTCAAATCAAAACTGGATGTACTACGATTGCAAATAATTTTATGTCTAAAAAACTGACAGCCCCCTCCTGCATTGGATATAACCATCGATCATAAAAATCAGTGCTATTGAGGCTGATCATTTCCTTCACCTTCATTAAACCTGATTGCTTAAGCTTCCACAGTGACTATTATTAGCTTCCTCTATTTTTCATTAAGTTTTCGAAATTCTACGTCTTTCCGTCATTTCCTTCAATGATACTGAAATATATACCCATCATTAGTGATTTATCATGTCTACAGACCAGTTATAATACGACATAAAGTCCAAGTACAAAATTAGAAATCAGGTCTCCAATTATGTAAGCGCCTGTGCACTTTCACAGATAGTAATCAATGCATGGCTGCGCTAATCTTGCCATGACAAATGAAGTTGCATTGATTTCTCTACCCAAAAAAGTAACTTCTTTTACCATAATCAAGATAGAAAATCAACCCAAATAAATGTCACAGAAGAAGAACAAAGAAGAAGAATGATCAATATTTGTTTGTATGCCTTTTTTGGGATAGTAAGATGAAGAAATTGAAAGGATGAATAAAAGGATTGACTAATTACATTATCCTGAAGCTTTAGACCTGCCTGCTTTTTAAGAACCTACAAAATAAGAGATGCAAAGGTCACTTTCACATATCAGAGTCTGCGCGAAGCATATTTAACAAATATTTTAGCACATTGCCAACAAAGATTATTACCTTGCCATAGTAGTACCTTATCCCTCCTATGGAATAACTACAACAGCATACAAGGACGAACTAATAATTTAACAAGTGAACATTAAGGTTTCTTCACAGCATTTGTATAATATGCTGATCTCACCTCAAGCAAATCTAAAACTTCAGAATAAATCCAGTTGAGGGCTTAGATTTTGATTTTAACAATGCCATAATACTAAAAGAATCTTGGATGCAAATATCTCCATGGAACACATAGTTTCTAGGTAGTCTAATTGGACACTCAAAAGTTTTTACACAACCAATGTTAGTAAAAAGTATATTTGATCTGGAACCGAAGTGGTTCATGATCAATAACCAACTGTAACTTGCCGTGTGTGGTTTTAATAGAAACTTTGAAACTCTTACTCAACTGAAATAATCATGTCTGCTCTGCTTGCTTGAACCCCATTTACTTGCCTTGACATCGATGAGCCAGGGACACATAATGCCTACAAGAAAACTCTGTTGGTCATTCAAGCATACAATTTTTTTGAGGGAAAAGGTGAATAATAAAAATACAAGGATACTAACAGGCTAGAGCCATCAGCACGCACAATATATTTGGATTAAAAATACCAAGGTCCTTGGTGCTGTCCTGACATGCTCTAAACAAATGGCAACTAGCATTGAAATTGAGACGCGTGAAAAAGGTTCGCGCAAAACTAAATAGGAGAATAAATTCCCTGAAAGTACTGTAAAAATATATATCAAGAAAAAAATAGCCTTAAATCACTTCATTAATAGCAATATTGTTAAGTAATTTTGACTAAATTTATACGGTTTATCTATAAGCATTGATGTGCACCGATATGACTCCACGAACACTACCACCCAACCGTCACACCACCGTCGTCGTCACTGCCGATGCCGATGTCGCCACTAACAGCAACACCATCCCCACCTGCCGCCAGCCACACCTCCACCACCATTCCACTATCGCCGCTGCCGCTGCCGCCATACCACCCCCATCACCCCATCTACCTCCACTACCACAACATCACACCAGTACCATCACCACCACCACCATTCGTCCATCACCCACACACTCGACCATCACCAACCCCACCACGCCACCACCCCACTACACCTCCACCATCACATCCCTACCTCCATC
>BRYF01000016.1:2266483-2268983 GCA_030159135.1 Actinidia polygama | reverse complement strand
CAAAGTCTATTAATTTTGTCCCTTGAACACCCTGGTCATCACGACCATTCATGAGGAAGTCCTTATTTAGAGAAGTTGCAATGCAATGCTAAGGAAAACAAGAACTTATTCTTTTATATAACTTTTCCCTCACGTTTGTAAAATTTCTATTAATGAGAAAATGAGATTCTTTAATGGGTGGGGTTGAAACCGAAAACAAAAACTTATGCTTTTATATAATTTTTCAAAGTCTATTAATTTTGTCCCTTGAATACCCTGGTCATCATGACCATTCACGGGGGTGGCACATAGAGGCTGATGAGTCAGCTGACCCCATCAGCATTTTGAAAAATTTTTAAAATTTTTTTTAGTGTTATATATATATTTTTTAAAAAAATTAAACTCATAAAGAAATATATATTTGACCCTATTAATAAAAAAATATATTTATATTTGTGCATGACACCATTAACAAAATTTTTTGGAGCCGCCGCTGTAACCATTCATGAGAAAGTCCTTATTGAGAGAAGTTGCAATGCAATGCTATGGATAATAGAAACTTATTCTTTTATATAACTTTTCCCGCACTTCACGTTCATTAAATTTCTATTAATGAGAAAATTAGATTCTTTAATGGGTGGGGTTGAAACGAGAAACAAAAACTTATGCTTTTATATAACTTTTCAAAGCCTAATAATTTTGTTCCTTAGACACCATGGTCACCACGATCGTTAATGAGGAAGTCCTTATTGAAAGAAGTTGCAATGCAATGCTATTGCATTGCTAACGAAAACAAAAACTTAAGCTTTTATATAACCTTTTTTGCATTTCACGTATGTAAAATTGATGTTAATGAGAAAATGAGATTTTTACTGGGTGAGGTTTGTTTTAATCGTAAAACCATTCAAATTGAATCAATTCGTACGTGCAATTTGATTCACATTTTAGCAGAACTATTTGGTTACGGTTAGCAAATTTTAAAACTGTTAGTATAGTTCTTTTTGAGGTTTTTAAGTCACAATTATGATTTTAAATCGAATTGATCTGTACACATAATTATATATAATTAAAATTATTTATATATATTTTCATATAACTAAGAACTTTTTATTTTTAATTTTTTTAATCATCAAAAAAGAAACATATTGATATATGTAACCACTTTGTGTATACACATGATTCCATCAATACAAAAATAAAAGTATATAGTGCATCCAAGCTAAACTTTCTTCCACTATTTACGATTGAAATCTTTAAAAGTTATTGAATCTTTAAAATTATCTCTCACTATCTACGGTTAGAATCTATTTGAGTTAATTCAATGACTGAGATTTTACCTGATACTATTTTTTCTCTCTAAAACATATCACTTCTTCTCAAAATTGTGAGGACCACTTAAGTTATGATTTAATGGCCAAAAAACTTCTAAATCTAACATATTTTTTACCCATTAAATTATTTTTCTAGTGAGACCCACAAAAAAACTAAAACACTATTCTATTTCCCTCTTATTGAATCTCCATATTTTTTTAAATTTTTTTTAATTAAATTTTAAATCCAAACACAACATAAGATTTCGGTGCAAACTAAGGCTCCGTTTGGAATCGGTTTATTTGAGTTTTTTGGCTGACTTTTCTACTTAAAATAAGCAAAAAAGCCCGTCAGAGTTGAATTTTTTGCTTTTTTTTTATTTTTTTGTTTATTTTTATCTAAAGTAAAGTCAAAAAAGCAAAAAATCAAAAAAATTAATTTTTATTATAATAAACTTAAAAAAACTTAACTTTTAAGTATTACCAAACAAGCCTAAGAGTCGCAATACTCAAACCGTATCTAACCCCCGTCTGGACACACTTTTTCGTTTTTGACTTTCTAGGTAAGAACCTAGTCAAACAAAACCGTGTTCG
Organism: Actinidia polygama; assembly: GCA_030159135.1. Classification (NCBI taxonomy): domain Eukaryota; kingdom Viridiplantae; phylum Streptophyta; class Magnoliopsida; order Ericales; family Actinidiaceae; genus Actinidia; species Actinidia polygama. The sequence goes on along the minus strand of BRYF01000016.1, from coordinate 2,267,100 downwards.
TTACTCAACTTGTAAAGATTTTAATTACGTAGGTTTGATCCGTTTGGAATCAGTTTTTTTTAATTTTTTAGTTAATATTTTTAAACTTATAAACAAAAAAAAACATATTCAAAATGGCTTTTTTGTTTTTTTATTTATTTTTAGTTAAAGTAAAACTAGAAAAGTAAAAAAGCCAAAAAATCTTGACTTTTTGGATAACAAGTTTAAAAAAAGCTTGACTTTTAAGCATTACCAAACAGAGCCTGAAATTAGTATTTCTTTAATTTTATTGGATTAGAAGGAAATACTTGGCTATAAAAAAAAAATGAACATTTTACAAGAGCATAATCTTAAAATAAACACATCATGTGAACTTTTCTAATGTTTGACCAAAATTTTATAATTTTTTGGTATCACTTCACGATAAAATCCTAAAAATTTAAAATGATCAAATTTGAAAAACATATAGTACAAAAATAAAATAGTAGTTCATTTTCGACAAAAAATATATTTTTTTTGTCTTTGGTGAATTCTTTCAAAATTATGGCCCAGTTGGGAGTAGTGAATTTTTTTACTGTTTGATCAAAATTTTATACTTTTTCGATTCCTCTTAATGAGAGGATTCCGAAAATATAAAA
>BRYF01000016.1:2226483-2228983 GCA_030159135.1 Actinidia polygama | reverse complement strand
TGTGGTGGAATTTATTCATCAGGAACAATACAGTACTTTTTTTCTTTATTTGTTGTTTATTTATTTTTGGTTCATGGCCTGGTGGCTGTAATCAGGGTGTTCCAGTTTCTGATGAAGTCTGAATAGGAGCGGCACAGCAGCGGCAGCACGAGCCATGTGGTGGTGGTTCACAGCACACGCAGGCAGGGCATATCGGTCCTGCCAGAAGTTCTGTTTATTGACACACACACAAATTAAACGTTAAATTAAAAAAAAAAACTCCCAAACACTTCAAAAACAAAAAAGAGAGGGAAAAAAAAAAGAAAACATAATTTTATATTTGTTTGATCACAGTTTTATATTTTTTTGTCTCTTTTTAACGAGAAGAATCAAAAATGAAAAAAAATTGATCAAATTTGAGATAACATTTCTGTTCATCTTTCTCCTTAAAATTCAGGTATTAAGAAGAAGGAAACATGAGTCTTATAGATCACACAGAGGGGTCATAACTGGACGATATGGGATATTTCAATAAATTTCACTAATGACAAAAAAAAATCACTCAGAAAATGGAATTTACCTTATTTTCTAGTCAAAACAGATTTTTATGATATTTGATCAAAATTTATATTTTCAGATTCTTCTCGTAAATAAAAACTAGAAAAATATAAATTTTGAATCAAACAATAAAATAGTTCACTAAAGCAAATAAAAATTCATTTTTCACTCGAAAATGAATTTTTGTTTTTAATGAATTCGTTTTCAAATTAGAAAAAGCTATTATATTTTCGGATTTTGAGGAATAAAAATACAAAAATAGGATCAAACAGTAATAAAACTCATTAAAAACGAAAAAAAAAATGAAAATCAAACTGGGACCGAATGCACAAATGGATTGATTATATATATATACCTCTCTGAGTAAATCGAGCTGCTTCAGATTGCAGCACAGGAGATAAAACTAGAGCAAAGAGGAAAAGGGTCACAAGAACAGAGCTTGCAGAAGTTTTAATTGCCATTCTTGTTGACTAGCAATCAAGATTTTATGTAGAAGATGAAGATGAAGATGAAGATGAAGATCACCTTTATTTATACTGTTGAGGGCCTTTTGGTCAACTGTTTATTTATTGGTTTGTTGATATTTGCCAACCTTGTTTGAATTGCATAGGTTGAAGAACATGGTTGGTTTTGAAACTCGTACGTTTGAATTTGTGCATGCAAACGTTGAAATGAGAACAATGACGCACACCAATACAAGATTTACTTGGTTTATCTAATGCAAGTTATATCCACGATTGTTGTAGCTGTTTCACTATCATATATAACTAGATTTTAAAATCGGTTAAAAATTACCAAAGTACACCATACAAAAAAACTTCTGAACCACACACGTAGGCTCTTTTTGGATTTTTTTAGTTACTTTAGTTTTTGATTTTTCTGTCTTTAGTAAATTTTATTTATTGTTTAATTATAATTTTATACTTTTTTGTGATTCCTCTCGACGAGAGGAGTTCGAAAATATAATTTTTTTATCTAATTTGAGAAAAACTTTACGAAAAAACCCTTTTATCCCCAAAAAATCATATTTTTTCGTTTTTAGTATTTTTTTCTAAATTTGATGATAATTTTTATATTTTTGGATTCATCTCGTCAAGAGAAATCAAAAATGTATAAAATTTTAATTATGAGACTGAAGAAACAAATCACTAAAAACAAAATCAAAATCAAAAATCAAAACAGCTAAGACATTCATTACTCAAAACAATATCTTAGTTAAACAGTAAAATCAAACTCCACGATTCATAAACAACGTGTCCTTCTCACAAGCACCAAGTTTGAATTTTGTTTCTCTTAGGACCCGTTTGGCAAGGGAATAAGGAGGGGGATAATTTTTCCCCCCAGATAACTTTTCCCCCGGATGTTTGGCTGACGGATAACTTTTCCCCCCGGATAATTTTTAAACCAACAGGTGGATAAAGGCGGATAATTTTTGGGTAGCTTCGATCCTAACTAAAAGTTATCCGGGGATAAGGGGGTGGAGGATAAGGAAAAAAATATATAGAGAGAAACAAAATGTATATTTTTTTTTTTATATATATATAAAAACAAAATATATATTTTTCATATCTAGATATTTTATATTTTGTTTCTCTATATGTATTTTCTTCTTTATCCCCCCCCTTATCCATCCATTCTAAATTTTATCCAAACAAAATTAAAAGTTATCCCCTCCAAAAGTTATCCCCTCTAAAACTTATCCCCCTAACATATCCGCCAGCCAAATGACCCCTTAGGGCCCGTTTGGCAAGGGGATAAGGAGGGGGGATAATTTTTCCCCCGGATAACTTTTCCTCCCGGATGTTTGGTTGACGGATAACTTTTTTCCCCAGATAATTTTTAGACCAACATGTGGATAAAGGCGGATAATTTTTGGGTGGCTTAGACCCTAACTAAAAGTTATCCGGGGGATAAGGGGTGGAGGATAAGGAAAAATATATATAAAGAGAAACAAAATGTATAT
>BRYF01000016.1:2218983-2221483 GCA_030159135.1 Actinidia polygama | reverse complement strand
CTCTCTTTAAATTATCCTCAACCCTGGACACATGTCAGAACCTCACTCTCCCTTTAAATTACCACACAAATCTTCGTAATTCATAGAAGAAATTTATAGATGACTACTTCGTTCATCATCTCCAGCAATAGTCGCGATTATACAGCCAAATTTACCATAGATCAGATTAGTTATTATCGTTGTTTATTCGTTATTTATTTTGTAAGTAGAGAAATTATGTTAAGACTGAATAATGTTGTACTTATACATCTTCGATCTTCGTCATATTTGTTTATATAGATATTTGAAAGTAGAGAAGATATGATAAATTAGGTGAAAACAGTTGATCTGAAGAATGGTATTGTGGTGATATTATTAAAAATTCTGTTAATTTAAAAGACGGCAATACCTCGTGGGACCCATATAATTATAGCACGTGGTGTTCACATACCTCGTGTACAAAAATTTATACAAATGTGTAGAAATATATGTAGTAGTAACTTTTTTCAAAACTTTTTTTTATCAAAATGGAAATTTTCTATGTGGTGATAGTGGCACCACATGGTGGATAAGTGTAAGATCATATTTGTCCACCTAGTTCCTTATGTGATCGTTTATATAATGGTGTCACTTTTGTACTCAATGCTCATGTTATAATTTATCATTTTTAGGTGTTCCATGTCCTCTGTCACTTCTTGGATATCATCGTATCAATAATTGTATGTGATTTGTTTGACATGAAAATATTTGAATCTTTTATATGTAAGAAGTGAATTATACTATTCGTTTTTAAAATTAAAACAGTAAATAAATCGCATTCTCGAAATGAAAAATGAAATACGTTTAACATGCATGATAGTATATAAATATATATATATATATATATTTATAGTTCACTATTCTCAATCAGTTCAATTCTGTATGAGAGAGACTGCATTTAGGACACTGAAATTAAAAGTCAGATAAATCTCCAGTGATAAGAATTTTTCATTAATATAAATTTTACACGGTTGGGAATGTATTTGTGAGGATATATAGCCTATTTTGTTTTTCATAATTAATAAGCTTTCCTTAATTTACGAACTATTGGAACTCAAGAAATGAAAAAAAGCCAAGCTATTACAGTATGTTTTGGTTATATCCATAGTATAATTTCTTCTGGCTAATGATTTTTGCAAGCTTTCTTTTTATATTATATAGTTTTTGATTAAATATCTGGAAGGCCCGATTCTGATCATTGACAAAAGTATTAAGGGTTTTATTATAATTTTATACAATAAAAACAAAAAAAAAATACATTTAGTTTCCTAAAAAAAAACAGTACACCACACCTTTAAAGCAACATTGCTCCGATATTATCTGTTGCGATCATATAATTACACCCGAAGTGAACACAACACCTGTCGCTACAATCGTTGGAGGAAGCACCACATCACTCTCTTCTTAAACAATTCATAGAACACAGCTGAGCTCTATTGTCCATGAGTTCGAAGTCAAAGCTACCCCTCACGTCATGGGATCAAGTGGGTCAAGAAGATATTTATAAAAAGTAATTCTGACCATAAAGACAAATAAAAAAATAAAGTTCTTTAGCTATTTTTTTAACACACTTATGTAAGGGTAAAAAAATACACAAAGACCGAATATGGCCTTGCTAAGGTAGAGATATCCGCTAAGCTATCGCTGTAGAGCAAGCTCGGAGGTTCTTCGCGCCGAAACTTAGTACAGACACTACCGAAAACAGCCATCATCTGAGCTAAGGACATCGTTAATTTTGAGTTGTCACTATTTAGTAAGCTCGGATTAATAATCGCGCTAGAGTTTGGACGAGGGGCAACGGCCGGCGACAATCCCGAAGGATATCAGTGGACAGAAGGTGACTTGGACGTCAAATTTTCTTCTGACAGCCCCACGTCCGGATGGAGACGTCGCCATTATGGTGACGGGCTACTAGCCAGGCCCTAAGGGCGTGACTAGGTCAATCGCATACTCACTGACACAGCGGTCGACACATACGAGCACGCTTCGAGCTGTAGTCTGTCCGGTGACAAGACAATTAGTGCATTGAGGTATGCGCCGAACTAGGCTATATAATGAGAACGAAGGTTCTCACAAAGGTACGTGTTTTGAGCTATCAAGAACATACTCTCTCTCTCTCTCTCTCTCTCCATACATTTTCTCCGGTCACCTAACTTGATCGTCAGAGAGTCATTTTCCGAAAATAGCTCTGACGGTTAGTCTCACTATTTCTATATTGCAACTAAGGTATTGCCACGCTACTGACTGGTGCCATCTCTCATCGCCTCCGCGAGACCACCATAAGTGTCTATTCTCGATTTTTCTTCCATCATCTCTCTAACCTACAACTTCACAAATTAATAAATAAATTATTTCATAATAACATGAGTTGTAGACTCATACTTAAGTAATAGTGTGAGACCCACACTTTATGTGAATATTCAATAATTTATTTAATTATTTATGATGTGATTATTCAAATTTCTTAGTTACTTAAATTTTT
>BRYF01000016.1:2073983-2076483 GCA_030159135.1 Actinidia polygama | reverse complement strand
GAGGTGCACCAATTTGGTAATTATCAGTGTTTGTTCATCTTTTTTACCAATGCCATAGCAATGCTCGCCTATTACTTGACTTTTTAATTTTAATCTTTTACAAATGAATAGGTATTTGACCATTCGGTTTGTTCAATTTTCTGGACGAGTTAAACAAATCAGAAGCCTGAGATTCTCACGGCTACTTCAGTTTTCATCGTTTTTCATATATTTTGAAGAGATTGCATCCCTGAATGCCACCCCCTACTTGCTGTGAAATGCTTCCATCTTACCTTGTGAATACGGTGGTCAATCTCCTAGGAGGACAAAAGGCTTGACACTAAGAAAGCAGTGGTTGTGAAAGCTTAATTGCTCAGGTGGCCAGTCAATCGTAATTCAAACTTAGGCCCCTGACAACCTCTTGGGTGCCTCATTGTAAAATAACCTCAAATATCAGTATGTTCCACAGAAAATGGATTATCCATTGGAGTTGGATGTTTATATCTGTGTTTGGATGATGTTCGCAAAAACTGGAAGCTCCTCGACGGGTATATCCTCCTGCCTTGTGCATTGTTGAAGGAACTTGGACCTGTATCTTATGGGTCTTCCGATTGGTTTTTTGCTGCTGGTCTGTTTTCTTCTCTACTTTCCACATTAGAGCTAGGTTTGAAGAACAATGAGAAGATTTCTTGTTCAATGGACAAGGGTGTCAAGATGACTGATGCAGAGGTACCTAAATGATTATCTATATATGCACAGAAGTACAAACTTTCTGCGTACATGCATCATATTTTCTTATTTCTTCTGTTTTTTCAGGGATCATCTAATGGAAGTGGAGAATCATCTAAACCTACGTCACTAGAAGGTAAAGGACTTTTATAATGTTTATAAGAGCTTGAAACTAAAGGAATATTTTCATCAGGTACTGGAAGGTGTGCTTCAGCTTTTATGAGTTGAGAAATAAAAAAGGGAAAAGGAGGAGGGGGGTATACATTACAGACTTTTTTAACTTCTGGAACTATCTGGGCCTTCTTATTGGAAGTGAATGTAAATCATTTTTAACTTCAAGAGCTCTGCAGTCGAGAAGTTGACTCCACAACTCAGTTTGCTGAGTAGATCTCCTTGTAATACATATTTTCCAAGGATTCTCTTTTTGCGTGAAAAGGGTAGAAGGGTGTTCAACCAACCAAAACAATCCTCCCTGAGCGTGACCATAGGAGCCCCTACCCACTGCGACCCGAAACTGGAGGGGGGACCCTATCAGACGGGGCACGTATGGCCTGACCCTAGCCTTACTAGGTTCCTAGAGAGCCGAAGCTGAGAGTGATGGAGTAGAGGAAACACACAGCCCACCCCAGAGATTGAAACCCAGTGCTCACCAGACCCAATAGTAGTAATCCCCCACCTGCTACCCTACCAACCTTGGTCAGTGGAGGACTCCGAAATTTTGCAGAGGGGCCAATCTATTTTTTTTTGGATTAACCAAGGTAAAATTACTTTTAAGTTGGAGGGGATAAGGGAAAATTTTCTAGATCTTAAAGGTGCTAAATTGGTAATTTCTTTTGTATGTACCAAGAATTTAGAGGGACTAATGAGACTTTTTCTTAAACTTGGCAGAGCTTCCGCCCCTGCCAGCGACCCCCTCCATCCATCCCTTCCCTTGGTGGTCATATTTTTCGAGCTTTTAAGCGGTCAAACTACATCCTAGATTTTTATGGAAGGTTCTGAATTATGACATTTTCTGGAGAAAAATAAAAAACTGTATGTAGGATGAGACTTTCATTTACAATGCATTGTGCCTCCACAAGAATCTTAACTCCTTTGTCTCAGGTGTTGTGCCTGACAAGAAAATGCACGTGACTAGAATATATGATCTGGTTGCTCTGCTGGCTCATAAGGGCATTATGTTGCTTAGGTCAAGCAAGAAAGTGGTTAGTTCATTTAGAAAGAAAAAAAAAAGACAATTTGTTCCTTTGTTCTTTTTTGGATTTAGTCATGGAGTTGATGAACAATCGTTGTTGGTCACAGGGAAATGGATCCAAGAGTTTGATGATGATAATCCTGTCTCACATCGGGTGGAAGACGTGACAAAACTTTCCGAGGGAGGTAAGCATTTCCTAGTGATAATGCTTGGTTTTACCAACAATTTTTGATTGACCTTAATCAACAGGCCTTTCAAAATCTAGAATTGCTTACGACAATAAAGTATGCATTGTTTTGAAGGAAAGCACTTTGAGTTCCAACAAGTGGTCCAATATAGAAAACAATGAATTAAAAGTTGCCATGAAAATTAAAGGAAGGATTTCCCTTGTAGAGAAATTTTAATTTCAATACTCCTAAGATATAACTAAAGTTTTAGTCATAAGATTTGATTGAACAAGTGAAGAACATTACAATAGTACATGGTACTAGAAACATACAGAAAATCAATACTGACTAGGAACTTTTTCAGACAACCAATGCTCCTACAGTACCTGTGTTCTTGAAGTAACCTCCACCAACCACCATGCATGAGTCTTGG
>BRYF01000016.1:2041483-2046483 GCA_030159135.1 Actinidia polygama | reverse complement strand
TTTCTCTAATTTGAGATAAATGAGGGGAAAATAAATAAGTGTTTTAGTTATTTTTGTGTGTCTGTGTCCCACAAAAAAATGATCAAATGGGTACAAAATATGCACAACTTTAGATGTTTTTTATCCATTGGATGAGAACCTATGTGAGTCTCACACCTTTGAAAAGAATGAAGTGATATTTTTTGGAGAAAAAAAATAGTCTCAGGTGAAATCTCATCCGTTAGATTAACTCAAATGAATTTCAACCGTATATCGTGGAAGATAGTTTTGAGATTTAAATGAGTTGTGATTTATATTATAGATTGTTGACCAACAGGGACAGTTCGGGTAAAGACCCTAATTTTGTGTTTAAAAGGTTTTCGTTGTTTAATTTTTAATCAAAATTTTATAGCTTTCTAATTTTTCTTGATAAGAGAAATCTGAAAATATTTTTTTTAGAACTTAAAAAAAAGGCACGAAAGACCAAAAAAGATGCTATTTTTTCAGTTAAAAATATATTTTCTGAAATTTTAGACTTATTTGGTTACGAGAAACTTAAAAAAATATAAAAATTTCGCTAAACAGTTAAAAAATCTTAAAAAAAAACAACCGTAAAGCTTGCAAATAACGTCTCAGTGCAAACTGGGCTCAACAAGATAAAAGCCCAGACCCAGCCCATCGGCCCTTGGAACAGGCAACTTTAGTAGCAGCCCATGGATTTTGGGTGACTCATGCTACATGACTTGGGCCTGAACTGGACCATGTTTCAAAAACACCATTAACTGGCCCAAACGGAAGCCCAAATTAAATTTCTTAAAAATGAAACAGCTATGGCTGAGGTTTGAACATGCAGATTTATGAGTCTGGCCCATGCTTTTACTAAAAATAGGAAGAATGTTTGTGTTATGCCATGTTTGGATTGAGATTTATTGAGGGAAAGAGAGGAATGAAGAAAAAAAAATTTGTTTGGATTTTCTCATTTTCGGAATCGAAAAGCAAAGAATTTAGCTATTTTTCATGTATAATAAAAAAAATATAGATGATTCAATGGTTCCGAATAGTTTAATTGTATAACTTTTTTATTTTATTTATTTTTTGCCTCACTAAATTTAGGATCCAAACACAACATGAATATAATGAGATCATAGATTTATCATTAGAGATTGGCTTCTCACTAATCAACTGATACTCCGTATGCAAAAAACAATTATATATATATATATATATATATATAGGGTAATTTTTATTTTATATCCTCTAACTTTTATTCGAATTTTACTTTTGTCCCTCACATTTTAATTTGAACAAATTAAATATTAAATTTTAAAAATGATCGCAACGTAAACCTTATATCCACATTCGTTGGAATTTATGGACAAAAATAGGCATGTGCCATACATACATATTTATAATATAAATCATAACTCATTTTGAATATCAAAAATCTACCTTTCACTATCTACGGTTGAAATTCATTTGAATTAATCCAACAACTGAGATTTCCCCCGAGATTATTTTTTTTTCCTAAAAAATATCACTTCATTCTTCTCAAAGATGTGGGACCCACATAGGTTCTTATCCAATGGACAAAAAATCTCTAAATCTGAATATATTTTTTTATTCATTTGATCATTTTTAGTGGACCCCACCCCCATCCACACAAAAAAATACATATTTATTTTTTTCTCATTTCTCTCAAACTAGTAATTTTTTTTTAAAATTATTGTAATTTCTAATTTGTTATTCATTTTGTAGCAATGTATCTCTTCATATATACATCCAATGTATCTTTTTATCTGACGTTTGTATCTTATCTATTTTTTAGATTATAAAACTCTAACAAGTATGCCTAAGAGTTTTTTTTATATAGTGTCCGTTGACACGATCAATTACTGGTATATATATAAATTGAGTAAAAGTTGAAGGATGGAAAATTATATATATATATATATATATATATATATATATATATTTATATGTGTGTGTTATTCTATGTAATCATCTTAGATCTATAAAAGAAACGAACGAATATTCTCCACGATGCCCAATTGCACATTCTAGTGCTTTGTTTTGCTTTTGAAACATTAGCGATTGTGGATTTCGTAATCTTTCCTATTTCCTCATGCATGCACATTAGGAAGATAAGTTTGTCAGAGAAATTATTAAACCCAAAAGTCATATCCAAAGCCATCCCATATACAATGTGTTTGTGAGCCAAATCATAAAACAGGTTTTGTCGTTGTCCTCGACCTCTTGGGGCATTTGCAATTTTGATTTTATACCAGAAAAATGCTATGAGTATCCCAATATTGCATCCCAAATGCACACCTAAGTGAGGTGGAGCATTTGAATTGGCTGACATGACTGGGTGAACCCCACAACCTGCCAATCCAAATGCTCCACCTCACCCAAATATGTATTTATACCACAAGAAGACAACATCACCCAATGTAATGATTTAATAGAAAAAAATCTTGGTTGAAGAGACAGATAAAGTCCAAATGAGACTGATTTTTAGGGTCCCAACTAAAAGGCTTTAATGGTTGCACGCCAACGGCGGCGGAGTTAGAAAATCTATATTATAAATGTTCAATTTTGAATCTCAAATTTATATCTCGTTATATATGATTCAAATGTATTTGAATTAATTCAACGATTGATATTTCATCTGATATTATTTTTTTTTTAATAAAAGTATAACTTTATTCTTCTCAAAGGTGTGGGGCTCACATGAGTTCTTATCTAATTGACAACAAACCTCTAAATCTTGACATATTTTTTATTTATTGGATCATTTTTTAGTGAGACCCACAAAAAAAAACTATTTTTTTTTCTTTCTCCCTCATTTCTCTCAAATTAGTAGATTTTTTTTAAAATTATTACAGTTTTTAATTTGCTCTCCATTTTGTAGCAATGTATCTCTTCATATATGCATGCAATATATCTTTTGTCTAACATTTATGTCTTATCTATTTTTTAGATTATAAAACTCTAATGAATACATCTAAGAGATGGTATTCTTTTTTTACGTAGTGTCTGTGGGCACAGATAATTACTGGTTAATTTAAAAAACACGACTAGATTTTAAGGTTTTGTTCCTATCTCAATTGACTCTCTAACAATATTTATTTACTTTCCAAAATCCTTTTATTTAGACAAATTAGGGAGTGAACACGAAAAGTCCCTCCATTAGTTTCCTTAGCTCACTCCCTATCCTGGATTTTGCTGCACACCCCTTTTTGCAAATATATTTTTGAAATCCATTGAAGATGCTTTTAAGATTGCACAAGTTGGGAACTTCCACAGGTTGGCTTGATGCTCTAGTTCTAAGATTTGGAGGTTTGTTTAGGTGCTATCAAATTTTGAATTAAACCAGTTTATACAGAGATTGTTCCAACTTTAGGCTCCGATTGATAATGTTTAAAAGTTAAGTTTTTTTTAAACTTGCTACCAAAAAAGTCCAGATTTTTTAGCTTTTTTGCTTTTCTGACTTTATTTTCGCTAAAAATAAATAAAAAAACAAAAACAAAAAGTAAAAAAGTTATTTTTTTTGGTTTTTTTTGCTTATAAGCTTAAAAAGTCATCCAAAAAGCTAGTATCAAACGGAACCTTAATCAAGACTCCACTAGTAAATGGTGAGATTGATTCCTCGAATTATTCGATTTTAGGCTGAAAAACTCAGTTATTAAAAAAAAGAAAAGAAAGAAAGATTGCACAAGTTGGGTAATCACTAGCAAGCCTAGCTGATGGAGAGCCTAATGGCATCAACCTTATCTACGTTACTAGTCACAAAAAATAGTGATCGGAATAGTACATATATTCCTGGTTTTAGGCTCTCCTTTTTCTGGCAAGTGGTGTATGGTAATCCATGTGACATATTATTCCCCAAACAGCACCTCCTTTTTAAAGTTGGCCAAACTGGCCTTTAGATCCCAGCCACCGCCGCAATTTGTCACATCACACGTGGTATGTAACGAACAACCTGAATTTTCTTAAATTAAAGGGTAAAGTACTCTAAGAGTAGTGCTATGGGTACCCAATGTTGCACTCCAAATACACACCTAGGTGAGGTGGTGCATTTGGATTGGTTGGGTGTGGAGTCCACCCAGTCATGTCAGTCAATTCAAATGCACCACCTCATCCAGGGTGCATTTGGGGTGCAATATTGGGGTACCCATAGCATTTTCCGTACTCTAATATCCTGTGAGATTTCTGATAAATATACTTATCTTTTCTATTATTTTATAAATATCACTAACTTTTGTCATTTTTTAAACTAATGTCAAGTTTTTTTTACTGAAGCTAATTTTGTGCAAAAATAAAAAACTTTCCATTTGATTTAGTGATTTTTTTTTCAACACACCCATTAAAATAAATAAAATTTTGTTATCCATATTTTTTTTTAAAAATGATCTAAATATATTTAGAAAATAAACTTTTGTTATCATTTTTTTAAAAAAAGATAATCTTTGTTTATTTTAATGTGTGTATTGATAAAAAAATTAAAAGCCCTAAATCAAAAGCAAGATTATTATTTTTGTATAAAAATTAGTCTCAAGAGGGATCTTTACTTTACTTTCAAAAGTAAGGAAGGTCGATGATATTTCTAAGACTACAAGGAATGTGCTTGTATTTATTAGAAATCTCAGAGTAGGTTAGTGAAATTTATTCTAAATTAAATATTAAACCTAATATTTTGATAAATTATATAACAACTTTTATTTTTGAAATTTAATGCTTTTAGTTTTTATTTTTATCATTTTAGTTGTTTGCTCATTAGCCATAAAATCTAACATTGTGCATATTTGTAATTAAGTTCCTAAATCTAACTTAATTTCAATTACACCCCTAGGACTATTTTTATTTTCCCTCATTACTTAGCAAAAGGAAAAAAAAACTAAGGGGACCCACACCACTCAGAAATTGAGGGAACTAGGGCTTGTAAAAGAGTTCGTGTAACGTCCTTTTCTCAGTTATTTTGGTTGGAATCACTTAGTTTAGTCTAGCTACATATATGGAGA
>BRYF01000016.1:1891483-1896483 GCA_030159135.1 Actinidia polygama | reverse complement strand
TTAGAAAAAAATATCATTTTTCAGATTCCTCCTAGCAAGAAGAAACAAAAAAATATAAATAATAATAAAAAGGGCCAAATTTTTGATAACTCCCAATTGAAGCTGGGGCAACGTTCATATGAACTGATCTCAAAAACTGCTGACAAGGAGATTTGAATCTATAAGAAGTTACGAAAGTGTTCCTTAGTCGATGTTAAACTCTCATTCGACAATCTCTTGAGTTAACCCAACGCAAACGGCCAAAGAGTTTTGTGTTTGGAATGTAAGGTGCCGAAGTTGATTTCATGGCATCTCCAGCAGCACACACTGAAGTTATGCAAGGAAGGTGAGAGGATTAATGGGGTATGACACCATGGGTACAGAAAAAAGGAAAGTCCAGCTACCAAAAGAAAAACTAATGGCACCAAATAAATCAATGTCATGCATTGTTCAAACACTGTCCTCTTCTTCTTTGTTGGAGCAGCCTCATAAACATAACAAGGCAAATGGTGGGTAAATACTATTGCAGTAATAGGTGGTCCTCAATGAATTTGCACTAGTACTGGGGTTAGTCTACCTTTCTTTTGATAAGCGGGTGTCTGGACCAATTTACGTGCACTTTAACTAATCCTGGTCAGTACTTTTGATTTTTTTTCTCTTTCCAATTGGTAGGAGATATAATCTCCTCAATTGGAGACTTATTATGCCCCATTTGGGTAACTTTTTCTTTTTTATTGAGTTGATTCAGCTGCTTTGTTTTTTGAATTTTTTTTCTTTTTTTTATAAAAAAAATACATTTACGATTCCTCTTGACAAGAGGAATCTAAAAACGTAATTTTTTAATCTAATTTTAAAAAATCAATAAAAAAAAATGTCCCCTTTTCGCTCCGAAATGGGTTTTATTGGTCTTTTTTTTGAGTAAAAATATAAAAATTTGATCAAATAATAATAATAAAATTTACTAAAGACAAAACTTGAAAACCGAAGTAGCTAAATTAGCTTAGAAAAGGTATGTTAGAATAGGATTTTGGCTATTATTACTTCATCTAATGTCAAGTTCATTATCTCATAGACTTTACATGTCTACTCAATTATAATTCACACCACCCATCCTTTTTAAAACTAATCTGCAAATCAAACATGCCCTTAAACTATGTGAACACTTGAGCTCTTTGACCCTAAGATTTGACTACGTGGTAGGGGATTTTGCAGCTGTTGTTCTAAAATCACAACGTTATTAATTATGAGAGCATTGTTTACAGCTGGAATGGGTAGTTGGTTTTATTCATGTGCACAATATTGACACCATATATATATATATATATATGGTGTCAATATTGTGAGAGGCTTGAATTGGGTGTCAATTTGTGTATTGAAATTTTAGTTTCCATTTTTATATATATATATATATATGTATGTATATATATATATATGTATGTATGTATGGACCTTGCATGTGGCATATCTACCACATTCTCAGTTATGTAGGGACACAATGGGGAAGAAACAGTTTGAGGAGAAGAAAAAGAAACATATTGTCTGTACTGGTTGTGAGCTTCCTAGTTTTGGATAGTAAAGTTGATAGTTTCTCTAATAGCTTAAGGTTTTAAATGAATTAGTAGTTAATTATTTCACATGGTGTCGGGCAAATAATAAATCTTGCATTCAAAGTTGCCCTCTTTAATGAGAAATCATATGGTCGCAAAGAAAAGTTTTTCAAATTCAAAATGGGTAGTTCAGATTCACTTGGTTATGTGATTCCATATACTTAAGAGAATTTCAATGATTTTTTTTTATTTATCTAAATTCGAAGACCATAGCACTGTTTCTTTTTGTAGCTTAACTTTTGAATAGTTAACGGATAACCATTTCACAATATTGAGATGTAGCAATTGTAATAACTAGCGCTCATGATTATTTCTACCACCTTAGCTCGGTGTCTGCTAGCGTTTGGGCTGATGGGAAGTAATTATGACCAATTGACTCTAGGGTATGCCCGTAGCAATACTCGCCGGCCCCATTGTTAGGCACGAGGGTAAGAGTTTTTATAGTCATGCCAAAAAAAAAAAGCTACACTGGTTGCCCCCTCGTATCACTTTTTTGTCATTAACAAAACGAGAAAGAGTTGTAAATAATCTGCATAAAATTGGAAATCAGCCCCTTAATTTGGGCACATAAGCTTTCCAGTGAACTGTTTGCATATCCTTTTTCAGTCATATATTGGGAATGCTATTGCCCCTTAATTGGGAACTCAATTAACGACAGTAGCAATTTCCAATTCACAACAAATAATGAACCACTTAACATATATCAAGAAAATATGCTAATTCATTATTGATTAAAAGATAAAATAAAAAATAGAAAAAGTAAAGAGTTAAAGTAAAGATCAAAATTTCTTTGCTATAGATATCAGTAGTTTTTGGAATCTTATAGTCATAAACATTAAAAAATTAAAATTGAACAACATGTTTCCTTTTATTTAGTGTTTTCAAAATCAGATTTGACCGGCCAATTGAACCGATCGGCCCATTAACCAATCTTGAAACTGGTTCGGTTTTCACACCAAAACTATTTTATGTAAAAATCAACATATTTAATCAAAACTGCGGTTAAACCATTTACTTGGATGAACCAACTACGATGAACCAACTACGGTTCACTTGTACCGAACGGTCAATAAAAGTTTAAACTACAACAATGTGGCAAGACAGACAACCTTGTTGGGGTCATTCTTCATTCACGTGTTTAATGCCTGCACACGGATGGAGTTTTAAATAGTAGACTATATTGCTTCCCTATATAGTAGTATTTCATTGACATCCGATTCTAGGCAACAAAATGAGAGTTTCATAATAAAATATTAGAAAAAAAGAATTTTTAGCTTTCTAATAGGAAAAAGTCCCAATAAAAAAAATGAAGCTCTTTGTCAAATTGTGTGTTTATATTTTATGTTTTATAATTAAAAAAATATTAAAAATAAATTAGGTCTTTAAATCATTTTTATTGTAACTTTAATACATATATTTGTAATTTATATACATTAAATTTATTAATAATGAATTATGACATCACAGTTCAATTTCGATTTGACTTGACAATTGAACTGGCCCATCCACCTAGTCTTTTTTCGGTTTGCTCACCAGTCGGACCGTGTATTGGTCTTTTTTTTAAAAAAAATAGGAGTATTTAAGAAAAATCAATAAAAAATAGGAGTTTTTAAGAAAAATCGATAAAAATGCGATTTAACTGTTAAATCGACAATACCTTTCGACTGCATACATGGCAAAAAGTCAAATCATTGGACAATTTGAAAAACCTTTCGACTGCAATACGTGACAAACAACCAGTACATTAATAACTGTATTTTGCTTATAACTTAAATAAAAGAGTAAACCAAAAGGTATTGAATAGAAAACCTTGAGACTTCAATCATTGCTTCATACAGATGTGGGATTGACCTAATTGTTTTTTAGTACCACCAAACGAACCAACCGGTCTTTATTTCGGACTAGTTTGAGTCTCAAACCCATTTTTATTTTCTAAAAAATTGGGAGTATCTAAGAAAAATGATAAAAAAACGTAATTTAACTGTTAAATCGGCAAAATCGATAGTGGTTTGCTGTTCTCTTAAACTGGACAGTTTGCAAATTTTTTTGACTATAATATATGGCAAATAGCCAGCACATTAATAGCTATAGTTTGCTCACAGTTCAAGCAAAATAGTGAACTGAGAGACATTAAATAAGAGACCTCGAGACTTCAATCCTTGTTTCCCACAGTGTGAGATTAAAATGAAGTCGGGGAGAGTTTATGAGACAACGCAATGTAGGAGAGAAACATTATAACTTTATATCACGTAGCACTACACTACATTTGCTTATTATACACACACATATATATATATATATATATATATATATAAAGAGAGCATCGAATTAATTCAGTTTCCTAAATCATTTTTCTGATTAAGATGGTCAAAAATACCCAATTCACCAAAACAGAGTCAGAGAGCATCAAATTAATTCAGTTTCCTAAATCATTTTTCTGATTAAGATGGTCAAAAATACCCAATTCACCAAATTAAGTTATACTAGTTATAACCTACCAAACTGTTTATTAACTGCCCACTACCTACCCTGATTACCGTCGGCCATCTCTTCCAGCTGTGAAGGAGTAGTACGGCTTCTCTCTTTACTTCTCTTGACTTTAAATGGACCAATCAATGCTTAATTTACAGCTCAAAAATCTAGTATAGATACATATTATTTATTTTTACTTTAAATTTTGAATCCACTTCATATAACAATTCAATTGCTTTGCCATATCTATCTATTTTTCCCAACTCCTTAGTCGTTTAGGCCTGAAACTTGAAAGTCTATTCCTTTTTAAGTTCTCATATTTGAAATCTCCACGGTACTATTAATTCTTAAGTTGAGTCAATCCATACATACAGGACTTCCATCTTTAATTGAACTCTCGCTAGTGAACAGTAAAATTAGTCGGTCCTTAGGCAGGATACCGAGTTATCAACCATTGTTAATTGAAAATCTAGCAATAGGAGTATGGAAAGTACCTGCTAGATATGGTTAGGATTGTGATTGTAAGTTTAGAACCTGTTTTGGTAGATATATTAATAGAAACAGGCTGGGAAATAGAGATAAAGGGCACTCTTTACATGGCCTAAGCCATGTTGTGATATCTGAGGGCAGAAAACCATCAATATCTACGTTTAAATGTAATCATGTAGTGAAAACTGTGTTTGCATAGCTTAGACATTGCCATGTTATTATAATGAAGTCTAAGGGAGTAGAAACATCTTTGTTTAAGTTTGTAAGTGCAATAGTTTTTGGATTATTGCAAATGCAGTCCTTTCTATTTCAGGGGATCCTTAAGTTTAAAGCTAGTTAACAAAAAGTTAGGGAAGTTTCCCTACTTATAAGGCTAAATTGGAATAATTATTAGGGCTTTTATGGTACATAAACCTTGTGTTAGTTGCTTCAACTTTTTTTATAACTCGACAT
>BRYF01000016.1:1863983-1866483 GCA_030159135.1 Actinidia polygama | reverse complement strand
ATAATTTTAATATTGGGGTGACAAATCTATAAAATTAAAAATATTAATAACTTTTACTATTATAAAATTAGAGTTTGATGTGGTAATCGCCCCTAGCCGCCTTCCTCAAGTTCATCACTGTTAGTATAAATTTGGGTAATGTAGTGCCTTCGGCCTACACTAGGCGGGCTCAATATTAGCACATCTCATAAACTCGCTAGCCATATAATCAATAGAAAAAATCATGTTGATCAGACATCAATAACTAAATGATCGGATCACATTTGTCATATAGTTTATTCTTCTAATCATATTTGCCATTAATTTCTTTTAAACCAAATATATTCTAATTTAATCTTTTACATTGATTATATAAACAAATACTTATAAAAATAAATCAATGGGAGTTCCCGAAAAAAGACTACATTGTGTTGCCAATTTGCGAGTAATGCCGATCTTTTTAATTATATCTGTGTAATGCCGACTTTAATTATTTCTGTCGTGGAAACAATTTCGAGGGCGTTTGAGGAAACGTTGGAAATAATTGATGGGTAAATTACAATGACATCTCCTAAGGTTTCTAAGAATAACAGAAACCTCTTATGACGTTTGTAAAATGCCAAGGACCTCCCTAGTCCCTTCTACCCCATTTTCCTTTTCCAATTACCCCTAACCAGAGTTTGCTGATATCATCACAATAATTTTATTAATTTCCCATTTTACCCTTAATATAGGTAGTAAAAAAGAGAGACTTTAAATGAAAACTAAAAGGATCTCACTGCAACTCCACTCGCAGTGCAGCCAATGTAACATGCCTTATTTTTAGAGTTTTCTCAACACGCCTACATAAAATACACACTTACATAAAAGCCAAAATTTCCCCCATCTTCTACCTTTCCAAATTCAAACCTTAAATTATTATGCCTCCGCCATTACCGGTCACCATTTGCCCACTTTCAACCTACAAGCCAATCACTTTCCAGCCACCACCAACCGCCATCACCACGTTCAACCAAAAAGCGAACACCAATGTCGATTACTTCCACTTTCAATCTATTGTTGTTCGCGACAGATAAGATCTTAGGTGTGGCGCACACCAGATCTAGAAGTTATGATCCACCAAACCCACATGTCCTTCCACTGCTCCATGGATGCGACTGATAAGGTGCACGCGAGAGGAATAACGATGGTGTGGAGAGAGAGAGATCTACTATCGGGTGTAGGATTTGGGAGAAAGAGAGAAATTAGATGTGTGTATGCGTGAGAGAGACATAGTTGCATGTGCGGTGGCGTAAAGAGAGAGAAATTAGATGGCGGGAAGGGTAAGTGATTCAGTGTGGTATGTGTTTGTTATGAGAGAAAGAGTGATGAATGGTGTGTTGGGATTGGTTCTAATTCCAAGTCTTCGATTGCGGCTGAGTCAAGTCTTCGATTGCGGCTGAGTAAAAGTCTACGATTGCGGCTGCCTCAAAGTCTCCTTTGACGTCTCTTGGAAGGCTATAAGAAGGGGAGCAAGATGAAGAAGAAATAGAGAGAGTGTGTGCAAGGGACAAGTTTTATACTTGTGGAGAGTGTGTTCTTGATGAGTGGTATATAAGGGATTGAGTATGGGATATTCATACTCAAGTATACTTGTATTATTTTACTCATATTGAAATAACGGGATCCTCTCCGTGGAGTAGGCGGTTATTGCCGAACCACGTAAATTCTTGTGTGAGACCCTAAACCCTAAATCTCTTAATTAATTTAATTTCATGGATATATATAAGGTAATTATGTTAATTAGTGTAATTTAATGAGTGTGGGTCATGTGCGTCATGTGTGGGAGTGTGTTTGGGGATATAAATGTTATTAATTAAAGTTATAGGTTGAAAATAAAATATAAAAACTAGTTTGGGGTTAAAGTGCAAGAATTATAACTTTTGAAATGAAATTAAAAAGATTTAAAAGTTGGAGGGATTGAAGTGTAATTTTGATAAAAAAAAATTGCCTTACTCAGCCACGACCCCGTCAAAAGCTATTGTTCTTATCCTATTAATAATTGAGTATATATATATATATATATATATATATATATATATATATATATATTGTATAGTTTAATAAGAAGAAAAGGAAAACAGAGACACGTGAGAAAGAGAGACAGAGAGAGGGAGAGAACCGAGAGACAGAGAGAGGAGAAACAGAATTCAATTGCAGGTAATTTATTGATTGATGTGTATTTTGTTAAGATTTGAAAAGTTATATTACTTTTCTTTGGGTAGATCTCATGAAATAATATGTATATATATGCATATTTGTATTTATACAAGTTGTTAGGATTAAATTGGTTTGAGAAAGGAGGAAGAATTTCAGAAATATAAAAACTGGAATTCACAACTCTTGCTGGTCTTCCATGGCTGCCAGATCTGAAAATTATTCAGTGTGGGCGAGCCTATGGTACTATCGTGTACCCTATTTGATAATTGGTCAATCGGATGAGTTTTTGACTGTGTGAGTAGTCGTTTTTTATGTTTTTCAG
>BRYF01000016.1:1848983-1851483 GCA_030159135.1 Actinidia polygama | reverse complement strand
TCTGTAAGCAAACATGTCATTCATGCGGATTTTATTTGTTAGAATTGAAATAAAATAGTTTACTCTTGTTCTGTTTTCTAATACCAATCACCGATCTCAGAAACTCTAAAAGTTATATAATTAGTTTTCTCAAACAAAATAAAGTATTCGCAAGTTAGTTATTTCAAAACCTCAACTATAACCAAACAAAATTGTATAATAAACAAAATCAAAAATCAAAAGTTTCAAACATTTGTAATTTTGTACAACAAAAATAAAACAAATGTTACAAGAAATTTAGGAAACTTACGATTTGGGAATTAGGGTGCTGTTGAAAATGGAACTAAAACCAAATCGTTACCACACCACTGAATCCAGAGAGAGAGAGTGTTAGTAAAACTTGAGACTGACTGTCGAACACTCGAACCCCAGAACAAGTTCGACTCCTCACGTCGAAAGAGCTTTCCATCAAATAATCAAATTGATGTTTTATGTTTTAGCCCTGAGATCTTGAAAATATCATTTAGACCCCCAATTTTTTTCAAGGGTCCCCTGACTTTGGGCCAGCTGGGTTGGGCCTGTTGTTGTTTGAAAGGACTATTTTTTTTTGGCATGGCATACTAAAGATCCTACATATTTGGGGTCCAAAGCACAGGGCTTCTGCCCAGGGTCCGGCCCTGACGATGGGATTGGTGACATTGGTCTGATTAGTCAGTAACTGATACCGAATTATCAAAAAAAACTGTAAAAAAACATAGTTTGTCTGTGCCCAATTATCTTTGGAACTTCCCTTGAGTTTTTGTTCACCTTAACTAACTCATTGTGGGCAGCCGAGTTCGCCTAGAAAGTGGCTTGAGAACCAGAAGTCTCACATTTGCATGTCCTCAGGCTTCTCCGGTGCGTCTTGTTTAGGGGTGCTCCTTTTAGTGTAGCATGTAAAAAATTTCCAAATAATCTATTGGAAGTCCATAAAATGTTTCCAAGTGAAGGATTTTATCTAAAAAATTCTGTGTCGTGTCGTTTTGAAAAACGCTAGGATTCTCAATGCATAGCTTGTTCGACGTGTGAGGTAGCAAGTTGTTGGATGGATTGTTTAATTTGTTGGTTGAGACAAGTCAAGGAGACTATAACACTACACAGATTTGTGCAACTTTTCATTATGCATGAAGTACTGCTACTAAGTATAAGTTCCTTCATTTTTCCTTAATCCTTTTATCCTAGTAAATATATAGCTGTTCCCTTGTCTTCTCATCTATGTTTGATCCATCGAAAGGAAAAATCATTTCCAGACCTAACTCTTATTGTCTAGGAGAGGAAAATGAGAGCTACCAGAAAAGATGCTCAGGACAGAGAAATTTACCTTTACATGGTTATAGATTCTTGTCACGTAGATCACTCTACTTTCGACGAAGAATTTTCTAGATCAGATAAAGCTCGATTCCAATAGATCTACTTGTTGATGTGGAGTGTTTCGTGTGTACTGTAACATGCAACATGCCTTTTTTCACTTGGTGAAATTAGTCAATTTAATTGTGATGGATACTGTTGTGGTAAAAATCTGGGAAGAGCAACCAATAGTCAAGTTGCTCCTCGGTCTCGGCACGGGACCTCGGAAAATACTTGGGCGACCTGCACAGCAATGAACAAACGTTACCGGCAGGGGTGAGGCCGCTCAAAACTCCTCCGGCGTGCAAATCAGACCAAATCCTTGTGAAAGTAGGCTCTAACCTCGCGGAGGTATGATGGAGAATGAGTCTCATATAGGCGGAGTCCTGATGGAGATGATCTCTATCCTTCAGGCAACGTGCCTATCTTGGTAGGCGGATATTTTATCCCACATTAGTAGTCCCCCTATTCGAGATGCCGAGGTGAAACACTTGGTATCATCGAATAATAATCCACTTTGGCAAATTTGGCGACATCCATAATGGCGATCAAGATGCCTCCGCCGTTTTGTAACGAACTGGCTATCTTGATATTGGCGACATTCTCAATGGCGATCAAGATGCATCCGTCGTTTTGTAACGATCTGACAATCTTGATATTGGCGACATTCTCAATGGCGATCAAGATGTCTCCGTCGTTTTGTAACGAACTGGCAATCTTGATATTGGCGACATCTTCAATGGCGATCAAGATGCCTCTGTCATTTTATAACGAACTGGCGATCTTGATATTGGCGAAATAAAACCTGCACTTGGCGATAATATTTTTTATTTATCTCAAAGAGTTTGGCGATGTGAGCACTTGTTGAGTGAAGGGAACTTGATGATCACGAGATAAAATTAAGGATCAAAATTCGAATCGTTACAACCCTTTTTTTTTACGAGACAAAATTCTAATCCTAAACACTTTAGGATTTATTTTTTTAGCACTTGGTCTGGGTATCTAATGGCTGCACAAGTGTATAGAAATTTGAGAACTGTCATTCCCATAGACGGCGCCAAACTGTTGTGGTAAAAATCTGGGCGAGCAACCAACAGTCACGTTGCTCTTGAAGGCGAGATGGTGACCTCGGAAA
>BRYF01000016.1:1783983-1786483 GCA_030159135.1 Actinidia polygama | reverse complement strand
ACAAATTGCTAATGTTTTGCATTCTTCATGGATTAAAACATAGGTTCAAATTGTGGGCACGTGCTTGTGTTTCGTGAATGAGAGAGAGAGAGAGAGAGAGAGAGAGAGAGAGAGAGAGAGAGAGAGAGAGAGAGTTTCCACCGCTTCCATGAAAGATGAGAAATGGAAAGTTTGGAAGCGAAGTACACGTGCAAAGCTTTGAAGGGTAAAATACACTAATTGTGCCTACACATCTTTTGTGTTGCTTGAGTCCCCAAAGTCCCTTTACTTTAATTGTGCCTAAAAATAAAGTCCCTTTACTTTAATAAATTACATATTAATAACTACGGACCTACTTTAATAATTTTTTAGCCCCGGGGACAGAATCTTGGCTCCGTCCTTGCATACACCCAACATTTATCCATAATGCACTATTGACCCTTGAATTTATGGTCAATTCCCTTTAACACCCCCCATTCTACAAGTAGCGTACGCCATGCTCGTCCCCAATAGAAAAGAAAGAAAAATCATAGTACATGTTTATGTAACTTTTTGACAATGAGTCAAAATTCAACTTGAATGGATCCTTACGTCCTACGAATCTCTTCAATCTCTTCTACGTTCTGGTGAATAATTATGGTATCAAACAATTATTTTTGTTTTATTTTTGATTAAATGAATCAAAAAGGTAAAAGAAATAAAAATATTTTTTTTTCCAAAAAAAAACTTCTATAATACAAATTAATCTAAATTCTTTATGTTGAAATAATTTGGATTTTAATCAATTTTGTGTAAAGAAATAAAAAAACTGTTTCTTTACTTTGGGGTAGGGGTGCACAAAATATCCGTCCGAACCAAGAACCGAACCGAATCGACATCATTGGATCAGTTTGGGTCTGTTTCACCATACTTTGGGTCAGTTCATGGGTCTAAAAATTAAAGACCCGTACAGTTCGGTTCGGGTCACGGGTCCGTGAGATTTTTTTTCGAGACCTGAACCGAGAATCAAACCAAGACTTGAGACCCAACCTGAGACCCGAAGTCTAGAACCGATCGTATAAACATATAATGCACTCGCGCACACTTGATTATTACTTATGCTATATAAATTTTAGGAAGAACCAAAGACCCAAACTGAACCAAATCAAAAATCAAGGAACCGAACAGAAACTGAGCGGTTCGTTTCCTGGTACAGAAATAGAAAAACGTGGATAATCGGGTCGGTTCCGAATCTACAACATATCCGACCCAAACCGACCCGTGTCCACCCCTACTTCGGGGACTTGGTCCAATACTCCACTTGTAAGCCCGTGAAGCATGGGTGTTTCTATTCGCACCCTTTTTCTCTCAGTACCAACAACATCTAACTACACTCAATACACCTCTCTAATTCCCAAACTACCCTCTCATTCAACTTTCAAACCCTGACCCACACTCGCAGACGACGCGAGTCACCGGCCGGCACTACCCCTCCACCCTGTGCCTTTCTCTCTCTCCACGGACACCACCCACTCTCTCCTCCACCTTCGCATCGCCAACCCTAACGACCCCCGCCCTTCACCTCACCACTGCGAATCACTCAGAGAGAGAGAGAGAGAGAGGCAGCTGTTGGGTGTTTAGGACTCCCGATGTGTCTTAAATCTCGCACTGAAAATCCAATGTCACATCCAATCCCTGTGCCCTCGATCTCTGTTTCAGCTACATTTTCTTTTGTTCTCTTCGTTCCTTTCTTCTCGTTGATTCTGTATGCGTACTCAAATGTTGAATCTTTCCCATCTCTGAATAATCAAAGCTGAGGTTTTACGTGGATCATTTTGTATTCGTACAAATGGACGAATTTCTTCTTCAGCAAGAACAATCTTTTTTGGGTAATTCTCATTCACGGCCTGTTGGTGGTGGTTTGGATGCATTAGAGAGAGTCCAAATATCCTACCTTTATCAGATCTTCTGGAAATTAATTTGAATATACTTTTTTCTTGGGTATTTTGTTAACTGATTATAGCTTTAGGTGGTAAGCCACGATAAAGTGATTGCGAATGGGGCATCGGATTTTTTGTATTCACAACACCTAATAATCAACAACACGAAAACTTTGTTATAAAGTGTCGACACGAATTGTTCGAACAACAAACATCAATCTCGTTCTGATTTTTTGAATACCGGTATAACCATCAAAGGCTGCTTAAGTGACTAATTCCTATAAATTTGGAGACGTGGAGAACAAAGAAATTGTTGGGACGAACCATCAGCTGCCTGCTACAGCTTTTGATACAACTGCCATTCGAGGAATATGTGAATTTTGCACAAAACAGAGATGTTTGATTTTGTCAGTCATGGTTAGGTTTAGGGAAATTTTGATGTGATCGCCATCCCTTTGTAAAAGACTATGATTTGGTCATTACAATAACTATGATTCAGTTAAGACATGCACATGGGTGAATAATGTCTTAAATAGTATATAAGCTCTCAGTGCTTATCAGAGAGACAATAGGAGACAATGCA
Organism: Actinidia polygama; assembly: GCA_030159135.1. Lineage (NCBI taxonomy): Eukaryota > Viridiplantae > Streptophyta > Magnoliopsida > Ericales > Actinidiaceae > Actinidia > Actinidia polygama. The sequence continues at coordinate 1,784,002 of BRYF01000016.1, read as the reverse complement.
GATTTGAAGTAGTACAGTT
>BRYF01000016.1:1641483-1643983 GCA_030159135.1 Actinidia polygama | reverse complement strand
TCGAGGGTTCACAAGGATTTGTCAGCCCAAGACCCAATTCAATTACTCGACGCTTTTAAGGTATGGCCCAGCTTGGAATAAAAATATTGTAATTTTTTTGTTGTAAGTTTTTATATATTTTAATTAGTTTTTTGGTTTTATTATCAAATTCTATACTATAGACAAATCGAATTACTCTAATAAAGACGAATTGAAAGTGTAAAAAAAATGGTCCCCAGCTTTAAGCGTTTGTCTCTCTGACGAACGGTGGAATTGGTCTTCAGATTAAGTAAATCTTTAAGTCAGATGCCAAGTTATCAAAAATAAATTTTGACAAAACAAGTATTTTTTGAAACTTATTTGTTTTTTTATTTTAAAAATTATGTTAAAGTATTTGTCACTTTCCGTACTTTTGTTTATGGGTAAAAACAACTTTAAAAAGTTAAAAAATAAATATTTTTTTAGATAGTTCTATTTTAATACTTTTTAACTATTGATTTTAAATAATTAAAATTTAACATAAATTCAGCATTAACAAACACCCAACTTTAACTTCTCAAATAATTAGACTAACAATTTGGGATGTGTATGTCTACAACTTGCCAAGTAGAAAGACGACTCTAACCCTATTAGAGCATCTTCAATAGACTCATTAACTAACTTATTAACTTCAAGCGTTAGACGATATGTACAAATACACTTTTTGGTTCTGGAATGATTAAAGTGACTTATAGCTTTAACCACTATTAATTTTTTGCAACTCACTAAGTTTATAGAGCCCCTTTACAACTTAAAAGTGGGTTATGACATTAAGGCTCTGTTTGATATCATATTTTTTCAATTTTTTCTGTCTTTTTTGCTTAAAATAAGTAAAAAAGTCAATCAAATTTACTTTTTTTGCTTTTCTGTTTTTGTTTTTTTGTTTAGCCACAAAAAATAAAAAGCCACTTAACAATTTAAAAGTGGGTTATGACATTAAGGCTCCGTTTGACACCAGTTTTTTTCAGTTTTAATCTACCTCTTAGCCAATTAAAATTAGTTTTTTTTTTTTTTTTTTTAGTTTTAGCTAAAGTAAAGTCACAAAAATAAAAAGCCAAAAAATCTCGATCTTTTTGGTAACAAGCTTAAAAAAAACTTTGACTTTTAAGCATTACCAAACGGAGCCTAACCCTTTATTTATTATAACAAAGAAATTATAACCACCTTTTAACACAATAAATGAATCTCACTTTCAAAAACGATGATGACAACTTATAACTAGTCCATTGAAATATTTATCTACTCGCTAAATTAACAATTCTCTAATACACAATCAATAAAACCCACTTTTATCACAGGTGCGCTTCAAACACATTCACTAACTTAGAAAATTAGCTATTTCATTGAAGAAGCTGTTGTTAACCCTACTTGTGTTTTATCAAGTTGACTTTTCCCTATGGGAAGAACTACAGTTAATGAAAAGTATAATTACTTTCTCCAACTTTTCAAAAGTTAATATGAATACTCCATAGTCTGTTTAAGCAATTAAATTTCATTAAAGCTTAATGAAGATTATGTTGTCGGCCAAGATATGTGACATAACAATAACATCTTGTTGGGACAATTAAGCCAAACATGGAGACAGGTCAAATCATGTTGTTGTTTTGCCCAAATTAGTAAGAAATATGAAAACAAATAATAATAAACTGAGAATGCTATACAAATTAATAAATTTTTCATACTCGCGTATGCGTTAAAGCAGTGACCGTGGTTTGATATTTAAAACGAGACTCAATAAAATTATATTACTATGACAACTCTAGCAAGGAAGTAAATCAAGTTTGTGAGATTTATCTACAATACAAATCAAAATTTAGTTTGAATTCTAAATCTATCTTTTAATATCTATGGTTAAAATCCATTTGAGTGAATCCAACGGCTGATATTATTTTTCTTGCCCAAAACTATCACTTCCTTATTCTCAAAAGGTGTGAGACCCAATGAACAAAAACATCTAAAGTTGGACATATATTTTACCCATTTGATCATTTTTTAGTGGGACCCCAAAAAAAAATAAAACACACATTTCTTTCCCTCTTATTTTTTAATCTTTTTGTATTTAATCTTTTTTTATTACTTGATCAAACTTTTGACAATAAGAGTCTAAAAATATAAAAATATAATTCAATTTGAAAATAAATATATATTAGTGAACGTTCTCTTAAATTATATATATATATTTTTAATATTTTTAAACTTTTTATCAAAAAAATATAAAATACTAAAGTCATTACACAAAAGCATGTCTTCTAGTATAAATCCCTAACAAATACAACATAGCAACATGATACCCTATTGAAGGGAACAAACAAGAGCTGACAACAGAACGACTATCTTTTATATTGTATATTGTAAATAATAAAACTCAAGTGTGTTTTAAATTATATATTATTTGCGCTAAACTCTCTTAAAAACACAATTAAAATTGGCTTATTGTGTAAATTTAAAGTACATTAAATTTGATTTCATTATTAAAACTCGT
>BRYF01000016.1:1596483-1601483 GCA_030159135.1 Actinidia polygama | reverse complement strand
AGGCAATTGGTTGTCCTCCATATGCTAATGCTATGGCTGAATCTTGTAAGAGGTTGAGTGTTGCCAAAATATGTGTGGAGGTTGAGGTGGATTCTACTCTCCCTTAGTCGATTGATGTGAGGTTTGCTAATGGGGAATCTGTTGAAGTATTGGGTAAGTACCCATGGAAGCCTCTCAAGTGTCCGAAGTGTAGGGTTTGGGGGCATGATGAGAATCATTATTTGAGGAAGGACAATGTACACAAGCAGAAATTGGCATGGGTGGTTAAGGTGGTCATGGGCAGTTGCATACTTCTCCTAGGGTTGTTGACTCTGAGCAGAGGGGTGCTAAGGTTACTATTGTAAATACTTTTGCTATTTTTGAGTCAGCTCAGGGCAATGGGGATGTGGGTGAGACTGGGCTGGTTATAACTGGGCCTCATGGGCAAAATAATAGTTGTCCAAATAGAAGGAAGATTGTTGGTTCCCCTGGGGACTGTAGGCTTGGGGTAGTTGCTTGGTACAGAGGTATCTGCTCAAGGGAAGGAAGTTGTGAATAGTACTGCTCTGGATCAGGGGGAGGAAAATGTTTGCTCCTTGGGAGTGAGGGTTTCTATTTCAACAGTGTCTCCTGAGCATGCTGCAAGGGAGGATGGTGAGGGCTCTGTTGTTACAAGCCATGTAGTTGAGGTTAATATGTTGGCTTCCCCTTCTGTGGCATTGAATGGGGTTCCTGGTTGGTCTAAGGCTCCTCTAGCTCCTGGGTTGAGGTTTTTAGCCAAGGGAAAGGCAAGGACAAAAGTGGAGGGCATGGACCTCCAATGGGGAAGAAGGGGGCAAGAAACCAGAAGTTTGCTCTTATGGGCGTTGTTGAAACCAAGGTTAGGCATCAAAACTTGACTTCTACTAGTGGAATTGTTTGCCTCCTAATTGGGATTTTATCCATAATGTTGTTACTGGTGTTGTAGCTAGAATAATGTTTTTGGGATACTATTGCTTGTAAGGTTTCTCTAGTGAGTTCTAGTGGACAACAAATTACTTGCAAAGTGGAACATGACTGCTCTTTGATTAGTTTTTATGTGTCAATGGTGTATGGGTGGCAATAGAGCTGTTGATAGGAAGGCCCTCTGGGATGAATTGAGAGTGTTGCATGGGACTATTGCATCTGAGGCTTGGAATCTTGTGGGGGATTTCAATTTCATTAGAAGTGTTAATGAGAAAAGTGATATGGACAGTTTTGACATGTCTGCGACTGCTGAATTTAATGCTTGTGTTAGGGATGTGGAAATTGATGACCTAACTGCTAAGGGGTTCTTTTTTACTTGGTCTGGCAAAGGGGTATGGGGTATAGGAAGAGCAAGATTGATAAAACAATGGTAAATCTATAAATGGCAGGATTGCTTCCCAGAATCCGAGGTTGTGTTTACTGCTCCTAGGTTTTTTGACCATTTCCCTATTATTGTGACTATTCTTCCGAATGTTGCTAGGAGGAAGCCTTTTAAGTTTTTAGATTTTTGGATGAATCATCCAACCTTTACTAGTCTTTTGGGTGAATCTTGGGCCCTGGAGATTAGGGGTCACCCTATGCTGTAGTTAGTGTTGAAGATGAGAATACTGAAACCAATTTTGAAGGGGTATGAATAGAGTATTATAATGACGTTAGTAAGAAGGTGCTAGAGGCTAAGGTTGAATTGACTAGGCTAAAGGAGCTGAGATCTCACTCTCCTGTGGATCCTAACTATGTGTTGCTAGAAAAGGAGGCTTTACCTAAGTATATGGAATTGAGCAGTGCTGAGGAGTCTTTTAAAAAGCAGAAAGCTAGAGTGAGGTGGTTGAAGCTGGGGGACCATAACACAATTTTTTTTCATAGGAAGATGTCTTATAATAGAATGAGGAATAAAATCCTCTCAACTTGTGACGAGGCAGGGCAGAGAGTTGAAGATCCTGGTGAGATTATGAGGGTTATTGTTGGGTAGCGGCAGATGTGGTTTTATTTGTGCAATCTTTTTTCTCAACTGGGTTTTTGCTTAAAGACCGAAATACTATAGCTTAACTCTTATGCCTAAGATTGGGTGTCCATCTATCAGATTTCAGTCTGTCCTACCCCTTCTTATCAGCCAATCTCAGTCTGATTTTGTCAAGGACAGGTCTGTTGTTGATAGCATTCTACTAATGCAAGATTTAGTAAGGTATAATCATAGAGACAACTCTCCCCACTGGTGTGCCATCAAGACTGACTTAATGAAAGCTTACGACTCTATGGATTGGTCTTTCTTGTTTGAGATTATGGGTGCTATGGATTTTCCTCATCAGTTTATTGGATGGGTTGAGGCGTGTATCTACTGCATGGTTTTCAGTGGTCATAAATGGGGAGTTGCAGGGGCACTTCAAGGAAGAAAGGGGCCTTAGGCAGGGGGATCCAATATCCCCTTACCTATTCTTGCTAGTGATGGAGGAATTCTTTGCTAAACTGAATAGAAAGATTGTCATATTGTGATCCAACGATCAAAAGGAGCCTTTGCTAAATACTGTGATCCAACGATTGAATGATATGAAACTCCACATGGCATGCCATTTAGTTTTATTAATTTTTCAACTAGACACGTATAGGACATGATGGGGACACTCAAAGGGAGACGTATGCTAAAAGGGTTTTGTAATTATTACCTGGATTGTTTTCATGCCAATTGATACTCTAGATACTTAATGGCTTTGTTTGGCGGTTGGGATATTAGACTAAAACATTGTCTTGTCCCTTTAGGTTTTTATTTTTGATTGATCCTATATTCATAAAGCAGCTAGTGTTAGTGTCCCCCCTTCCCCGAAAACGTGCCTACCATGCTACAATGTAGAGTCCCAATTGTTTCCCAATGCAATAATAGGTCAAACCTATGCAAAACGCATATTACATAGAAATCACAACTTTAAAGAGAAAAATGGCCATATTGACCATTTAGAGAGAGATAATCTAAGTAGAGATAGTTGAGAGGGATCGTGATGATATATCTGACCTTTAGAGTTTAGTCGAGTTGGGGTTTGAACATTACGATTATATCACTTCACTAAACATAGGGAGGGTAAAAGAAAACAATCGAATGATCGCAAAAACAAAGAACCCTCTCCATGGTCAGTCTAGTATTGCGACATGCTGTTAAGACTCCCCAACTCAACTAATTAGAGAGTATGCTCTCAAATCTTCTACGTCTAATCAACTTTCAGATCTTAACTACTAGGTCATATAATTGACCGTAGAGAGAGTAGGACAAAAACGGCACAGCAACAGCTGCATGGCCGCAAAAAAATAATCTCTTGTTAGGGTCAACGATGCGACTTAAGCTCACTAACTCGGACTACACTTAGAAAATATAAGAGCATCACTCTCCCCAATTTACTCGCTCAAATGATCTCTCAAAAATGATAAATCTCACCATTGCGCTCTCGTTGGTTGTGATCCTATTACCCTTTGAATGAGCCCATGGTCTTTATCCCTGAATAAAGGTCACTCAAGTCATCGTCCTATCCGGTAACAATAGTCACCAAATTGAGGAAAGATAGTATATTTCCTCCTAGGAAAACAGTTAGTCACCTATTCCTACGTAACATGCATACCGTGCTATTTGACGTTGTCTCCTAATTCTTTCCCAATGTTAATAGGTCTACCCTTGGATGTCCCAAAATGATCAACAAAATATCCTAAAAAAACATAAAAAAACAGGGAGACTTGCAAAAATATACTAGTAGTAGTGGATATATAAGTCTAACCCCAAAGACAAGGTTTACAACGGAGACAAAAAGTTTTTAACACTATAAAGAAGTAGAACTCCCCCGCTACCTGCAAGTTCAAAGAAGGCATGACTGTGACATAGGAATGTCAATGGGTAAGGTATGGGCCGAGGGACCTGGACCCTACCCTGCCCCTGCCTAAAGCATATTGCCCACAAACCTGCCCATCCCAACTAATCTCTCTCCTCATCCTCACTCAGACATGCAATGAGGGCATTTCTGCCCCATGCAGGCCCGCTTACTCTATTGTCACATTTCATGAAGTATTCAAGTCCAATAATAATTTTTATTATCCCAGCATCACTTTATAAGCACCAGCCAGAGGAAGAAACATTAAAAATAACCTATTCAAATCACTTACCCCACACTTGTCTAAATTATTTTAAAAATAAAAAGGAACCTCATTTAGAAAAAAGAGTGATAGATCAACATAACATTCAAAAACTAGACAAGAGTTTAATGATACAACCTATGTTACTAATACCCTCTAGCGATTTGCAAATTGAAAATCCATTCCGAAATAGAAAAGTGAGTGATCCAAGCGTTGCGGCGATACCCAAAACTATTATTATATTCTATTAGATTTTTATTACTTGAAAGGAGTACATTCTAGTGATATCGCCTATAGAAGTCTACACTATCATACCACAATTTAGGGCCTATGACCTACCGCGTTCCCGTAACTTATCCCCATGCCAGAATGTTCCACGGAACCTAAGATACAACCAAACATTGGAAGTATGTATAAAAAACTAGGGTTAATTTTGTAACACATAATAATGTCAGGTTGGAGTACCCTTCCCCTACCTCCATTCCAAACTCATTCAGGTTCACTATTTTGCTACCCATGTAACAAACTCCCAAAACCATCCTATAGGGTCAGGTAGGAGGACCCATCAAGTCTGGATGTTTCTTGCCATTCCTAGGCATGAGGAGAGAGAAACCTAGCATGTAACCTCTAGTTGCACCATAGGGTTGATGACATAATCATTGTGAATATCAGCTATTTGTCTCTTACATGTTTCACTTCTCCATTCTCGAATTAGATTTTCTGTCAAGAAACCAGGACATGACAAATGGGTTTGTGATATCCAACCTTTTCAAATGGGTTGGCACGCAAGTTCAGTTTGTTCATGAGCTTGTCAATCAACCATGGAACCAAACTCAAAACTCGGAGTTTCAGCTTTATTCAAGCTCAATCTGACTTTGAACAAGTTCAAACATAACCAAGTCGAGAAC
>BRYF01000016.1:1573983-1581483 GCA_030159135.1 Actinidia polygama | reverse complement strand
AGGAAATCTAATCCAATGGGCCATTTATAAATTTATAAATTTGTGGCCTTATTTGAATTGTTCTTTTTCATCCTTATTTCATGCACTATGCTTATCTGTTTACTTATTAAATATTAAGCCTAAATATCTTATTATTTTCTTAAAAGAAAACATGTGAAGAATTGTCAAAAAATGGGTGCTTCACAAGGACTACCCAAGAATTCACCCATCCTGGTTTTGTTCCCGCCCATGCCGCTTAATTGTAAAGTTTTGATAGAATTCGAGTGTTAGTGTTGGTATGATCACGACCGAGAGATGATGCACCTTTTCTATTTTTATAGAGCCATCTTTCTCCCATTGCCTACTTCGTCTCCTCAACACCGCAGCGCAATGGGTGAAGTACATCGAATCGAATTCAATTGTTTCATTTTTTGCATCCGTAAATTTCACAAATAAAAGGGCATGAAAAAAAATCTAAAAAGAAGAGGGGTGAAGAATCGACAAAAAAGGTTGCATCACGAGGACTTCCCAAGGGTCATCCATCATGGTATTGCTCCTTCCCATGCATGCTTAACTGCGAATTTCTGATGAGATTCGTGCATTAGTGCTGATATGATCGCACCCGTGAGATGATGAACATTTTCTAATCTTATAGAGCAATCTTTCCCCCCATCCATCACTTCGTCTTTGCATCGCAGCGCAATTGGTGAAATACACCGAAATGAATCCAAACCTTTCTCGCCAACATCCGTAAAGCTCACAAATAAATAGGCATGGAGAATTTTCTAAAAACGAAAGGTGTAAAGAATTGACAAATATGGTGCAATACGAGAAGGGGGTCACCTATCCTGGTACTGCTCCCTCCCATGCACGCTTAATTGCAGAGCTGATGGGATCTGGACATTAGTGTTGGTATGATCGTGCTCGTGAGATGATGCACATTTTCTATTCTTATAAAATTATTTTTTCCTCCATCTCTCACTTCCTCTCTTCCGCACTGCAACGTAATGGGTGAAATATATTGGGCCGAATCTAGTCGCTTCCTCGTTCGCATTTGTAAAGCTCACAAATAAATGAGAATGAGAAATTTTTTAAAATGAAAAAGTTTTGAAAACTGACAAAAAAAAGTGCATTACGAGGACTTCCCAATGGGTCACCCATCCTGGAACTAATCCCGCCTATGCATGCTTAACTTTGATGTTCTAACAGGATTTGTGCATTAGTGTTGGAATTATCGTGCTCTTCAGATGATGTACATTTTCTATTCTTATGGAGGATATTTCCCGCAATCTCCCACTTCCTCACCTTTGCACCGCATTGTAACGGGTGAAATAGGAAGAGTGCGTGAGACTCTTTAAGACCCATGTTTGCATATAGTTGTCACCAATACAGTACTTTAATTTTTCTTATTTCTCGAATTTGGAATGTTGTTCTTTTAGATCATGATAAGCATCCATATCAAACTCAATATAGTCGAGCCAAATTATAACTTAAAAATAATTAATTTTATTTTAATTAGTCACTTTTTTGACACGATTTCCATCAGACTCTCTATTTTAATTCTATTCTAATAAAATATTACTTTCTTACTATTTATTTATTACATTCTACAATTTTTTTTTCAAACGACATATTTTTTTAAGTAATCACATTATTCCAATGATGATAGTTTTTAAAGGATATATTTTTCAAAATGATCATCTTTTTAAAATGGTCCTACTATTCAAACGGTGGTATTTTTTAAGAAATGGTCATATTTTTTTTTAACCGTTACATATTTAAACATACATATTTTAATGTGACTCTTAATTTAACATTATATGGATGAATGTGCCAAGTTTAGAAAGTTGATTAATATAATTGGAAGTAGAAGGATATAAAAGAAGTGTTTTAGTAAAAGCACATGGGTGCACAATATAATTTAATTTTTTAAACAGCTGATGAAAAGTGTCTACTCATATTTAACTAGGAATTGTAACAATTTTAAAAACATGAGCTATTTTAACCAGTCTGATTGAACAAATTTTTAAGTTTTGACCAAGTAAATTATTCTAAAAATATTTTTAATCAGCCTGAAGTGGATGCTCTCAGGCTCTGTTTTGTAATGTTTAAAAATCAAGCTTTTTTTAAGCTTGTTACCAAAAAAGTCAAGTTTTTTTATTTTTTTAATTTTTTTTCTTTACTTTAACTAAAAATAAATAAAAAGCAAAACTAAAAAAGCAAAAAAGTTATTTTTTTAATTTTTTTTACTTATAAACTTAAAAAATACCAACCGAAAAACTGGTATCAAACGGAGCCTTAGTGGACATTGTTTTTCAAACTGTGGGCCTTTCAGGTTCTCTCAACACCCCAATTCACATGGTCATGTCCCTTGTCACGTTATTCATGCTTCATAGTACCAATTAGGTCCAATTTAGGGCATTGGTTTTTTGAATTTTTTTTTAAGTTATTTTTTTTAAATTAAATAAAAAAATTTATATAATTCAAAAAAAAATTCACTAAAAAAGCATCCAATATGAAGCGTGAATAACGCGTGGATGGGACAAAAGTTGTCATCAAATTAGCCGCCACAATGGGTTTGATGACAACTGCAACTTCTATTTTTTTTTTTAAATTTGTATTTGAATATTTGATGCAATTTTTATTTTTATGTCAAAAATAACGTATAAATATTAAAAAATAAATAATTTTTAGAAACTATATTTTGAAATTTTCAACTTCTATTTCTAAATAAGGAGTTTTAATATAAGTTTAGCTATATTAAACACTCTCGTAAGCTCAAAGTATTGTACTCAAGTTGCATTTAGGCAATTTTTAACTTTTTTATAGAATTTTTAAATTTTTTTTTCTCTAATAAAATTTTTTAACCATTTGATAAAATTTTATGCTTTTTCGATTTTTTTTAACAAGAGAACTTTGAAAAATGTAAAAATCTTTATTAAAGTCAAAAAGAAGCTAAATTTTTACTCCACAAATGAACTAATTTTGTTTATTTTTAGTATATTTTTTTAAATTTGAATAAGATTTTTACATTTCAGATACATCTCTTTAAGAGAAACCGAAAAAATATAGAAATTTTGATTAAATTGTGAAAAAAATTAACTAAAAAAGAAAAAATTCAAAAACCAAACTAACTGAAAAATCGGAAAAAAAATACAACTAGGAAAAACTCTTAATATTTATTTTATTATTAAAAAGTTTTACCTAATGAAGTCATTTAAATTCAATTTTGAGTATACCAAATCACAAGTATTACAAACAAAACTTTCTCAAAAAAAAAAAAGAAAGGCTTCCTCATCTATTTGAAATCTATGATATCTATCAAGGAAACCACTGTAGCGGTCGAAGGAATTGAGGGTATAATGGTCATCAGGGTATAATGTGTGTGGCACTAAAAGAACACACCGTGGCATTATCACCACTCAAATATGAATCTCATCGAGGAATTTAATAATGTAAAAAACTACGTTTATCGGATACAAATCAATAGGCGATCAATATCAAATTATATTAAGATAATGAGTATAATCATGTGTGTCACACTCATTTATTAAATTATAAGCAAATACTAAACGAATATTAATTTGTATCCAATCAACATGAATTTTTATATTATTAATTTTCATGACGAAATTTATATTATGAATAATTTGAATTATTCAAATGAGCCTAAAATATGGTCTAAAATACTTGAATTGCACCAGTGCAGTTCAATTTTAGACTATAGAGAAGCTGTCCCCTAAAAATATGCACTGAAAATTCATTAATTTGTACCCACCCATCATTTGCTTTGGTGGGTGAAATTTATCTGCCCAATTAGGGTATAGCTAGATTTTAATACATCTCTCACAACAATAGGAAGCAGTATTACTGTTTCTGGTGTTTGTGTTGTCCTCTGTCCTGTAATATTTTCAACAAACTTTCAAGAGGGTGATAGAGAGTTAGCTTGGAAGTGAGCAGCCCAGGACCATGGGAAGGGCAGGTGATTTGCATTCATTGTGTTTTTTCTTTTCTTTTTTTTTTGGAAAAAAAAAAAAAAAACTTTCTAGACAAATGGTCAAAAGTCCAATGAGCCATCCTAGTTTGCATCACCATATATAACACCACACACTCTTACGTTATAAAGATATCGTAACAGACTACTCCACCGACGCAAAGTAATTCACATGATACAGTGTTAATAGTACTATAATTGTCTTAGTTAAAAGAAATGGAGTGATGCATATTCAAACTGAATGTAGTGCTATTTATATGAAAAAATTCTTTAATAATCCCGGATGATTCAAGATTTTAACTGTGGGATAAAAAATTAATATGTAAACCTAATTAATTAAGAAATTTTGAAATATAATACATTTTTTTAGTAGCTTAAAAACTCTAATTTTGAATAGATTTTAACTATTCCTAAAAATCGAACTAAAAAATAGCAAATTTCACTGGATCTTCTTTAAACATGTACACACTAGAGGTGCAACTAGAATTTTAAAATTATCTTACAAATTTTAGTTCACTATTAAGGATTTTTTTGGAGTTTTATGTGGGGAACTTGAACAATCCGTTAAGCAACAAAAAAGGAGAGAGAGAGAGAGAGAGAGAGAGAGAGAGAGAGAGAGAGAGAGAGAGAGAGAGATGGGTAGAAGGCCTTGTTGTTCAAAGGAATAATGGTTGAATAGAGGGGCATGGACAGCCATGGAAGACAAAATTCTGAGAGACTACATTCAAGTTTATGGTGAAGGAAAATGGAGAAACCTTCCGAAGAATGCAGATCAGATAATTTGTTTGTCCGTTTTGGAGAATTTAATTTTTTAAGGAGTCAAAAATGTTACAGTTTTTTAAAAGTTTTAACTTTCCAAAACTATCCCTAAACAATTTTAAAAATTAAAAAAATGAACGTGCCATATCAATTCAAAAGCGAAGATCAAATTGGCAATAAAATCCACAAAGTTTTGGTATTTGACTTTCAAAACATGCACAATTAATACTTTGGGACAGCCTTGGATAATTAAAAATTTTAATCCAAACACAGTCTTGGATAATTAGAAATTTTGCTCAGAAAGTTAAACTATGTTATAAATTTAAAGTTAATATCACGTGAATTACACCCGATATGAATTTTGTCCCACCCAGCCAAATACTGTAACATTAATGGTAGGTAACGTAAATTTTATTCAAAATATATAATATACAGTGAGATGTCAGTTTGGGAAAGAAAAATTCATATGCAAACCCAAATGACAATAACAGCCTTGTATATCCACTTTGTCTATTTTGAACCAATTCTTTTGACTTACCTTCCAATTCTTTTATCCCATACTGTAAAATAGCAACTTAAAATAGGTGTATTTGAGTCTGTTTCGAAAAAAAATTAATATAAGACAAAAAAATATATATTTTTACTCGATAAATTAGCTAAATTTTAATTTTAGTAATTTGTTTTTTCAAATTTGAGCAAAACTTTTATATTTTCAGAGAAATTGAAAAACAAATATAAAATTTTGATTAAAGATAAAAAAAAATCACTAAAAATTAAAAATTTTAAAAATCAAAGTAGTTATAAATATATTAAAAAAAATCTTGGGCTAAACTTGGCCATAATTTTTAGGCCCCATACGGCTTAGGTTTTTTGGGATGTTTTAGTTGTTTTGATTTTTTATTTTTTTTATTTTAGTTAAATCAAAACTTTATACTTTTTCAATTCCTCTTAACAAGACGAGTTCGAAAATGTAAATTTTTTTATCAAATTTAAAAAAATATCACTAAATACAAAAATAAACAATTTGTACTCAACAAATTAGTTGTTTTTTTGTCTTTAATAGATGATTTTACAGAATTTGAATTCATTTTTTTATAGTTTTTAGATCTTTTTTTAGACAGTATATTTTTTAAATTACTCTTGTCAAGAAAAATATAAAAATTATAAATTTTTTTAAAAAAAACTAAAACTAAAAAAACTCAAAAACTAAAGCAAATATATATATATATATATATATATATATATATATATATATTATAGCCCAAATTAGTCCTTAATCAAAAAACAATATATTGAGTATTCATTTAAAAAAAATTGGGTTAGAGCATAAAATAATATTTAAAATATCTATTTAATAAAACGATCTTGCTCGCATTCTTAATTTTTCTCCACTACTATAACGAAATTGTTTTTATTAATTGTTTTGAAGCCACGACCGACACTTTCCTGAATTGTTCGAAATCCCACTAGCAATTCGTAGCCCATTTATGTCGGCCCATAATGTTGGGGGCCTACCGTTTGCTGGTAGCGTAGGGCCAGTGGGCCAATGCCTTGGGCCGAATTGGTGTCCAAAAACAACCTAGTTTCCTATAAACTGTGCAATCAAGTTAAAAACAAGACCCAAAAAAGAAAATCAAGTTATGAAAAAAGAAAAGAAAAATAAGCTATAATAAAGTTGAAAAAAAATATATTTGAAAATTGAATTACGGAATGACTAATAAAATGACCAAAAAAACGACTAGCAAACGAGCTACTACTTCTTTTAGGATAAATTCTGATAACATCCAATTTAGAAAGAAAAAAAAAATTAAATCTTGAGTCGTCTAAAACATAGTGAAATATCATTCTTTTGAGTTTTTGTAAGTACTATGAATAAATTTTACCCTTGATTGGAATTAAATAAACAATTTAAATGTGGTTACCAAGTCTTCAAACATCTATGGAAAATCTTCTCATACAAGTTTTTCACCGGAGCACCAAGAACGAATAGTTGTAATTTTTCAGTTGAGAATTTATTATTCGGTAAAACTAAGAAATTCTTATTATGAACGAGAAATTCACAGTACCCAAATATAGACCTAAATAAAATGAGGTGCAAGGTCGAGGGTCTTAGCAGTGGACGTTTTTGTGACAATGTGTTTTGTGGCATTGGGTTCAAGCGACATGTGACTTCTTGGTGATGATGAGTGATGAAGGGCTAAATTGGAGGTGGGTTGAATGGGGGTCGCCATGAGTTTTACCGGCAATGGAGAATGGCATTATTGGCTGAGGATAAGTTTTCAATTTCAGCACAAAAAATGGTTATCTATACAAAGAAAGAGGCATCGTGAGTAGGTGGTGCCTGTTGGAGAGGAGAATAAGGTGGCTATAGAAAGCAAAGAGAATGGAGTGATGGTCACTAAAAATGCCATAGTGAGAAAAGGAAGACCGATGAATGTAAGAGACCTATGTGGTGGACTTTACCGTGTGTTGCACGAGATAAGAGAGCGGTAAGGGTAAAACAGACATTCTATATGCTCCAAACGTTGTTAGTAAAAGCATCCACTTCAGCATAGTCAAAATGCTTTTTTTTTTTATTTTATTTTTTATAATTTAGTTAGTAGAATCTTAAAAGTTTTCATATCACGCTAACTAAAATTACTTACAAATTTAACATTGTTATAGTTTTTAATCATTTTTGACCAAGTATTATTCATTTTTTATTTTTTTATTTTTTTATAATAGAGAGACTAATAGAATTAATTTTAGTAAAATGAGTAACTAAAATA
>BRYF01000016.1:1551483-1553983 GCA_030159135.1 Actinidia polygama | reverse complement strand
TTTCGGGGATCGGGGCGAGGATTGGGGATTAAACAAAAAAAAATCGGGGTGGGAACGGTTTTGTATATCCCCGCCCCGATCTTCGATCCCCGCCCCGATCCCCGTTCTCCGAATTATATTATTTTAAAGTAGAAGGGAGGTTAGTGTCATTTTCAAAACTTGAGAGGAGTTACCGTCATTATTAGAAGCTTCAGAGGAGGTCAGTGTAATTTACCCTATTAATACTAAAGGTTGGGAAGCCCTAGGGGCAGACCACAACACACTCTCACGGCCACACCACTAGGGATGGCAATGGGGCGGGGCGGGGCCGGAGGTTGGTGTCCCTGTCCCCAAAATATTTTTTAGTCCCCGTCCCCGCCCCCGCCCCGATCCCCAGCGGAAAAAGATAAGGAAGATAATGAAGCGTTTGAAGCAGAAAAATTCTTAACGTCCAATTCCTGAGAGGTGGATTTCACCACTGGGATTTTGACACAATCAGATTACACGTAGTGAGGCCATGATAAACCACACGCATTGAAATCAAAGATATGGTCATTGGATGAGGTTTGAACACTGGTAGACAGTGTGGAAGTTTGGTTAGAGGACAAAGATGCGGGTATTAAGGTCAATGTCATTAATTGTTTTTTTGTAATTATTACGGTCAATTTACAAGTGGCATTAACAGGTACTAAACTAGGCAAACTTTATTAATGAAATATGACTGCATTTTAATCCATAAACCCCACAAAGCCCACGCAATTAAGCATATATTTCCATGTGACAGGAGGGTAATATGCATATGGGTTATAAGATTGACGGAAACACGTGGTCCTTTCAAGTATAATTAACGGAATGTGATTGCTCCTTCTTTTGGCTATCATTTGATCACCAGATTAGTAGTTTTTACACAACTATCCTTTTTCTTCCCCTTCATATTTGAGTTATAGGGTTGTCGTGGATGGTGGATATACCACCATAATGATCCAGTTCAACAAGCACATAACCTTAATCCATTTGCAATCTATGGTTTTCCAAATGGAAGAGGTAATAAATTGGAAATCAATACTTGGGAAGAATGTAACTTAACTTTTAGCATTCATTTCCTTTTTCCCACTTCTCAATTCTCTTACCTTCATCAAATTCAGATCCGCATCATCAGAATGGAAAGCATAAGACTATATATGTCACCAACTAGGGTTTAGGAATTGAAAGACATTCTGACACAAATTTGGTATATTAATTACTTCAAGCGCAAAGGGAAAAAGCAAACTATGCAAGCGATGAGAGTAATGCAAATAATTATATTCAGGTACTGCTAAGCAAACAGAAACATCAAGTTCTAGGGTTTTCGCAAGTAAGAGAAGAATTATACCGTCTGAGTTCTCTGTAAAACAACACATTTCTCGCCAGATTCGCGAGAAATGAGTACATTAGGAATCAAGCTCTTCTAATTCCCATCAACGGCCGATTTCGAATCCACAATGCCCCGGACGATCACAAGCTTCCCTCCATCCAAATCGTTCGAAGAATCTGAACCTTCGAGTACGGAACGGAGATTGGACACGTTGAGCGAAGGCGCGTCTTGAATCTTGCGGAGGGCGGAGGAAGTGACCGTGTATCTGATGATGCTCCTCGCCGCCACGTAGGCGAGGGCGAGGAGAACGCCGTAGGAAGCTAGGGCTACCTGAGAGAGTACAGCGGCGTCGGCTTGTTCGTGAACGGACATAGCAATTGGCTTTCGAGCTAATTCTCTTCTTCTTCGTTCTTCTTTCTTCTTCTTCTTCTTCTTCGAGGAGGGTGGTCAGCAAACTTAGGGGGCTTTTTGTAAATTTTAAAATGTGAGGAGTTTATTAGTATTTGACCAATTCTTTAGGGGAGATATTTGTAGTTTACCAAAAAAACAGAAAATGGACAACAGTCACACAGAAGCTGTTAGCGTTGGCTTCACGTAAAACGTCACCGTTCAACTAAAGAAGGAATCCCGCGCTTGGCAACGTGGCCTCATCTCAGCCCATGGATAAAGATTGGACACGTGTCGTTCTGTAAACAAAAGATCCGGAAGATATTTGGAGGGGGAATCTTTGTAGAGGATCCAAACCCGGTATGGGTATTAAGAAAAAGGGAACACAAAAAGTTTCTCTCTAGCACATTTTTTTATTTTGGTAAATCTCATTATCTTTTCTTAATTTTTTTAAAAAATATAATCAACTGCTCTATATTTTTTAAAATATTAATTATCTTCCTTAATTTTAAAAATTATTATTAAGATTCCTTCTGAATTTAATTTCTTGGCAAAAATAATATGTTTCATTTATTTTTTAACTTTTATATTTTTTTCTCAAATTATCCGAATTTGGATAAAAAAAATATTAATTTTTAATTCTTATTCAATTAGGAGTACTTAAACACTTTAGATCAATTTTTTTAAAAAAAATATTTATTGATAAAAAATAAAAAATGAGTACTTAACAAATAAATAGTATTCTGAGAAGAAAAAAAAGAGAATGTTTATTTATTTTAA
>BRYF01000016.1:1533983-1538983 GCA_030159135.1 Actinidia polygama | reverse complement strand
AGTTAAATTATGAAAATAACACGAGCTCATGTCGTGTCGTTGGTACGCTCGCGGTGGGCGTGACAAGCACGCGGTAAGCGATTATCTCCACGTGGTCTACTGTTTCCGCGCACACTTGTACTTTGACGGACTCAAACGACTTTTCTAAACCGAAGTTACGGCGAGATTTGTTCATATGCGGTTGTAGTCGTCAGACCTGCCGTGCTCTCATGTGTCGCTTCTCGATACCCAATTATTATCGCCGTATATTGACGGTAAGCGTGAGTTCTCCGTTCAAAAGATGTCTATGTGCGAAGTACCGTATGGTTGCAACTGGACACATGCCAAGTCAAACCCTTTGTTCTGGTCAAAGATTCACCTTAATTACAATCTACCCATGGAAATTAATTGAATAAATCTTAGGCTTAATTTTACAAACACCCCCTAAACTATCTTCTTTTATCATTTTCACTCTCTTATTAAAAAAGTGAATCATATTAACTCCCTTAACTTTTTAATTGTATCAATTACACCATTTCTGTTACTAATATATTTGAAGTAATAATAAAAATCGATCGCATGTTGTCCATGTACTTAAATTAAATGCCCTTATATCTAAAATACCATTAATTTTTTTTATAAAAAATAAGTCAATACTCCATATACTGGCTTATTCTGCCATTATAGGAACAAGCCCAACCCTTATTAATAAGCCTTTAAATAGAGTTTTGACTTAATTTTTGTAAAAAAAATATATTTAGACAAAAGGACATTTAATTTAAGCACATCGACAACACGTGATTGATTTTCATCACTATTTCAAACATATTTATAATGGAATGTGTGTAAGTGATATAATTAAATAATTAAGGGGGTCAATGTGACTCACTTTGTAAATAAAAAGGTAAAAGTGATAAAAGATAATAGTTTAAGGGGTGTTTATGAAATTAAGCATAAATCTTTTATTATGGGTACCTATATAGGTTAGGAATGGTTTTACTTCCTTGCAATTTTAATTTAGACAATTACAATTTTGTAATTTTCAATCCGTCCCATCAAGGTCTTTCCATCCAAATTCATTATAAATATTAATGGAAATTGATTTATTTTTTTTTTGCCTTTTGTTTTTACCAAGTTTAGACAGAGGGACTCCATTGAAATTTATTGAAACTTTAGAGTTCTTATTACTTCAAATTGAAATATAGGAGCCAAAGTAAAACTTTTCCTAAACTACAGGGCAAAGTAGGAGTCAAAGAGAAGCATCGGCCAACTACTTCCAAAATTCACACACGTGATGAATGCGTGTTGAAATCCAACTCTATCGCGTAGCATTTGGAGTGTTCTCAAAACGTGCAAGCAAAATTTTATGCATGATTGGGGAAACTTGAATAGGCAAAAAGAAAAATATTTATTGCATGTACCATTGCATAGATATTACGATTGGTTATGGTACTGTTATGATTAGTGTATTCTGTATAATATTACGATTGATTCTGATTTTGTTATGATCGGTGTGATAAATATTACGAAATCTGTTAAAATAGTTTGTGATGTATTATTATAGTAAATGTTACGATATTTTATAATTTTTATTACAATCGGTGAAGATAGATAATACATCAATTGTAATAATATTATACATATACCCATCATATATATGCACAAGTTTTGAAGTATGTAATACGGGACTCCCTTGTCAAAGACAAGGTTTTCTCTACCATGTATCACAAAATTGAAAAAAATTTGTGTAAATTAATGTTACTGTCTTGATGTTAATAGAATGTACTAGGGGTGCACACAGGTCGGGTCGGAGTTAGACCCGAACCGATCCGACCCGGCGCTCAAAGAGACCCGAACCGAACCGAACCACTCAATTCCGGTTCGGTTCCTCGGTTCTCGGGTCGGTTCTTCGGGTCTCCCTAAACTTTATATAGCATAGGTAATAATCAAGTGTGCGCGAGTGCATTGTATATTTATATATGATCGGTTCTCGTCTCTCCAACCTTTTAGGAATTAAATGGTTTGTGCGCATTGTATATTTATATATGATCGGTTCTCGTCTCTCCAACCTTTTAGGAATTAAATGGTTTGTGCTACGTATGGGTCACTCAAGTCTATGAAATTTTAAATAATAATACTTTTGGCCTCTCAATTTGTCTGCATTTTTTTGAATATTCAACTTTTTAAAGAGGTAAGGATGCAACTTTTTTAATTAAGAAAAATATTAACCATCACCTATTATATTTTGTTTAATAGAGCGAAAGTGTATTGAAAGTATGAAAAATATATAAATATATGTGAAAGTATATTGACAAGTGTGAAATGTGTATTGGGAAGTAAATTTTTTTTTCTTTTGTACTCTTTAACCACGCCCGGTGATTAGCATGACCCTGAAATTAAAAATCTCAATTTTAACGTGGATATATCACATAAAATTCAAAAGTGCTTAAATGGGTAAAAGAAAAAATCTATGTTATTTTATTAGTTGACTTTATAAAATGAATAACTTTTTTTAAACGTTCAAAACGAAAAAGAGTGAATAGACAAATTGTAACAGAAAGAGTCTTAGGCAAACATGGAAATTAAGCATTTTTTGATTGCAGGTTTGGAGGAATAGGTCGAACAAATAGGTCACATTCGCCAAATCAAACTGGAGCTTCTAATTATAAAGTTTGCTTGAATAAGTCTTGAATATTTTTGACACATTTGGAAGTCATAGCAATGAGAAGTAGTATTGTGTTTTTGCGTATAGGCCACGGCTCAAAAAAACACATTTTAGCTGGCTGAACTTGTAATACACCGACCTTCTAAATACTTGCTAATATCATAATTGCGCATAAATATGCGTTAATTATGGTTATTTAATAATTTGAATATTGCTTAGGACTTTCAGTAATTTAATATGATCGCTTCAACTTTTTTTGAAAAATTACTGTTTTGTCCTAAACCGATCTAATTTTTTTTCAATTGGTCCGGCTTTTTCAGAAAACTTATTGTTTTATCTTGAACTGGTCCAGCTTATTCCCAACCGGTTTAATGGCTTAAGTGACTCACCTAATGGGTCACACCATGACTCACCTAGCCAAACTCTCCCAAAATCAATAATAACAATAATTTTGTCTCAGCACATGAATGCTGAAAACTTATGCACGTAAGAAAAAAAAAAGAGAAGGAAAGAAAAGGAAGAAGGAAGAGAGAGAGAGAGAGAGAGGAC
The DNA here is from genome assembly GCA_030159135.1 of Actinidia polygama. Taxonomy (NCBI): domain Eukaryota; kingdom Viridiplantae; phylum Streptophyta; class Magnoliopsida; order Ericales; family Actinidiaceae; genus Actinidia; species Actinidia polygama. Next base: position 1,535,790 of record BRYF01000016.1, on the reverse strand, counting down.
ACAAAAAATAGGGACACCTCATGTGGTGACTTTCATATGCCATAATTTCACAAGATGACTCACCCCATAAATCACCCAAATCATCCATTTTGTCTCCTTATAAATAAAAGTCTACAAAATGAGATAATAGGAAGAAAAAGAGAGGAAGAGGGAAAGAGAGGCACCGACAGAGAGAAAGAAAGAAAGAAAAGAAAGAAATAAATGAGAGATGAGATGAATTATATGGTGTGGTTACCATGATCATAAGAGATAGGACAATGAAATCAACGATGGATATGAAATTTTAATATGATATTCATAGATGAAAGATCAACATATCTAATGGTGTCGATTTGAGGTAAGCATAAGTATACAATATGTTTTCTAAACTCTCTAGTGCTTTTCTAAAATATTCGATTTTGTATTCTTTTTGAGCATGTGTATTATATGTTGAAATTCACAGTATTTTATTGAAATCATGATCTGTATGACACTATTGTATGATTGCTAAATGCTATAGAATTAATTGATACATTAATTGAGTGGATCTGCTAATAACTCTACTAAGGACCAGAAAAGCCAAAGGAGTTAGGAGACCTGGGTGAGGTCGAGCACCAGTAATGTACCAAAAAAGACCGAGTATGAGGTCCTTCATGATTTGATGATTCATTGAGCTCTTCTAGATTTGTTGTTGAACCATTATTTAATTGAACATATTCTCATCGTATTGTGTATTTTCCTACTTAAAATAATTTTTCAGGTTGACGTGGGAATCGGGTAGTACAAGATAGGTTGGGTGAAGGAATTGAAGATTTTAGATCATTTTGTATTAATTATTTTTGGAAACATTGTAATATTAACAATTGAAGACTAATGTAAATTTGAGAAAAAATAGCTCTCTAATTTGTGTATAAACGATTGATGATTATTAACGGGCCATTGTGATAGAGAGAAAAATAGAATGGGTCGTTACAGAACTAGACTTAGTTGATTACAAAATCGTGAAATTGAAAGTTCAAGTACCTCTAGAAATCGAAAGGACAAGTCTTTGAATTTCTCAAATTTATTATAGAAGAAAATTATTATGTGCCCGGTTTTTCTTTTTTTAGTATGACAAATCTTATCTATTCGAAGAAGAAGGGGGAGAGGTTGCCCGGATTCGACCCGGGACCTAGTGCATTGAGAGTATAAGTCCTCACCATGGAGGCAAACTCCTTAGATTTTTATCTCAAGAAGTGACTGACATTGCTAAAGTTTTTCACCCTCCAATTGTTAAGTTGTCTTTTAACTTCTCATAAAGAGTGTAAAATGCTAAAAATAGAGTGCTTAAACCATTTCCATGTATTACAAAGTTTTTTTTTTTTTCATTTCCCTATCAATATTCAAGGGAAAATTATTGCTCATCAAGAACAATATTTCACACTAATGAGCAAAATTGTAAAGTGTGGGGATCAATTGCAATTCGGAAAATTAACAAAAGTATTAAGATTTTTATTATTATTTTGCTCCATAAAATAAAAAATAAAGTGGATTTTTCGCTTTATTTTTTTAACTTCTTTCCTTATCCCCTTATTTCGAGAAGCCTAAAAAAAAGGTATTAAATAAATAAAAGAAATAATGTCCCCAGCCCAACCCAAAGAATCATGAGTAGTTGGCTGGTTCATGGTTTTGGGTTGGGCTTGAGGCCCATACGGACCAGCGATCATGTATTTACCGAAATGGGCCAACTTAACGGACTCGTTTCGAAGCAAAAACCTCTTGTTCTTGGGCTTTCTGAAGTCAGGTCATCGGGCCACATGCATGGTAAATGTGGGTGGCCCCAGGTGTT
>BRYF01000016.1:1501483-1506483 GCA_030159135.1 Actinidia polygama | reverse complement strand
ATTGTAAGTTGTAACAAGGGTAGCAAGTTAAAAATTTAATAGACCTTGTATATCATGGCAGCATTGGCAGGGCTTAATTCTAAATGGATTAACATAATATAGTGATATGTATTGAAAACCTACTGCTTTGATATGGAAGATGTAAGGATCAAGGTGAATCCTTCTCATTGCATGGAAAAAGGAAACTATGACTAGAAGTTCAGGTATCCTTCTCAATGCCTGGAAAGAGCCATGCAAATCACTCGACAAAGACCACAAAAACAAAGACCTGAGAAAAAGCCATGAACAGCACTCAACCAATAATTCAAAACGAAAGGCTCCAAGTAATTTCTGGGAATCCATATATGGTTTTAAAATAATCATTGGTAATTCTCATAATTGAACAACTTGGAAGTTTGTACCCAAAAAGTGACACAAATAGTGAGTTGTTACCTAACAACACTTTCAATGTAATTATTAAAAAACTTGTTAATTTCAGTGATGACGTGTACAATTAACATATTTTTTTTTAATTATTTTTTGGCCTCTAATGAAATGGTTAAATTGACATATAACTTTAGCAACTTGCAGTTTTTGTTAAGTGATTCAGTAAATTTAGAAAGTTGCTTAAAAAACTAGGGAAAAGACTAGATAGTGGGGTCTATTTGTAAAATCTTTTTTTAACATTTATTTGTTTTAACAAACACTTTTGGCTAACCCATTATAACATCTAATGACTCTAAATATTAATCAACATTTAACACATAAAATTGGAATCCATTTTTAATTATTTGTACATTTTAACACACCTTTTAATATATTATTTTGTCTAGGGCATTGGAGATGATCTAACCAAGTAGAGTTCTCAATTCTCATCGTACCCTTTTTTGTCTTTTTTTTTTTAATAGCTCGTATATACCTTTTTGTCTTGGATTAGCTAGCTAGCTAATTTTTGTTTTGTTGATTTTAATTTTTTTTTAATAAATTCACTATCAAATTATCCAGTTCCTCTAACCTCGAGAAATCTTAATTTTTTACTTAATTAAAAAAATTTCAAAGAGTAAAATTCTAATAAAATGTATTTTTTTCACTCAAGAATAAGCTAAATATTTAATATTTAATGCATTATATTTTTTTCCAGTTTGAGCAAAATATTTATATTTTTAACTTCTTTTTGTCTATCGGAACCCAAAAAAGTAAAAAAAAAATATTCAATAAATTGTTAAAATGTCCCACATGATACCAGTTGTCTGGCACAATTTTTGATGATAGGTCTAACCTTGCTCTGATACCAAAACTAGACGATGTGGAATATTTTAACATAAATAAAAAATGCACTAAAAATTAATTATTCAAAAAACAAAGAAGATAAATTAGCTCAAATTTAAGCTAAATTAGCTAGCCATAACCAGGTTTGTTTTGTTTGAATGAATGAATTTAAAACGAAGAGATCTAAGATTGAACCTTTCATAAGTTATAGGAGGGTTAATTATTCTAGAGAGAGTGATATTTTTTTTTGATTTTAAATAACTAGTATTAATCATAAACCTATTTTCAATCCTCCCCATAAAAAGATATTTCAAATTTGGCAATCTAAAAACTCTCAAATTCATTCTTGAAATTACATCCAAGAAGCAACTCCTTTAAAAATTATGGGTATTGCTAGGCGGTGGTTAAGGAACACAAAATGATCAAAAAAATCTGTTTTTGATACACATTTCACACTTTTTAATATTTTTTACACTTTTCTATACACTTTTACACTTTTCTATACACTATCGACCACCCTAAGGGCGGTTTATAGCATTTTTCAAAAATTATATATCCTTTTCAAATAAGTGAAGTCAAATATATTTATTTCGACCACCTTAAGGGCGGTTTATAGCATTTCCCAAAAATTATATATCCTTTTTAAACAAGTGAAGTCAACTCTATTTATTTTAAACCAAACAAAACTCAATTATGTGGCATGCAACTATTGGTTCCACATTGCCAATCTGCAGTACACACACTGCAGATGAATCACACCAAAGGTAGTTTTGTCAAAAAGGTTTAGTGGTCTCTTTTCTCAGTAAGTTCACTGAAGCAGTGGAATAAGGTGTGAATGGCTTGACTATGGAAATTTCTTTTCATTTGTTCTCCACTTTCCATGAAAATATTTTAAAAGACTATTCGTGAAATGAAATCCAAGTTGACCAGAGTCAATCCAGGCTGCAGCCGATGGCCTTACAGAATTATGAGGATTCATTGGCGAAGACTAAGTAAACGAACCTAATCATTAGGTTACATGACTCCAAATATTTTTATTGGAAGTGGATGGGAAGTTTTTTGTTTCTTAATAGAACCACTCAAATCAAAGAGAACTTATAAAAATGACACAGTTCAAATATTTTGAGTCTAGTTGGGATTTATATTGCTAATTTAAATTGTACATATTGTAGACTCTCGTCATAGTAAATATTAGAGTTTAAAAAATAACGTAGATCGGATACAATTTAGTATTCGTTTAGTACTATTTTATAACTTAAGAAATGGCTGTGACACGCAGAATTATATTCATTTATCTTGATATAGATTAAAATTGATCGATAATTAATTTGTATTCGATAAACGTAATTTTTTATAATATTAAGTTTTTTTATGAGGTCGAACGGTTTGAATCTTCAAAATGGATTCAAAATATAAATAAATTTTATCAAAGAAAAGTTTTTATCCAAACACCAAAAATACCCTCCTTTTTTTATTATGCCTACTTTCTTTTCGTATTTTTTGCTTAACAAATTGTATTAATTTAGTATTCATAACAGTATAGATAATTTAAAAAGTTAAGGCATCCTTAACATTGTTATCCTAGGTTTATAATATTAATGTTACCCTAATTGAATCGATTTTAAATTGAAATTAAACATTAATTGCATCGATGAAAGCTTTTAAAGAGTGTTAACGTTGAAATATAACATTTCTACCGTGTTTTGGCAAGAATCAGTTAATTTCATTTTAACCATAATGAAATGGAGACTTACGAAATATTTTAATCGTGACCAAATCAAAACTTTAGAGGCTTATTTACTACAATTGAAACTGTAAAATCTAATTTATTACTGAAATCAAACTTATTTTTTTTTTTTAGTTTCCCCTTTAAAGAAATTATGCCAACTGATCACCTACCAGTACCACTGTACCAGTGGCGGTTGAGAGATGCTCCGACACTTTCATATTGCCAGGAAGATGATGGCATGGCGATGATGTAATAATTAATGCAATAATTGAACTATATCAATAGAATTAATAATATATATAAGTATTAATCTTTTTTATTTTCTTATCTTCTTTTCTTTTTTGCGAAAGGAAACTCAAAGCCTCCTGCTTTGACAACTGCTTCAGCTACCACTGTTTTGTTTCTAGTGGTTCCTTTCTAAATTAAGGATATATTAGCAAAGGTTGGCGGTTATTGACGATGACCGGAATGTTTGCTGAACCACAAGAATAAGGAGAACGGTTGTCGAAACTGTTCCGGGAATAGTTATTCGACAATCAAATGAGTGATCGAAAACTTTATGATAGAGAGAGTTTAAAATTTAGAGTAGCTGAAATTGCATATATTTGAAAGAATAAGGTCTGCCATTATATAGCGCAGTTCGGCACGTGCATGACAGGCCAACTGTCATGTTACTGGACAAATTTCAACTTGATGTTTGTTTAGATGTGCCAACTGTTATGTCAATGAGTAAGCGATTGACCAAGTCATGCATCTAAGGCAAGGTTGGTAGCTAGTTCATCACGTCCTTAGCTCCTTGATCCAAGCATGGAGAATACCAAAGAAAATCTCGCTGTGCAATTTACCTTCTACCCTTAATGTGCTTTGGGATCCACGTCGACTATTGCGTCTCGATCAAGTTCCGGTGCAAAGACTCACCGAGCTTGCTATAAAGCAACAACGTAGCAGTGGTACTTGCCCTTATCAAAGTTAGTATATATATATATATATATATATATATATATATGTATTAAATCTTTTTATTTTCTTATCTTCTTTTCTTTTTACAAAAGGAAACCCAAAGCCTCCTGCTTTGGAAACTGCTTCAGCTACCACTTTTTTGTTTCTAGTGGTTCCTCTCTAAATTAAGGATGTATCAGATGGGGAAAAAAACGTGAAAGAACATAAAAACAAATAATGTAAGAATTTTTTTATTTAGTAAGGTTGTGACTTCTCTTGACAAAGTTTTACACGTAAGAGAGCTATCAGACGAGCTCACTCTCGTGGTAATATCACGGGAGCGTCCACGTGGCCGTGCCACATCCACCCATTTGGGGGTGGATGGGACAATTTTTTTTTTAAGTTCCATCCACCCCCAAATGAGTGGATGTGGCGCGGTCACGTGGACGCTCATGTGGTATTACCACGGGAGTGAGCCCGTCTGATCAGCTCTTTTACACATAAATCCCTAGTAAGACATGGGAACATTGGGAAGGTAAGGCTGTATTTATATTTGGTTTTTCTCAATTAAGTGAATAGTATAAGGGTAAAATGGTCTTTCCGTATGTGCTTCTCGAAAGCACAACCCAAAAGGAGCTAGAAACTTTCATCTAATTTCCACTATAAAAAACTCTTTTAAGCTCATAAGCGCTTTGTATTAGTTTAACCAAACATGTTTTGCTTTAGCTTTTTTTAAGGCAGAAGCAGGGAGAAGCTGAAATTCAGCCCTACCAAACACGTTAAAAATAATGGTTTGCATTTTGAAATCGAATTTTAAAAAAAAATTGAGCTTGGTTTGTTCACCAAATGAGCCGATTTCAAATGAGATTTAATCAAGCCAATCACGAGCCGAGCTTAAATAGCTTCAATTTTTTAAATTATCAAATTGAGTAGTAAATTATTCAAGTTTAATTTGAGAGCTTAACAAATTTAAAAAATACGTTCAAGCTTTGCTTGTTACATCTTTCGAACAACCTTTTAACTAGCAAAATACGAGCTTAATTAGGTCAAATAACTTGATTCGCGTATCTGCACCGGTTAATTT
>BRYF01000016.1:1411483-1413983 GCA_030159135.1 Actinidia polygama | reverse complement strand
ATTTTTGACCCTACGCACCACATAGCTAACCGCCCCCACGATGACAAATTACACTTATCTCCCTTAATATTTCTGAAATCCCATAAAACTCCCTTGAGATTTTAGAAATAAAAACTATACAAATTCCCTCCTCACTTTAACTCTGTTAGTGGAGAGAGAGATTTGGATGATGTCATGTTCTAATATTTCAAAATCTTAATAATGTGTTTTAGGAAGTCTAAGCCAACACAACTTACTCAAATTAAACAATTAAATAATTGTGACACATTGCATTTGTTAACACTGTCTAAGAGACAACTCTTATAGGCACTCAGTGTTATTACATAATTTACAAACTAGATCCAAAATTATCTAACCTAATACAGATTTTATGTTCGAAGGAATGATTTCGTAGTTGAAGTGTTCTCTTATTAAAAAAATGTGCTTTTGGTTCAAATAGGTAAACATTAGTTTGGTAAACTTGCCTTTTCTCCTCAAGTCAAAATCAAAAAAGATCATAAAATATAGCAGAAAAATTAAAACCCTCACAAAACTCAATACTTGATTTTTAAGAAATCTTGTAATTCGCACAAGATTTTCTATCTATGCACACCTAACAAATCATACATAACATGTAGATGACAAATTTATTTGCATCGTTAATATCGTCCTCAAGAATATATATTTATATATATATATATATATATATATATATTTTGAGAAAGTCAGTAAACAAAGTAATCAACCTATCCATTTTACTACATCGCTTATAATTATTGGTTGTATTATTGTGTCTATATATTGTGACTACAATTTGCATGGTAATTAACAGGAATTAAAAAGTTTTGGGATATCGCCTAAAACCCAGCATTTCAGGAACTTTTAATGAAAATTGTATATATACATGCTCCTATAGCGTAGGGACCCATGCTAATTAATTGACAAACCTTCGAGTTGCATACCAGGTCTAACATGGAAGGGCATTTTTGTAAATTGAACAAATGCAGAGCATCTTTGAAATTTGTGGCTCGTGGTGTTGCACCTGGAATTCAAATCATTACTCTATTATCTTCTCCTATTTTTTACCTCTACTCAATGAACACGTGTTATTATAACCCAAATAAAGTTTTTTCAAAGCAAAAAAGAAACACAGAATGTCACATCAGACTGGACTCATCATAGGATAGGAAAGCCACAGTTTGTAGTATCTGGTGCTTAATTGCATCGGAAGGCATGTCAAGTTCACAGGAATTTTCCGATCGCCGGAGACGTCTAATTTTGGGCAGACTTACAACGAGTAGTGTTATGGGTACCATAATATTGCATTTTAAATGCACACCTGTGTGAGCTGGAATATTTGGATTGGTTGGGTGTGGGGTTCACCCAGTCATGTCAGTCAATTCAAATGCTCCGCCTCACTCAGGTGTGCATTTGGGGTGTAACATTGGGGTACCCATAGCATTTTCCGACTTACAACAGGCTGGGTCAGTACCTCAAGGAAAAATGAAGCCTAAAAGATCTAGGGCTTGAAAACGCCTGGACCCCAATATCTCTTCTAGTAGAATAGTACTGGCACTTTGTAATAAAAAAAAAGCTTTTTAGTTTTTGGTTTTAGTAGTAGTTATTCGTTCATATTTGGCTATTTGAGCCCAAACACTCGAATACATAATGCCGAATTATAATCCCCTAAATGTATCTACATATGCCGAATTACATCCATAGATGATGTGGGATATTAGGATCCTAATGTACCACCGCGCTCTAAAATCAGAGGTCATCATTCCAAACTTGGCAACCCTAGACCTGCTTCTTAAAAGTTAACGGCCCCTTCCCGAATTGCCCCATTGGAGAGTGGGTTTGATTAGGAATTTGCAAGAAAAAAAAAACGTTATCTTGCCAAATTGGACCCGATTGGTGCTTGGGTTAGGTGGGTAAATACTAATTTTTGGAGTAACGACCCTCCTATAAGAATCTACATGAAAAAAATAAAAAAAAATCATACTTTAGTCATTTCGTACCTTGTACTAGTTTGGTTGCATAGTTTGTTGTGTTGTTGCTTATATTATTATTATGATGAAGTGACTAAAATTGTAAATTTATTTCTAGCCCACCCAACCCTGGGAGCCCAAATCGCCTAACCGGTCCCATACATATCTCTATAGTTCAACCATACTATACCGCCAGGACATAAAAATCTTAGTTAAAACTTCATCTTGAAATACTACTTAAAAGGCGAAGGTGCCCAATCGCCAAGCCCATCCTAACCGATGTGGGAAATTAGGATAGATCATCATCACAATAAGCTCTATTTATAAGTTCTCGTGACAATTCAACCTCTGATCAATCTTATTTTTAGCTACTTTAGTTTTAATCCCCATATTCAAGTACTGCTTTTTGAAAGACAGAGAGAGAGAGAGAGCACTTGTCTCCTACTTGTGACACCAAAATTCTAATCTAACCACTCCTATATTGTGCATGATTCAAGGAGATCCAAAATTACAAGAGAGTGTAGCCCGTGGTA
>BRYF01000016.1:1383983-1391483 GCA_030159135.1 Actinidia polygama | reverse complement strand
CTTTTCCTTGAATATCAAACAAGAAGCTGAGAGGTATGATTTTGATCACTTAGAAGGAACACCTGCAAAGATACAGTCTGTTTCAAGACTAATATCATCAACAGACAGTCATGGTACTGAGGCAGATGTTGGTGCTGATTCATCGCCACTCGATTCTGCTCTTCAAGGTGCTGAAATTTTAAACTTATCACCCTTTTCTCCTGATACCATTGGTATATATTTTACAAGTTTATGTCATCTGTTTAAGTTTCATTGGTTCATTTAAACCTCTTCACGTGGAGGGACACCCGATCTACAAGGGGTGGAGGAGGGAGGGTTCTTGTTTCTTTGATTGAGCATTACCATCAGTGTATTGGGTTGAATTTGTCTAGTTCTCCCATTATCTTTTCTTATGGTGTTCCTTGCTGCCTTGTGTTATAGATGCTTGTTGGCAGTTCAAGAAGAACAGAAACTCCTTCATTGTTTCCTTACTTGCCTTTGTTTTTTGCTCATCTTATTTTCTTGCCAAATATTAACCTTTCATTTTTATTGTAGCAACATACCGTTCAGGGAGGTTGCTCTTATTTCTGTGTGGAGGGTTCCAGCAGCGCCCATAGGCGCCCACATATTGCTTAGTTTTCTTGCTGAACCTTTGAAACAGCCTACAGAAACTCTTCTTTCTACCAAGGATCATGATGTTTCTGAGAACTTACGAGAGTTCAAGGACTGGGTAATGCTTTAATTAAATTTCTTTATTGTTCATTGTACGCAATGCGGTTTATGCTTTTCTTTTGGCCTGGTGGATAATCTCTTCTGAAATTGCAATTCTGTACCATGGGTTACTGATTAGAGTGGGTACTACTCAACGGATTCAACTTACTGCAACTGACTGAAAATTGAGTTTGAGAAAGCAGAGATATCTCCCCTTGAGTTGTCGGTTGAGGAAAAGCAAAGAGCAATTGTGGCTTCCATGGAAACCCTAAATTCATCATTGTTATTGCTTCTAAGTGAGTTAACTGTGTAATAAGTATATTTTAAATAGCAATCCTTGGTTTATCCATCCTGTGTTCAATTGTTCAGTTTTTATTATGTATTATTAACCTGGCCTTATAATTGTGTTGTTTTGGTAAGTCCCTTATAATTGTGTTTTCTTCCACTTGTCAGTTTTTGTGGTTGAATTTTATTTTACACTTCTTGTATGTTATAGGAAAAGAAAATCCATGGTTGGTTCCCACTGAAGATTGTACTTATGAATCAGAAGAACCTTTATTCCTTGAATTGCATGCCACTGCAATGCTATGTCTGCCTTCGGGCGAATGCATGCTCCCCGATGCCACATTGTGTGCAACACTAATGAGTGCCCTTTACTCTTCAGTAAGCGAGGAAGTTGTGTTAGCTCTTCAATTAAGGGCATGCTTTTTCCTTGTGCCCTATTTTGATTTGAAGTGATAAAAAGCTAACAAAATGGTCTAGTTTTAGTAATTTGGAGAAGCTTTATATTCTTGTTCTTCTTTGTACGTTGGAGGATTTATATACCAAATTTGATCATATTCCTTTAATTTATATGGTGGTAATGTGTTGACTGTGAATTGTTTTCTGGTGGTGGTAACTACTATATCCTGGAGTAGGTTCACTTAGCGAATTGGAATATACAATTTATGAAGCTGTGTTTTTCTCTTTTTGGAAGTGCAAACCTTGTTCATTTTGAGGCTTGCACAATGCGTGACTATTCTTAAATTAGGATATTGAGTACAATCAATGGGCGGGCAAGAGGAAGAGATGGAACTTACAATTAGACAGAGGCATGCTGACAATCAAATATATTGATGACTGAGGAAAGAGAAGAAACACCTGTAAAGATTAGAATTTGATTAGGGATCCAGGATCTAGGAGTAATTTTAAAGCAAACCAAGGAGCTTGATATTTTTCTTTGGACTTTGTCACTCTAGTTAAATCAATGTGCTTAATGCTGAAATGGATTTTTTGCAAGATCAAATCATGCGAATTTCACTCTAATCTTGTCCTATAGTTTAAAAAATGGGGGCAAACCCACTTTCAGTTATGTCAAGGCTTGCTTAGGTATAACAACAAGGGAAATCTAATTTATCTAATCTAAAATCTCTAAAAACAGCAAAAAACACGTTGACTAAATCTATTCTATCATCTACCGTAATGACTAAGACAACTGAGTTAAGATATAGAAGAAGGGCAAACCTATTTTACCTTGTTTCTCATTTAGTTCATAGCAAACTAGCAATAGCCTTGGTATTTGCAATTTGTCAGATGGAAAGGTGGTATAGGACACAATTATGTGTATTTTGTTTCTGATTCAGTTCATGGAAAACTAGTAATCACTTTGTTGTTTCCAATTTGTCAAATGGAGAGACAGAATGATATGGTACAGGACATTTCTCTTTTCTTTTTTCAATATGCATGTGATATAGTGTTTGCCTCTACCAAATTACTTTTCATCACGTAAGATTTTTTTTAAGTTAGCCGTCTCTCTCATACACACACATAAGGCACTTTCTTTGACCAGGCAAGTATTCATCACATATAGTATCTAGTTCTCTCACTCTCTGACTTTTTACTTCATGGGAATGTGAGCGTCTCGATCTCGGCAAGAGATAATTACTGCATTGAGGTTATACTTTGCTGCTTGGCAACTTATGGTGATGGACTTGGACTGCATGACCTCAATGATGACGGTGTTCTTGCTACTGTGATTGTAGCTGGGTTTAAAGGTATGGAATGGTAGTAGCTATGGTTATCCTTTCAAAATGATGTTTTACTAGTGTTTGCTTGCAGGCACTGCTTTGCTTCATGAAGTAGACATAATCATAATCATGAAGGATGAGTGATAATTTCTGTTATCTTGATGCTTATTCATATATATTGACTTTTATTAACTGATGCAAGACTTGATGCGTCAGTCAAACTCCATATTCATTGGAATTGGATTCCATGATGTAGGATGGTTCTTATTCTCTAATAGTATGTTATACTGTGTTGCATCTGATCATCTATTTTGGAATAGTTGCAACTCTTGTTCTGTTGCTTAGTTGAATGTTCACTTATGTAGCTATCGTGTAAGCCTTGTTAGGACGTCCCATGGGAATTGAATGGTCTATCCTCATGTTACTTGTCATTCCACTGAATCTGTATTTGTATGGAACTTCATTGCCAGCTTTCAAGCAGTCTTAAAATTTTTATTATTTTGTTATTTCGGAACCTAAAACCGATAACTGGAACTGGTTGAAGAGCTCTTGTTTATTGGATACCTCTATGTTCAAAAAAGAACGGGGTAAGCATAATTTACCCCCTTGTGGTTTGGCCCAAAAACCCAACTGCCTTGTTTGTTCAAAACCAAACACATACCCCCCCTTGTGCTTAGGACTAAATTGTAATATGGATGGAATCTGTTAGAACTTAGAATTAACAGTGCGTGAAGAACACACGACCAAAAGACTGTGGGAAGTGTTTTCATTAGTAGCCTAATTCGTCCAAAGTAGGGGACGGATCGCATACTAGAGCAAGGATCGGCGAATTGGAAGGGAAAACACGTGCCGATGGGAGTTATTAATGGAGTTATTAATGGTTGTACAACATCACATGCCCTTTCCTACAGCGGAATTCCTGGACAGAGATGTAAACATGTGATGACCAGTTTGGCTGTGAGCTGAAAACTTGAGCGGGAATTGTTTAGACTTTAAAGCACTGTTGATTTTTCGTAAAGGCTATATATTTCATGGATGCAGGGGAGTTTCTTCAGTTTCAAGCTGGAGTAACAATGGAGATCTAGCAATTAGATGCTTGGTATCCTTGGAAGGTCCAGCTACATACATAGTTCGAGGCCTTTGTTGTAGGTGTTGCATTCCAGAAGTCATTCTTAGATGCATGTGGGTAAGCCTGTTTCCTTGAAGCTGCAAGTCCTTTGCATTTCTGCAAATTATTTGGTTTTACCATGTATCTTTAGGACCTATGTGACATTAAAATTATGGGGAGATTTCAAGACCAGTAGCACTGATGCTTGCTGAGAAGAAGCTTGATTTGGACAGGCTGATTTTTAACCCTGAGCATTCCCCGAAATGGTTAAGTTTATCCATAAGCAAAGAGACAGAGATGGGGTCTCCTCTGGAGAGGAGAATGAGATCATCCACATATGCAAGATGGTTGATTTTTAGCCCACCACATCGTAGGTGAAAATTGAAATCAGGATTGTTCTTCAACTCCCCCAAACTTCTGGAGAGGTACTCCAGGCAAAGCACAAACAGATAAGGAGATAAATGGTCTCCCTACCTAAGACCCCTTTGCCCCTTAAAGAAGCCATGCAAAGATTCATTATAGGATAGGGAGTAGGAGGTGGAAGAGATGCAGGACATTATCCATCCTATAAAGGTAGAGGGAAATTCAAGGCAAGGAGCATGTCTCGAATGAAGTCCTAATCAACAGAGTCGAAGGCCTTTCTCAGGTCCACATTCAAAATGCAACGAGGGGATGTCTTTTCCTACCATATTTCCTTAGGAGCTCCTGCAGAAGAAAGATATTCTCAACCATCTTTCTATTTTGAACATAGGCTGCTTGAGCTGGATCCACTATACTAATAAGAGCAGGGGCTAGCCTCGAGGCAATGATTTTTGATATTACTTTGTAGATTATATTGCAGCAAGCAATCGGCCTGAAGTCTTCAACTCTATCTGCATCCTTGAATTTTGGGATTAAGGCCATAACAGAGTGGTTTATTTGTCTAAGGATCTGGCCTGAGGAGAAGAACTCCATCACAACTGCTGTAAAGTCCCTGTCCACAGTGTCTCAAGCTTTCTTAAAGAAATAAGAGGAGAAGCCATCTGTATCAGGGCTTTATCTTCCCCATTGCTTAAGAGAGCATTCTTGATTTCCTCCTCAGTAACTGGTTGAATGAGATTTACAGCCTGGCCTGGGTCCAATCTTTTGCCTCTGGACACTATATCCCTGTTTAAGCTAGTGCAGTCCCCTTTGAAGCCCATGAGTCTTGTATAAAATTGCACAAAGGCATCACTGACTTGCCTATTTGATTTGGACCTGCTCCCATTCTCAAGAGTGATAGATGAGATGTTACTTTTTGCACGCATACTTTTAATCAAATCATGGAAGAATTTGGTAGCTCTGTCATAATTCTTTAGATACTTGTCTTTGGAAAGTTGAGAGTAGAAGCTCAACTCTGCCTCTCCCAATTTAAGGGCTCTAGATATGAGCTTAGGGACCCTGATTTGAAGCTGTGTATCAATTAGATTATCATAAAGCTGCTGTTGCGCATGAACTAACTCTTCCTCTATTGCCATGGCTCTAGTAGATATGTGAGAGAAGTGTTGTCTGTTCAAATTTTTAAGTGGGCCTTTTAGAGATTTAAGCTTCTTCAAAGCCTGAACATGGCAGAACCCATAATATGCATTCCCCAAGAGTTGCGCACCAGATCTGAGAAGTTTTCGTGCTTTGTCCACATATTGAAGAATTTAAAGGGGCTGACCCCTTATCGATATCCCCTAATATGGTGACTGTACAAGGAGAATGATCAGAATGCTTCCCAGGAAGCTCGAAATGGGCTTGAGCTGAAAGGCCTTTCTGGGTCCATGTGCTATTTACCATTGCTCTATCTAACTTGCACCAGATTGTGTTATTCGACCAAGTATGAAACCCCCCTGAGGATCTTAGATCAGAAAGCCCGGTCATAGCATCACTCTTTGAAGTCCCTGATTTCATACATTGATACTAGCTTCCCATTAACTCTTTCCTCATTGCATACCACATTA
Organism: Actinidia polygama; assembly: GCA_030159135.1. Taxonomy (NCBI): domain Eukaryota; kingdom Viridiplantae; phylum Streptophyta; class Magnoliopsida; order Ericales; family Actinidiaceae; genus Actinidia; species Actinidia polygama. Next base: position 1,385,715 of record BRYF01000016.1, on the reverse strand, counting down.
TTGAAATCCCCTAGGAGAATCCAAGGATTCTGAAATGAGGAGTTAAACCTGCGCAAGTTGTGCCATAAGGGTTTTCTCCCCACAACAGTATTGAATGCATATACAAAACTTATTGAGAAGGAGATGGCTGAGGACTTACAGGTGACCAGACAGTGAATTACCTGGTCTGTCGCTTCTACCATGTCTAGCTGCACTAAGTCTTCTTTCCAAATAATCAAGATCCGACCATTTGGATGATGCCTGAAGTTGTTTGCTACCCTCCAGCCTCTGAATTTGTTCCTCGCAATCCCTTCCAAAGTTTGTTGGTTGAGCTTTGTTTCCATGACTCCCATGATTGCCACCTTATTCTTCCTTAGATGCTTCAAAACCCCACTCTGTTTCAGAGGCTTATTTAGACCTCTGATATTTCAGAAGGAGCTGATCATTGTTTGTCAGGATTAGGGGAGTCACCCCCTATGTCCACACAAAATTCTGCAAGTGAGGTTGGTTTTCCACTCCTCCCCTGATTCTCTTTTTCTTTCTTTTTTCCTCTTCCCCCCCTTTACTAAGGGATGGTTGAGGTTGGAGGAGGTTGCTTTATCTGGGGCTTTGGTAGTTGTGTTGGTTGTTTCATGTCTTCTAGCAGTCTGAGTAGGTCCCTTCTTCAACCCGCCAGCTGCTGTGATTCCATTGTGGGATTTAGATGTCTGCTGCATCTTGTTTTTTATCTCACCACTTCCCCTCTGTACTGGGATGCTTGGGGGACTCTCTGGGCTGCGGTCTGGGGGAATAACCAAGCTTTCCTCAATCTCTGGAATCTCTAAGATCCCAACTAGAATTTTGGAAGGCTTAAGGTCATTGTTTGCCTCCATTCCAGGATTGGAGGCCTTTGATTACTTGATTATCCATTCTTGCTGGTTCCTCTTACCTTCATCTGTTCCTAATGTTGTAGACTGGATGATAGCTTCAGGGATCTCAAATCCTTCCCTTCTTCCTGAGTCCTTCTTAGTTGGCTTCAGTGGAGCAGCCTTGTTGGTGTTAGTTGTCTTTCCCTTGCAACTCTCTTTAGTGTGTCCCACCACCCTACAATGGGTACAAAATCTGGGCAAGTTTTTTTAGTATATCTGTTGCTCGTATTCTTCCCCCTCAGGCAACTGCAACATAACTGAGTGGATGAGGTCTTTTGCCATGTCCACCTCCACCAAACATTTAGCATATGTAACTCTCTGCCTTTGGGCAGTCAGCTTATCCATATGGATGGGTCTTCCTAACTTGGAGCAGATTTTCCTAAAAACCACTGAATTCCACAAGATAATAGGAATATTTCTCAGTTGAACCCAAATTGGGAAGGTACTGATTGCTTCCTTTCCAAATCTGAAGTATTTGGGCATTGGTTTCAGCAACAAGGGGCTCCAGTAGATTATGCAAGGACCATTCTCCAAGACCTTAGCTTGGTCTTCTATCGAGCCAAATTGAATAATGATTCATCCGCTCCCATGGAACTGAATAGAGGGGTGGACTTTCCATGAGGCAACTCTTTGGTTCAGGGCTTGCTTCCCTAGGAATCTCCCCCCAAAATAACCAACAAGGTATCTCTCCCAAGGGCAATTCGAGCTTTGGATGTCCTCCTCTCCTATCTTGATTGGGCCTTCTTCTTTATTAAAGAACTCCAGCTTGCTTCCATGTGATGGGAGCTTATTCCTTGCAAAAAGACTTGCATAGGATTTTTTTCATACCTTCTGGGTGGCTCTAT
>BRYF01000016.1:1246483-1248983 GCA_030159135.1 Actinidia polygama | reverse complement strand
CAAAAAAGGGGTGCAACACGAGGACTACCCAGGGGGTCACCCATCCTAGTACTGCTCCCGCCCAAGCACGCTTACTGCGGAGTTCTGATGGGATCCGGTGCATTAGAGCTGGTATGATCGCACGCATCAGATGATGCGCATTTTTCGTCCTTATAGAGACAGGCTCCCTTCCTTCACACCCTACCCCAAAACAGCGCACCGGGCCGATCCGATTCATCGCCCGCATCCGTAAAGATAAAAAAATAAATGAGAATGGAATATATTCTAAAAAGAAAAAGGTGCGAAGAAAAATCGGCAAAAAAAATGGTGAAAAACGAGGACTTCCCAGGAGGTCACCCATCCTGGCCCTGCACCCGCCCGGGCACGCTTAACTGAAGGGTGAAGCAAACCGGGGCGAATCCGTCCGCTTCTCTCCCATCCGTAAGGCCATAAACAAATGCGAAGAAAAAACGGCAAAAAATAAAAGCCGTGAAGAAAAATCGGCAAAAAAGGGGTGCAACACGAGGACTTCCCAGGGGGTCACCCATCCTAGTACTGCTCCCGCCCAAGCACGCTTACTGCGGAGTTCTGATGGGATCCGGTGCATTAGAGCTGGTATAATCGCACCCATCAGATGATGCGCATTTTTCGTCCTTATAGAGACAGGCACCCTTCCTTAACACCCTACCCCAAAACAGCGCACCGGGCCGATCCGATTCATCGCCCGCATCCGTAAAGATAAAAAAATAAATGAGAATGGAATATATTCTAAAAAGAAAAAGGTGCGAAGAAAAATCGGCAAAAAAAATGGTGAAAAACGAGGACTTCCCAGGAGGTCACCCATCCTGGCCCTGCACCCGCCCGGGCACGCTTAACTGAAGGGTGAAGCAAACTGGGCCGAATCCGTCCGCTTCTCTCCCATCCGTAAGGCCATAAACCAATGCGAAGAAAAAAACGGCAAAAAAGAAAAGCCGTGAAGAAAAATCGGTAAAAAAGGGGTGCAACACGAGGACTTCCCAGGGGGTCACCCATCCTAGTACTGCTCCCGCCCAAGCACGCTTACTGCGGAGTTCTGATGGGATCCGGTGCATTAGAGCTGGTATGATCGCACCCATCAGATGATGCGCATTTTTCGTCCTTATAGAGACAGGCTCCCTTCCTTCACACCCTACCCCAAAACAGCGGGACGGGTGAAGCGCACCGGGCCGATCCGATCCGATTCGATTCGATTCATCGCCCGCATCCGTAAAAATAAAAAAATAAATGAGAACGGAATATATTCTAAAAAGAAAAAGGTGCGAAGAAAAATCGGCAAAATAAATAGTGAAAAACGAGGACTTCCCAGGAGGTCACCCATCCTGGCCCTGCACCCGCCCGGGCACGCTTAACTGAAGGGTGAAGCAAACCGGGCCGAATCCGTCCGCTTCTCTCCCATCCGTAAGGCCATAAACAAATGCGAAGAAAAATCGGCAAAAAAGAAAAGCCGTGAAGAAAAATCGGCAAAAAAGGGGTGCAACACGAGAACTTCCCAAGGGGTCACCTATCCTAGTACTGCTCCCGCCCAAGCACGCTTAACTGCGGAGTTCTGAAGCGATCCGGTGCATTAGTGCTGGTATGATCGCACCCGTCAGAGGATGCGCATTTTTCGTCCTTATAGAGACAGGCTCCCTTCCTTCACACCCTCCCCCAAACCAGCGCACCGGGCCGATCCGATTCATCGCCCGCATCCGTAAAGATAAAAAAATAAATGAGAATGGAATATATTCTAAAAAGAAAAAGGTGCGAAGAAAAATCGGCAAAAAAAATGGTGAAAAACGAGGAATTCCCAGGAGGTCACCCATCCTGGCCCTGCACCCGCCCGAGCATGCTTAACTGAAGGGTGAAGCAAACCGGCCCGAATCCGTCCGCTTCTCTCCCATCCGTAAGGCCATAAACAAATGCGAAGAAAAATCGGCAAAAAAGAAAAGCCGTGAAGAAAAATCGTCAAAAAAGGGGTGCAACACGAGGACTTCCCAGGGGGTCACCCATCCTAGTACTGCTCCCGCCCAAGCGCGGTTAACTACGGAGTTCTGATGGGATCCGGTGCATTAGTGCTGGTATGATCGCACCCGTCACAGGATGCGCATTTTTCGTCCTTATAGAGACAGGCTCCCTTCCTTCACACCCTCCCCCAAAACAGCGCACCGGGCCGATCCGATTCATCGCCCGCATCCGTAATGATAAAAAAATTAATGAGAATGGAATATATTCTAAAAAGAAAAAGGTGCGAAGAAAAATCGGCAAAAAAAATGGTGGAAAACGAGGACTGCCCAAGAGGTCACCCATCCTGGCCCTGCACCCGCCCGGGCACGTTTAACTGAAGGGTGAAGCAAACCGGGCCGAATCCGTCCGCTTCTCTCCCATCCGTAAGGCCATAAACAAATGCGAAGAAAAATCGGCAAAAAAGAAAAGCCGTGAAGAAAAATCGGCAAAAAAGGGGTGCAACACGAGGACTTCCCAGGGGGTCACCCATCCTAGTACT
>BRYF01000016.1:1241483-1243983 GCA_030159135.1 Actinidia polygama | reverse complement strand
TGCTGGTATGATCGCACCCGTCACAGGATGCGCATTTTTCGTCCTTATAGAGACAGGCTCCCTTCCTTCACACCCTCCCCCAAAACAGCGCACCGGGCCGATCCGATTCATCGCCCGCATCCGTAATGATAAAAAAATTAATGAGAATGGAATATATTCTAAAAAGAAAAAGGTGCGAAGAAAAATCGGCAAAAAAAATGGTGGAAAACGAGGACTGCCCAAGAGGTCACCCATCCTGGCCCTGCACCCGCCCGGGCACGTTTAACTGAAGGGTGAAGCAAACCGGGCCGAATCCGTCCGCTTCTCTCCCATCCGTAAGGCCATAAACAAATGCGAAGAAAAATCGGCAAAAAAGAAAAGCCGTGAAGAAAAATCGGCAAAAAAGGGGTGCAACACGAGGACTTCCCAGGGGGTCACCCATCCTAGTACTGCTCCCGCCCAAGCGCGGTTAACTACGGAGTTCTGATGGGATCCGGTGCATTAGTGCTGGTATGATCGCACCCGTCACAGGATGCGCATTTTTCGTCCTTATAGAGACAGGCTCCCTTCCTTCACACCCTCCCTCAAAACAGCGCACCGATCCGATCCGATTCATCGCCCGCATCCGTAAAGATAAAAAAATAAATGAGAATGGAATATATTCTAAAAAGAAAAAGGTGCGAAGAAAAATCGGCAAAAAAAATGGTAAAAAACGAGGACTACCCAGGAGGTCACCCATCCTGGCCCTGCACCCGCCCGGGCACGCTTAACTGAAGGGTGAAGCAAACCGAGCCGAATCCGTCCGCTTCTCTCCCATCCGTAAGGCCATAAACAAATGCGAAGAAAAAACAGCAAAAAAGAAAAGCCGTGAAGAAAAATCGGCAAAAAAGGGGTGCAACACGAGGACTTCCCAGGGGGTCACCCATCCTAGTACTGCTCCCGCCCAAGCACGCTTACTGCGGAGTTCTGATGGGATCCGGTGCATTAGAGCTGGTATGATCGCACGCATCAGATGATGCGCATTTTTCGTCCTTATAGAGACAGGCTCCCTTCCTTCACACCCTACCCCAAAACAGCGCACCGGGCCGATCCGATTCGTCGCCTGCATCCGTAAAGATAAAAAAATAAATGAGAATGGAATATATTCTAAAAAGAAAAAGGTGCGAAGAAAAATCGGTAAAAAAAATGGTGAAAAACGAGGACTTCCCAGGAGGTCACCCATCCTGGCCCTGCACCCGCCCAGGCACGCTTAACTGAAGGGTGAAGCAAACCGGGCCGAATCCGTCCGCTTCTCTCCCATCCGTAAGGCCATAAACAAATGCGAAGAAAAATCGGCAAAAAAGAAAAGCCGTGAAGAAAAATCGGCAAAAAAGGGGTGCAACACGAGAACTTCCCAGGGGGTCACCTATCCTAGTACTGCTCCCCGCCCAAGCACGCTTAACTGCGGAGTTCTGATGGGATCCAGTGCATTAGTGCTGGTATGATCGCACCCGTCAGAGGATGCGCATTTTTCGTCCTTATAGAGACAGGCTCCCTTCCTTCACACCCTCCCCCAAAACAGCGCACCGGCCCGATCCGATTCATCGCCCGCATCCGTAAAGATAAAAAAATAAATGAGAATGGAATATATTCTAAAAAGAAAAAGGTGCGAAGAAAAATCGGCAAAAAAAATGATGAAAAACGAGGACTTCCCAGGAGGTCACCCATCCTGGCCCTGCACCCGCCTGGGCACGCTTAACTGAAGGGTGAAGCAAACCGGGCCGAATCCGTCCGCTTCTCTCCCATCCGTAAGGCCATAAACAAATGCGAAGAAAAATCGGCAAAAAAAGGGTGCAACACGAGGACTTCCCAGGGGGTCACCCATCCTAGTACTGCTCCCGCCCACGCACGCTTATCTGCGGAGTTCTGATGGGATCCGGTGCATTAGTGCTGGTATGATCGCACCCGTCACAGGATGCGCATTTTTCGTCCTTATAGAGACAGGCTCCCTTCCTTCACACCCTCCCCCAAAACAGCGCACCGGGCCGATCCGATTCATCGCCCGCATCCGTAAAGATAAAAAAATAAATGAGAATGGAATATATTCTAAAATGAAAAAGGTGCGAAGAAAAATCGGCAAAAAAAATGGTGAAAAACGAGGACTTCCCAGGAGGTCACCCATTCTGGCCCTGCACCCGCCCGGGCACGCTTAACTAAAGGGTGAAGCAAACCGGGCCGAATCCGTCCGCTTCTCTCCCATCCGTAGGGCCATAAACAAATGCGAAGAAAAATCGGCTATAAAGAAAAGCCGTGAAGAAAAATCGGCAAAAAAGGGGTGCAACACGAGGACTTCCCAGGGGGTCACCCATCCTAGTACTGCTCCCGCCCAGGCACGCTTATCTGCGGAGTTCTGATGGGATCCGATGCATTAGTGCTGGTATGATCGCACCCGTCAGAGGATGCGCATTTTTCGTCCTTATAGAGACAGGCTCCCTTCCTTCACACCCTCCCCCAAAACAGCGCACCGTCCCGATCCGATTCA
>BRYF01000016.1:1236483-1238983 GCA_030159135.1 Actinidia polygama | reverse complement strand
AATGGTGAAAAACGAGGACTTCCCAGGAGGTCACCCATCCTGGCCCTGCACCCGCCCAGGCACGCTTAACTGAAGGGTGAAGCAAACCGGGCCGAATCCGTCCGCTTCTCTCCCATCCGTAAGGCCATAAACAAATGCGAAGAAAAATCGGCAAAAAAGAAAAGCCGTGAAGAAAAATCGGCAAAAAAGGGGTGCAACACGAGAACTTCCCAGGGGGTCACCTATCCTAGTACTGCTCCCGCCCAAGCACGCTTAACTGCGGAGTTCTGATGGGATCCAGTGCATTAGTGCTGGTATGATCGCACCCGTCAGAGGATGCGCATTTTTCGTCCTTATAGAGACAGGCTCCCTTCCTTCACACCCTCCCCCAAAACAGCGCACCGGCCCGATCCGATTCATCGCCCGCATCCGTAAAGATAAAAAAATAAATGAGAATGGAATATATTCTAAAAAGAAAAAGGTGCGAAGAAAAATCGGCAAAAAAAATGATGAAAAACGAGGACTTCCCAGGAGGTCACCCATCCTGGCCCTGCACCCGCCTGGGCACGCTTAACTGAAGGGTGAAGCAAACCGGGCCGAATCCGTCCGCTTCTCTCCCATCCGTAAGGCCATAAACAAATGCGAAGAAAAATCGGCAAAAAAAGGGTGCAACACGAGGACTTCCCAGGGGGTCACCCATCCTAGTACTGCTCCCGCCCACGCACGCTTATCTGCGGAGTTCTGATGGGATCCGGTGCATTAGTGCTGGTATGATCGCACCCGTCACAGGATGCGCATTTTTCGTCCTTATAGAGACAGGCTCCCTTCCTTCACACCCTCCCCCAAAACAGCGCACCGGGCCGATCCGATTCATCGCCCGCATCCGTAAAGATAAAAAAATAAATGAGAATGGAATATATTCTAAAATGAAAAAGGTGCGAAGAAAAATCGGCAAAAAAAATGGTGAAAAACGAGGACTTCCCAGGAGGTCACCCATTCTGGCCCTGCACCCGCCCGGGCACGCTTAACTAAAGGGTGAAGCAAACCGGGCCGAATCCGTCCGCTTCTCTCCCATCCGTAGGGCCATAAACAAATGCGAAGAAAAATCGGCTATAAAGAAAAGCCGTGAAGAAAAATCGGCAAAAAAGGGGTGCAACACGAGGACTTCCCAGGGGGTCACCCATCCTAGTACTGCTCCCGCCCAGGCACGCTTATCTGCGGAGTTCTGATGGGATCCGATGCATTAGTGCTGGTATGATCGCACCCGTCAGAGGATGCGCATTTTTCGTCCTTATAGAGACAGGCTCCCTTCCTTCACACCCTCCCCCAAAACAGCGCACCGTCCCGATCCGATTCATCGCCCGCATCCGTAAAGATAAAAAAATAAATGAGAATGGAATATATTCTAAAAAGAAAAAGGTGCGAAGAAAAATCGGCAAAAAAAATAGTGAAAAACGAGGACTTCCCAGGAGGTCACCCATCCTGGCCCTGCACCCGCCCGGGCACGCTTAACTGAAGGGTGAAGCAAACCGGGCCGAATCCGTCCGCTTCTCTCCCATCCGTAAGGCCATAAACAAATGCGAAGAAAAATCGGCTAAAAAGAAAAGCCGTGAAGAAAAATCGGCAAAAAAGGGGTGCAACACGAGGACTTCCAAGCACGCTTAACTGCGGAGTTCTGATGGGATCCGGTGCATTAGTGCTGGTATGATCGCACCCGTGAGAGGATGCGCATTTTTCGTCCTTATAGAGACAGGCTCCCTTCCTTCACACCCTACCCCAAAACAGCGGGACGGGTGAAGCGCACCGGGCCGATCCGATCCGATTCGATTCGATTCATCGCCCGCATCCGTAAAAATAAAAAAATAAATGAGAACGGAATATATTCTAAAAAGAAAAAGGTGCGAAGAAAAATCGGCAAAATAAATAGTGAAAAACGAGGACTTCCCAGGAGGTCACCCATCCTGGCCCTGCACCCGCCCGGGCACGCTTAACTGAAGGGTGAAGCAAACCGGGCCGAATCCGTCCGCTTCTCTCCCATCCGTAAGGCCATAAACAAATGCGAAGAAAAATCGGCAAAAAAGAAAAGCCGTGAAGAAAAATCGGCAAAAAAGGGGTGCAACACGAGAACTTCCCAAGGGGTCACCTATCCTAGTACTGCTCCCGCCCAAGCACGCTTAACTGCGGAGTTCTGATGCGATCCGGTGCATTAGTGCTGGTATGATCGCACCCGTCAGAGGATGCGCATTTTTCGTCCTTATAGAGACAGGCTCCCTTCCTTCACACCCTCCCCCAAACCAGCGCACCGGGCCGATCCGATTCATCGCCCGCATCCGTAAAGATAAAAAAATAAATGAGAATGGAATATATTCTAAAAAGAAAAAGGTGCGAAGAAAAATCGGCAAAAAAAATGGTGAAAAACGAGAAATTCCCAGGAGGTCACCCATCCTGGCCCTGCACCCCGCCCGAGCATGCTTAACTGAAGGGTGAAGCAAACCGGCCCGAATCCGTCCGCTTCTCTCCC
>BRYF01000016.1:890000-892500 GCA_030159135.1 Actinidia polygama | reverse complement strand
TTGATTAAAATTTTATATTTTTTTAGTTTTTCTCTAGAGGAGAAGAAACCGAAAATGTAAAAAAAATCATCTAATTTGAAAAAAAAAATACTAAAGATTTTGGGGATTAAAATATTTTTTTTGTTTTTAGTGAACTTTTTTTCTTCAAATTAGACGAATTTCTTTATATTTTCGGTATCTTCTTTCGAGAGGAACCGAAAAAATATAAAATTTTGATTAAACGTCGAAAAAAGTTAATTAAAAATAAAAAAAACTCAAAAATGAATAAAGTATAGAAACCAAAAAAACTCATAACCTAAACTGAGCCTGAGATGTGTGTGTGTAAAATCATTCGCCAATAATTTTAAGTGTACCATAGCATTAAGCTTGAAATCTGGTTGGAATGTGAATGCTTTACTTGGAAAAGTTAAAATAAATGCATTAAACACTTATATAAGTTAAGAACATATGCATTAAAGTTTAATTGATATATGCTTCAGCATATAATTAAATAAGTCAACTGCATATGGTTGAAATATTATATAAGTTTAGCTTACTATGCAAACTTATTTGAGAGAGAGAATCAATACATGTACGCATTTTCGCTCATTTTTAGACATTTTTTTATATATTTTAAGATTATTTTTTAAATTTTAACTGCTGCACCATAAGATGTGAGTAGTATTTTTCACTTAGAAATTCAACAAATTAATCCCCATGGACTAGTTATTTTGTACAGGATAAACAAGTGCAATGACGAGTCACATTATAAACATGGGCGGTGTTCACACCCACACCAACCAAACATTGAGAAGAATATGAAATTAAGGCTTGGCCCAATGTAAAGGCCTGACTTTATCAGGATTTAGGTCATGGGTTCGAAATTTCACCCCGTTTTCGGGCACATGGCGTAATGGCAAAAGGGCAAGAGTTCGGGAGGCGAGCTAACACTCAGAGGTCCCGCTTTCGATTCCTGACTACTGTGTCGTATATCCGCGTTTACATCCTGTGATGCGAAAGGCTAGATATTACATATTACAGAAATTAGTCTGAGTTGGTCCAAATGCTTGCCTTGGATACTTGTGGTTAATAAAAAAAAAAATTGAGAAGAAGACATTGGACATGGGAGTGCCCAATATTTGTGATCATTATTGTCAGACCTTGTCATGTTTCATGAGGTTATCCTCCACTACCATTTGCCTATTTTTCGACGATTACAGTCCAACAACATGTGGGAACACCTCCAAAACTTAATCAGAAGCCGCCAGAACTTACTTCAAACCAAACATGGCCCATGGTCTCTCATGTGTAAGTCGCGAGTTTTGGAATGTTAAGCCTAAACCAATAATTAACATAATTCATATTTGTTCGGATATTCTGACTATTTTGATGTACATGTACTTGGGAAATTAAGGCCTAATTTGGGGTGCATTTTTTAAATTATTTTTGTTGTTTTGAATTTAGAGTTTTTTCGTCTTTTAGAGAATTTTTTAAACTATTTAATCAAAAATTTATAAGTTTGTAGTTTCTTTTGATGGGAGTAATATAAAAATATAAAAATTTGTTTAAATTTAAAAAAATACACTAAAAATAAAAATATTATTTTTACTCTACAAATAAGCTTTGATTTTTTTATTTTTAGCTTTTTTTTTATAAAAAAATTTGAACAAAAGTTTTTTAATTTATATTTCTCTCATGAGGATTTTGAAAAACTATAAATTTCTTTATCAAACAGTGAAAAAACTTAACTAATAAAGAAAAAAAAGTCAAAAATCAAAGCAACTAAGGCCCCATTTAGACTAAGCTTACTTTGTGATTATCAGCTAAAATTGTCTAATTTTTTTAGGTTTGTTTGGATTGATGAGTTTATTAGCTAAAATAACTTAGTATTTTTAGCTACCCTAAATATCATGAGTGATTTTTGTTTAATTTTATCTTTTTAATTTAAAAATAAAAAAACTTAAATTTTTTTAATCCACCCAAACAACACCTAAAATAGCTAGAAAAAAATCCAATCAAATCCAATCCAATCCAAATTGGGCCCCATTGGGCACTTCGTCCCTGCAGCATAGATAAAATGAGGGAGACAAGGTTGACGTGGCCAGATATCCTAGTTGTAACTTGTTGCAGGATACAGCCAAAGGGAGTTGACGTGTCACAATAGAGACTCTTCACGTCAACCACGTGAAATTGGAGCCTGTTGATGTTGTTGTTGTCTCATCTCATTTTCTTTTCGTAAGCCCCATTAGCGAGGCCACGTGCCCTAACATGAAAGCTCAAAAACCAATTATTGGATGGGTAACCAAGGACAGAATCCGATAAATAAAGTTGAGTGACACGTACGCGCCTACGTTTGGAACTTCAATCATTATACCAACTCCAAGTCTCCAACAATACTGCTTTTTTTTTATTTTTATATATATAAATTAATATAAGTTCTGTTTGATAAAGTTATTTTTAAATTCTTGTGGCTATTTCTATTTTTTATTTTTAGTTATTTTTTCATTGTTTGATAGAAAAG
>BRYF01000016.1:845000-850000 GCA_030159135.1 Actinidia polygama | reverse complement strand
GGTGTGTTTCGAATAATGATATTATTGTTTCCATCTAAAAGGTATTCATGTCGCATCAGATAGACTTTTTGATTACCTTGATTTAATGGCAATTTATCGAATGAGTGAATACAAAGGAGGAGATTTGGAGATCAAATGCCGTATACAATGACGCCCTATGGGTCTTTACTTGTGTGATTCTATTCGCAACACCCTAATTTCTCAACACCCACACCAAAATCAAGTTTTTCTTTTAAGTATATGCCCTAATCTAAAATTACTAGAAAAGGACATAATTTACCGCGATTGGGCCGCACCAGCCCTACCCAACCCCCGCCGTCTCCAGCCCCCCTACTTCCTCAGCCGCAATAGTCCCCTATATCTAGTACTCAAAACCCCACATCTCTCCTCTGCTTAGAACTAGGGTAGAGTTTGGAGGTCAAAAATGGAATGATATGAAGATATAAGTGTTGAAGACAAGCGTAAAGAATAAATTATTCATTGAATAAGTAAAAATAAGTAGATTCTTAATATATATTGGATATACTTACAACTTACAAGATTTAAATGAGTATGAATTCTAAAATGTACATATTAGGTCAAGCTGATGTGAATGTAAACCTATACAATTTTTTTTCAACATGTTTTACCATTTAAACCGCTCTCCATATTTTTCCAAGAACATCATCTTTTTCGGTCCACCTTTTCAACAAGTTAGGGTTTGACTTGTATTCTTCAGAAAAATATGGGGAGCGGTGAAATGTGAAGTAACGTAACTGGACATGTGAGGAAGGGGGTACGTGGTAAAAGAAGGTAAAAATTGGGAGGTGCATGCACCGGAATCTGCGGTCAATCCGGAATAAAGGGCAGAGAGAAAGAGAAGTGATGACAAAATCCAGGGAAAGAAAGTAGATAGACAAAGGTAGTAGGGGACCCGTTTTCAATCCATGACAAAGGTAGTAGGGGACCCGCAAATATGAATTGTGTGGCCAACGACAGATGACGTGAATGGAAGTCTTGGCTCATGAAAGCGAATCGTTTTTGTTTTGTATGTATGTATGTCATCAGTCATGGGTTGATATTATTATGAGTGTGCTATGGGTACTTCAATGTTACATCCCAAATACATATCTGGGTGAGGTGGAACATTCGAATTGGCTGGGTGTGGGGTTCATCCAGTCATGTCAGTTAATCCAAATGTTCCACATCACCCAGATATGCATTTGAGGTGCAACCTTGAGGTACTCATAACATTTTTCTATTATTATATCCAGAGACCTGCAATTATATTATTAGCTTTTCTTTTCGTACGGATGGTTACGTTTGAACACGTACTCGATTACTTTAATAGAGTAATAAGCTTTGCTAATATTTATCGGGTTAGTTGTTGCTGTTTTCTGGACGGATTCAAAATTCTTATTATGGGGAATAAAAATATAATTAAAAAAAAATTAAACTATAACAACAAAATTTGGATTGCTAATCTATATAATTTTTTAATTATATTAAAATTTATAATATAATTAATGGTTTTTTAAAAAAAATTAAGAATACGATCTCTCCCTACGCCCCCACATTCATCCTTGGCTGTAATCACGAAGGAAACACTTCACGAACCTATTTTGTTGCTATATTTGCCCGTAATTCTACTCAATTTTTCCTTATAATGGTGTTTTTTTTTATCTTTTATTGTTTGTTATTACTTATAATTAGGATTCTGCTATTAGAAACCAATAAGAAGCACAAAATGATAAAAAATTTTGATTTTCGATACACTTTTCACATTTTTAAAACACTTTCACATATTCCTATATATTTTTTATACTTTTTTATACACTTTTCACACATTTTCATATCTTAAACAAAATCTACGTGGCTTCTTTTAGCATTTTTCTTATAATTATTCCTACTCGGTGGGAGTTGGTAGAAAAAGAACACGACAACAAACAAGTTGGAGAAAGGTGCATGGAATTTGATAAAAAAAAAATGCAGAGAATGAGAGTTTTAATTTATGTTTTGATTGTAAATTATGTTTTAAGACTGTGAAAATCTCGACTCTCTTACTAACCCATTTAATAAGAAATAATTTTATTGTATGTATATTTTGCGTAATATCAAGATCGGCACTTAATACACAAAGAAAAGACAATAAAATCTCATTTATGTTTCATTTCGTATCACTTGCATTTTTTTTTATTATCTCACCTATGAGAAAGTCTAGAATCATTTATTTACTTTTTTCACTCTACATGCCATATAGAGTGTAAGAGACCAGAATATATGAAACCCACCACTACCACCCCTTCTCCATCCACAATCTTCTTTCTCCCCACCCATGCATCTGAAACAAATATGAACTCTTATATCATCAGGCCATCTCCACTTGAAAACTAGGCATCTTAAAATTCACCCATGAAAAAGAATGGTTTTCCATTTTTATTATACAAAGAGCTAATTAATAATTTATCTCAATTATAACAAATGACAATTTTCCCATAGGGTTCACGCAATTGCTAAACACACACACACACACACATGTTACGATAAACTTAAAATCCTCCATCAACATCTTAGTCCATGTTGTTTTAGGCTCCGTTTGGCATCAGTTTTTTTTAATTTTTTTGCTTAAAATAAGCAAAAAAATTAACTCTAAAAAGAGTCAATCATAGTTAGTTTTTTTGCTTTTTTATTTTGGCTTTTTTGCTTAGTTTTAACTAAAGTAAAGCCACAAAAACAAAAAAGTAAAAAAAAAATCTTATTTTTTTTGATAACAAACTTTAAAAAAGCTTAACTTAAGCATTACCAAACGGAGCCTTACTCTCTCTTTACATGAGGGGAAAGAGAAAGACTTCTTAAATTCAAGTAGTGCTAGGGCGCGAATGCCACGTACAGTAATGATGGAGTTAGGTTAGGGGGACAAGTTGATTCAAGAATTTGTTTTTTTACGGTTCTAAAAATATATCTTATAAAACAAATAATTTATTATTTATTATCAAATTATATAATCCCGGCATCTCTAAATGAAGGTTTTGTTTGGGGTAGGTTTTTTGGGTTTTTGTATAGCTGCTTTGATTTTTGAAATTTTTCATCTTTATATGAATTTGTTTATATTTCTATACTCTTCTCGTGAAGAGAAACTGAAAAATTATAACATTTTGATCAAACAAACAGTAAAAGAGATTTATTAAAAACGAAAAAAATGAGATACCCAAACATCTATATAGACCCCAAAAAACCTACACCATACGGGGCCTAAAATCTAAGTCTTCCCTGCATACAAAATTCTCGTTAACTATTGTCTACTGGGCAAGAAATTGTCTGGGCTTGACTTCTTAAAAAGTTCTTTACAGTTTGGGTCCAGGTGTATTTTTCTGAGAGCCCAATTATTGGTCTGCTGCTATGCAGGTTAAAGGTGCAATTCGGGTGGACCCAACCTGAGCACCTGAGCCCAGCCCAAAAACTTTTAAGGCTTTATGCATATAAAATATGATTATTTTCCCATGTTCAATTAAATCATATTTATGTATAAATGAAAAAAAAAACATAAAGTTTCAGAGAAGTATATTCATACAACTTTACTTGAGGGGAAAAAAACGTGCATAAATCTTCTTATTAGTTCTATCAATGGATTTTTGGGATATTTTTCTTCCTTTAATTTTCGAAAGGCATTCATTGGTTTAGTACAAATTATTCTCAAAACCATATAATTTTTTTGTGTGTTAAATTTACAAAAAATAGCTTAATCCAAGTTCTGGAGATAAGCTTGAGATTGCGATCCGCGAGTAAGTTTGGGATCTAAGATGGGCACTAGAACTATATTGAACTTAGGGGTGTACATGGGTCGGTTCGGTTTGATTCTATAATAAACTCATAATCGAACCGATCTTGATCGGTTCTTCATTTTTAGAACCAGAAACGAATCGATCGTTCAAAGAAACCGAACAGAACCAAACCCGAGTGAGATCGGTTGGTTAGATTCTTCGGTTCTTTCTCAAAATAAGCCACCATGAGCAATAATACTACATGATGAATGCATTGTATTACTATATAATTGGGTCTAGACTTCAGTTATTTGTTCGGTTCAGTTTTAGTAAAAAAAAACTGACAAACTTGATAATCGGACCAAAATTTTCGTGTCTACAATTTTCAGACCCAGAACCGAATCATGGGCATGGTAAAACTGAATCAAACTGACCCGAGGAGGCCGAGTTGGTTCGATTCTTATTTTTTTGGGGTCTTTTGTGTACCCCTAATTGAACTAAAGTTGTTTCCTATTATATTGATTGATGGAATGGACATCAAGATTCATATTTAGCGCCCATCAAAACGGCACATCAATATATCTTTTTTAAGTAGCCATCAAATTGACACCAAAAACGGCACATCAATATATCTTTTTTAAGTAGCCATCAAATTGACACAATTTTTAACGATTGGCTTAAGGTCTTTGAAAATCCCCACTACTCTTCAACCATTTTCACAAATTATTGTTGAGAACGTTGATAACTTTCAACAGATTACCTGGGGAGTGTCAAGGGAGCAGAGCCCCCTGCGATGCAATTCGAACCTCGCGGTCCTTTGCCTAAAACGACTTTTAGTGTTTTTTCTAAGGGCATTTTCGGCACCTTGATTTTAACCCTGTTAAATAGAATAGTGTATGCGTTTTTAGGGTTCATGAGAGCTTTGTGAGGCATTTTTTTTAGAGATAAAAATTATGTATTATGTATATTTCAATATAGTGATTGGATGTAGCTCTCCGAGGACGTAGGCACGATTTGTCGAAACTTGTATGTCTATATGTTCTTATCTTTGTTTTTTTGTTGTATATTTTTTCGTTTGTTTTGTAATTTCTGTGATTCGTAATTTTTAAGATCGGTACAATTTAGGGATCAAACATGTGATTATTCCCAACACTAGCTAAAGGAATTGCTAGGTATATGGAGCAAAAAAATTGCAGTATTGTTTATTTGTATGGAAGAGATGAGATTCAAATGAAAAAGAGAAGAAGAGAAAAAAGGGAG
>BRYF01000016.1:735000-737500 GCA_030159135.1 Actinidia polygama | reverse complement strand
ATTATTGATTTTTCTTTTCATTTCTCTCTCTTGAATGCACTTTATTAATAAACCTGCGCCGATTGAACTAAATATTGAGATGCTTGTTTAAATTTATAGGATGGGACCTCATAATTTACCCTTCTATTCAATTGAATGTCCCTAACTAGGAGGTAGAGGCCACTTCAATACCAACCACCACCATAAAAGAAACAAAAACCACCACCATAAAAGATGGCTGGCTAGTGATTTATAATTCCTCTTTTTTTAATTATATTTTATTTATTATCTTTATTATGATAAATTTACCTAAATATTTTTTTATACATAGTAAAAACATTTGAGTAAATGCAAATGTTTAATTAAATTCACGCCAATAAAACCAAAAGAATGGAGCACAATCGAAAAAAATGAGAGTATAAAAATCAATAAGCTAAAAATTTGGATTTGGCTCACCTCTATACCCTTCTGAATCCTTATGCGGGTTCCACTCCCAAGCTCAAACTGATGATTCAAACCGTTCGTCTCGTAACTCTTATATTGAAGGTCATTCATGCACAAAAATAGCTTTATTGAAAATTTATAAACACATAAACAATAGCGTTTTTATTAAAATAAACGAATGGTTTACATTTATAGTTGTAACTATTGTTCATTTTATAAAATAAAATGTAATTTATTTTTATATTTATAAATATCCAATAAAGTTGATTCTCTGCATGTATGACATATACAATAAGAGTTACAAAATGAATGGTTCAAATAATCAATTTTGACTCGAAAGTAAGGCTCACAATAGAAATTCGAAGGATAATGAAAGTAGGGGTCTCGAGGTAAGCGGTGTTGGAATTTTATGGGCGAATGAGTTGCTTTAATCACTCTCATTAGCAGCTGTTATTTTTCAATAATCATCCTCATAAGTAGAGTTTAAGGACTGAATTTATTTCAGCAATTTCATGTATTCCGAGTCATGTTACTTCTGTATGTGTTAGAAGCTACATAGAAAACTTCTATATAATTTTTTCAGTTTTTCATCTTATGTATTTTCCTTCTATGAGAGATAGATAGACGCAAGTCAAGTTCGTGGTGTTCCGACATATGTGGTCTAATTGTTTTATCATGAAAGAAAGACGCTAAAAAACTCTATAACATCATCGGTAGGCGACGATTTTTTTTTAAAAAAAACTACGATTGCAAGACTCAGCTCAAATTTATTTATATCTTATTCAATTTAATTTATTTTCTGTAAATATAATTTATTATTTTTATTATAATTAATAAAAATTATTTTTTGAAATTCTTATAATTGGGGAATAGTTTTTTTCCGAACAATCGGAACCCAAAAGATTCCATGTTACCAACTTACCCGTCAATTCATTAAGTGGACCCCGAGACTGGCAGTAACATGTGCCGACTCGCACCATCTTAATTATATTGACCTGGTTATTATATTCTGAAACCTAAATGTTTTGTGTTCACGTCGCTGCCTCAGTGCAACGGACGAAGTCAATTTCACATTAGATTAGATTAGATTAGATTAGACGGTTTCTCACGGGACTTGTTCCAATTGTCGCCCATGGGATCATGACCATGACACAGCTCATCTCCGAGTACAGGGAATTGCGCTACTTATAATTATCTTATCGAAATGGTATAATACGGATACCACTTGCAATTTAATTTAAAGTGTGTTTGAGATTGTATCACGTTATTATTTTTTATATGTCAAATTGATCATTTGTAACTCAACTAGATTAAAATATAATTTCTCATAAATTAATTTTTAATTCATAATATAGTCAAAAAATTTCATAAAATATTTATAATTATATCCATAACAAATCATAAACGAACAAAAAAAATATATAAAATTTACCAAACATATCAATAGAATTCATAACAAAATTAATACAATTAATAACCAAATTAATAAAAATAAGTTTAACCGACGATTCAAATTATCATTATTAGCTATTAATTTATTTAAATATTCAGATTAAAATTTTTTCAACTAATGACGTTTAAATGAGGTGTTCAAATTATCAAGTATTTTTTAATTTTATTTCCGATTCCTCTAAATAATACAAACCGGAAAAGTTTTAAAAAAAAAATTGAACAAAAGTAAAAAAAAATCACTAAAGAAAAAACACCCCATCCAAAATAATTCAATTGATTTCAAACTAGAGTGTCTAAAAAACGAACTGATTTAAAAAATTCTGTGTGCATCTGATTGCCCACTGATTTTTTTCCCCTCCCCTTTTCAACTTCTTTCATTACCCTGTTTTAACCTTATGTAAGAAATCGACTCCTACTCTTCCTTTTTTTTTTTTCTCGTGTGGATCGAATTTAAAACTGCACCGTCTTTCCGTGATGGTCGCCACATCAATGATCAATCAGCACAAAAAATGTATAAAAGATATCGTTGATTGTTTGGATAATTTACTAACAAAATTCGATGTGAACAACATCTTCAACATGCATGCCAGCAGGGCGGAGAGTCAGAACTTAAGTTCAATAAATT
>BRYF01000016.1:695000-697500 GCA_030159135.1 Actinidia polygama | reverse complement strand
TTCACAATTTAATTAAAATTATATATATTTTTTATTTTGCTTTATGAGAGGAATCTAAATAATGCACGTAAAAATTTAATTTAATTCGGAAAAAAACTCACTAAATACAAGAAAAACTATTATTCCCCAACATATAATC
Source organism: Actinidia polygama (assembly GCA_030159135.1). Lineage (NCBI taxonomy): Eukaryota > Viridiplantae > Streptophyta > Magnoliopsida > Ericales > Actinidiaceae > Actinidia > Actinidia polygama. The sequence continues at coordinate 697,361 of BRYF01000016.1, read as the reverse complement.
TAAATTTTAAATTTTCTTTTGCCTTTAACACATAATTTAGATTCATCTTGTTAAGATGAAATCAAAAATTATAAATTTAACTAAACGATAAAAAAAAAACTCAAAAACCAAAGCAATCAAACTGCTACCTAACAGAAGGGCCTTGAAATGACACTTTTAAATAAAGGGAGGTAACTGAGGAGTAACTGTAATACCTCAGGGAATGTTATTGTAATTTAACAACCAAAAAAGAAAAGAAAAAAGGAAAAGAATTTCTTCGAATTTGTTTTCGCACACGACGGAGACGGAGAATCATGAAGAGCTCCCTAGTCCCTACCTAAATTCCCAGAACTACACCAATCTGAAAACAAATTCCCAGAACTACTTGAATTTCTCTTTCACGCAGACAGACAGACAGACAGACAGAGAGAAACAAAAACGAATTCCATCAGAAAAGGTAATTCGAATTCTCATACAGAGCCGACATGAGCTGAGGGCTGAGCGGATTCGGCATCCATTTGCAAAGATTTTGAAGAGCAGAGAGAAAACAACACACAACACCCTCGTAGAAACGTCGCTGTTGATGAGGAGAGAGAGGCGAGACTGGGCTTCGACAAATCGGGCATGTCGAACATCTTTCAACCAGGTCTTGATGCAGTGGACTTGGAAAAAGTTAAAGTTTGAGTTAAGTTTGACTTAATTTTTTGGGTGAGTTTCGATTATCGAAAGCATTGAGCCATGTGTGAAATGAATTCTCCTTCGCGAGTAGATAATCGTAGTGTATTTACTTGCTCAAAACGAATAAAAAGTGAATGAGAAAATGTTCACTAAAGTAGTACCATTGATACGAAAAAATATGAAAGTCTCACATCTGATAAATAGAAATATTTTAAAGTGTTAATATACACTAAGTTTTCATTAGCAAAATGAGTATTTGGAGCACCAAGAGGGAGTTATGGATAAAGTGAGCCACATTGTACCTTAGCTATCATGTGCACGCGCGGCTGCGCTGCAGCCGCGAGTCGCGATCCGCGTGGGCGATGGGCGCAATGGACGCTTTGTGGAGCTATTAGTGGCACACTTGGGGTGTACTGAGTAATTGGTTAATTACTTTTTATTCCTGTAGTTTTTAATTACAGAATAAGTTTCTTGTAATTTCTAATTACAAATTAAACCCCATATAATTTTTAATTACAGATTAACCTTCCATCTTTATTCATATTCACTGAAAGGTCAAGACCTTTCATCTTTGATAACAGCAGTCATTATCAGTCATAAGAGGGGAGTAATTTGGCTGGTTAGTGAGGCTGTTACAATGGCTTCAATGGTGAAGTAAATTTGTGGCTTTTTATCAGCCATTGATAAATACCAACATCTCTTGCAAGTTTATAACCCACAAAAATCTGAGAGTTCATTAGTGAGGAAAAACAAGAGAGTTTGTAGCATTCTACATTAGAGTCATTCGTGAGAGAGTGACACTACTTTCTGATTCGCCGAGCACACAAAACTAGTGTTAACTTCTGTGAGCGAGACCGAACACACAAAATTAGTGCTAACTTATGTGAGCGAGATCGTTGTATCCTGGGAGACAGACGTCAACCAGCCCATAAGCACCAGTGACGGAGGCAAATTCTGTTTTATGAAGACAGTGTTGAACGCTAATCTCGATTTTTTTTCTGTTTAATTTTTGTTTACAGTTTCTGTTTATCTGTAATCTTATTTTCTACATATAAATCCAGCAGTTTTGCTGAATTTTATTTACACGTGAAACCCATGGTGGCAGGCCAATCGTCGGAGCTTCTCATTGCCATAAACTGTGCCCAGGCAGATCACACTTCTGGCCCAAGCCCACCCTCTGATCTCTCTTCTTCCACCTTTGTTGGGCCAGTGGCGGAACTTCCATGGAGCCAGAGACCCCAAGAACGGAACTACAAAAATAACGATGGCGATCATTTTTCTAGCTTCACCAGAATACCAGTCTTCTAGTTTTCCTTTCATAGATAAACACCCTTCCACTTCAGAAATATTGGATGTTTATGGCATGGATCTCTCTCTCAGGGTTTAGGAACCGCGTACGTAACTAGTTTATTTCCATAGACCGGTGACGCTTCTAATCACGGTACGTGGCTTTGCCATGGATAAGTCTACTTCTTTCGGAGTAATAGTGTCTAATGCTGTACCTTATGCCCAAATATCTTTATTAATATATTATTACACACAGGAAACTAAGACGGATTACTTCTCTCTCCTACCAGTTTCAATTCATTTTTTTTTGTTGAGATGTTTTAGTTATTTTAGTTTTTGAGTTTTTATTTTTTTTGTTTTAGTAAATTTGATTATAATTTTATAATTTTTTTATTCATCGTGATGAAAATAGTGTGA
>BRYF01000016.1:602500-605000 GCA_030159135.1 Actinidia polygama | reverse complement strand
TTCTTAAAACTCCGAGACTTGTGAAAATAGTAGTTTGATTTGTGTACTAAATTGCCGATACAAGCTACTATTCTAGAGCGGAACAAACCACATCGTCATATGTTCTATTTTTTACTTTGTAGTGAATCGATAACTTTGATCCTGATAGAAATCCGACCTGGTTAATTTTTTGTTAGTCAAAAAATACCCATACTTATAGCCGATGAAAAAAAATAGAAAACTAACGAAAATATAATTTGTTTTATGTAAATAAAAAATAACATATTTGAATATGTTTAGGTTTGAAGAGTCAAATATATTAGAAAATTTCAAGAATTAACTTATTGTTAAAAAAAAAGAGATTTTTTTTCCATAGACAAAATCATAAAACTTATGGAAGAAAATAAATAATACTCCAAGTGCGTGCTAACACGGATTCACATTGGAAGGTTGATTTTGATTTTTCTATTTTATTCTGCTAATGCTTTTAAATGATCCATCGAATGGAATGACTACAATAAGAGCTTGTATTGTAACACACTAAAATAAGCATATTTCCATGAAGGTGGGGTGGGTGGCGACGACAGGCAGAGGCTTATCGATTAGGGAGATTGTGAGTGGACATTGTGACAGGCTCACAAGGGAAAGAAAGATGTCATTGGTTGCCTATCCCTTCCCATATTGATATTTGCTCTCCTCCAAGTCCAACCATGTCATTTTCTTCTATCCAATCGTGCAGAAATCATCTCATGTACCAGATTCACCACGTCAATTATGTGTCCAACGAATAACAGAGCATAATAATTGGCAAAGTGGGTCCATCCTTCGATATGTGTGGATGAGCAAGATTTTTTTTTGACCATCGAACGTGAGCGAGTGAGACAGAATGACATACTTTTTGAAAGAAATAAGCGTGATTTTTTTTTTTTTAATACTAACTAACGTGGTATTCTAAATCTATAAAATCTAAAAAATTGCTTACCCATAGAAAATGAGTAGCCTAAACATTCTCTTCCCACGTCAAGTTGCTTGGATGTGGGAAGGGGATGGATGTTGAATTCATGCATTTCATAGGGTCTTTTTCCATTCACTGAGTGAGAACAACCCAAAAAAGATGGGCATCAGCTAGCAAAAATAATTATTGAGATGATCCATTATATATATATATATATATATATATATATATATATATATATATATATCAAACTTAAAAACTTAAATTTACTTTGAACTTTCTTTTTATTTTATTTTGCTGCGTTGCAATCCATGCAAAAATAAAAAAGATTGATTTAACAAATCATCTTGAAATTTTGAAATACACTTCACAATTGATATCATTTCCTTTTTGATAGTAAAATAATTTAGTTGAGCACTTTTTCACATTCCATAAATGAATCTAACTAATTCTTCTTTTTAGATAATTGATTTTTGTTTTGTTTTATCTATAACTAATATTGGAGTCATCGGTTTCAACAATATTAAACCAATTTGGATTTGCTAAACAAAGACATGGTAATGGTTTAGTTTTTAATTTAATTTTTTGTATAGCTTTGGTATGACCCTACTTCCAAGGAGGATTCTTATGCAATCTTGTGGGCTAGAATTTGATAGAAGTTTGAAATATAATTAAGGCTTCCTGAAAATCTTTGGAGCTAAGTTTTATCATTAATTTCATCAGAAAATTTGAAAACAAGCCCAATACTACAATTAATGGGAATAATATTTCTTTGGTTAATGTTGTGACCATTGCTTGAAATAGTTTTATTTTTGGAGCAAAAACTACTCATAATATATATATATATATATGGGCCGGACCGGGGATGCAAGTTTTGACACAATTTTAGACATTTCATCTTAGCCCTTTAAATCAGCCCTATCAAGGGCTGAGATTACAATGGAGTAAAATTTCAGAGTTATTAAAACGACGTAGTTTTAATAAAATTCAGGAACATTTTAAAAAAATTTACTCTATTGTAATCTCAGCCCTTGATTTCAAGGGCTAGAATGGAGTGTCTAAAATTGTGTCAAAATTTGTGTCCCCGGATCCGTCCCCATATATATATCCAAAGATACGTAATTATAAGTTGTTATCATTTGGGCTTCCAAGTAGCCCAAATTTCAAATCGGCTGGGCCGAGTCCAAATCGTTGTGGTTGTAGGGGCAGCGAGGCTTTGATATTCAAGTTTTGTAAGTTGGATTTTTTCTCAAATAAATTCTGACTCATTTAAAACTTCTATTTAGGTCATATGAGTTGGATTATATTGAATGATAAATTTCTCACTCCGTTTTTAAAATAAAAATATAATATATTATAAATAAAAATTTTATTTTATGCCCACTATGTTTTTTAATTAAAATATCACTCTCAAATATTTAACCATTGTTATATATTTTTATATGTTTTTTTCTGTGTAGCATGATAAGTTTATTATTATTTTTTATATTTTTTTGTTAAATGATAAATTTATCATTTTACGAGTTATACATATCAAATATGCCCAATATGAGAATTTGTTGAAAT
>BRYF01000016.1:587500-590000 GCA_030159135.1 Actinidia polygama | reverse complement strand
CTAACTTGACCGTCGGAGAACCTTTCCTGGAACAGCTCTGGGTGATCCTTCGCACTATTGCTATCTTGCAAGCTCGACCAAACAATGTCAAACCATCAGAAATCGATTGTCAACCACCATCTTAGTCTACAATCGATTTCTTCTCAACCCCATACCCACAAATTATTTTAATCATTAGTAGTTTTCTATAAATATAATTTTTTTTCTCATTCCTCTAATGAACTAAAAATGTAAAAAGTTTAGACAAAAAATAACAGTAAAATAAAGATCGATAAAAAACAAACAAATTTAAAAAGCTAAAACACTATTATTTCTATTAAAAAAAAACTTGATATCCGACCTAATGATTGATTAATCCAAGGAACCAATCACATCATCCACTAATGGAGCCCAATAAAAATCATAACAAAACTTCAAGCCTTGGAAGTGAGCATACCGCTAAATTTCGGGCACCCCCTAGGTGTGAGTTGAACAAGACATGGTAAGTATACAACAAACACAGCTCACAAGGAAAGGCCTTCAAACAATTGTACTGGGAATTCATGGGAATATTGGAGCACTCAAAATGAAACGAGTGAAGAAAAAAGAATAAGGGACCCGCAAATAAGAATCTTGAAATGATAATTGATGATACGAATGATATACAATATACTTACAGCCCATTCCCTAGCCATCAACTTAGCTGTGGGACCCATGAGTTACATAATTCTCCTTCACAATGATGAAGGAAGGCTGGGTGGCTACTGGCTAGCTCTTTAATTTAAGAAAATCCTCAGCAACTAAAAAGATGATTGGTAAATGAAATCGCAAATATCTCCAACAATATTCTCTATTCTTTTTTTTATTTTATTCAAATATAACTTAATTTCTAGACACCTCTTAAATTATCGTTATTTCTAACTTCTATTCCCTCATTTAAAAGTGAATCATATTGATCTCTTTAATAATTTAATTATAGTACTTAGACCGATTTCATTATTAATATGTTTTAAATAGTAATAAAAATTAATCAAATATTATCCATGTATTTCAATTAAATAAAAAATAAAAAATTTTAAATCCCAAAAGCTAAATTTCGAAATCTATATATAAACTATCAAAATAAATCGTTGAATATCAAATCTTATCAAATGAAATCCACATCAATCTAGATCAAAGCTATTACCATAACCATGTTTTAAAAAGTGCTCTTGGCAACAAATAATGAACAATTCTGAAGCCAAGTTTTGCTTAGTTTTTTTATTAGATTTTTTTAGTTAATTTGATTTTTCAATTTTTTAAAATAAATTTTACTAATCGTTTAATTAAGAATTTATACTTTTTTAATTTTTCTTAATAAAGAGTCAAGAAATATAGAAATTTTCAGCTCATTTGGAAAACATCTCACTAAAAAAATATTTTTACTGTACAAATTAACTAAATTTGTTGTCTTTGTGGAGTTATTTTTAAATTTGAACAAAAATTTTACATTTTTATATTACTCTTGTCAAGAGAAATTAAAAAATATAAATTTTGATCGAACGATAAAAAAAATATTATAAACAAAAAAAACTCAAAAATTCAAACAGCTAAAAATATGTAAACAAATAAAATAGACCAAACTTGGGGCTAAGAAAATAATGGGTTTAAGTCATGGAGAGCCCACAGTCGTCAACTCTGCCAATACCGGGTTTGCATCATCAAGGATGGGGATGACCGTATCCATGGGAGTGGACTTTCCCCCCACCCTCTTACTTCAAATTGTCTTCGCCTCTGCGTCCGTCCATCCTCAGGTCTCTGTCTCTCTCTCTCCACAAGTCCAAACTCAGGTCTCTCCACGACAATCTTCCTATCATCTTCGTCCCTCAATAATAAAGGCTTCCAGTCAACAAGGGTTGGGCTTAACCCCATGGCAGCCCCTAGCCACATACTATTATAGATATAGACACCCATATATATATATATATATATATATATATATATATATATATTCTCGAAACATACTCACATGATTATATGGCACTTACGCTATAATTACGTAATAAAAAAAAACACAAACTAAAAGAAGTTTAAAAAATATTTTTTAGACTTTACAGGCATGTTTGTCATTGTTGCTTATTAACAATGGTTACTATTCTTTTATATCTTAAAAATTGTGTAGTGCTAGAGTATTATTTATTACAACTTCGGATCAAAAACAATATAAACAAGTTAAGAAAAAAATAAATAATTGTTTCTAGAAATCACCCTATTGTAATATTTTTTAAATTTTGCTACAACAAATACCCTCTACATACAACTACATGCTTTTTTTGACAAGGGTGTATAATAATAGGCAAGAACCATTTACAAATCAACGGGTGTCTGACAGCGGTTGAGGAAAAGGAAATGAGGTCTTTTTATTTATTTGGAAATTGGAACTGTTTTTATTTCAAGGCTGTTAGGCTTGACTTTCTCTCTCTATAGATACAGACTGAATGCTAAGGATTTCTTTAATCTGGAGGCTTTAATTTTTTATTTT
>BRYF01000016.1:515000-517500 GCA_030159135.1 Actinidia polygama | reverse complement strand
GGGCTGACAAAGATATGATACAAGGGCCCAAAAAATGCAATAACCTGTTTAGAACAGTACTGAAAAGAAATTGACAGGATTGTAGCTCCTAGCCTCATCGATTTGGATTCTGAGTGTCATGGAACAAGTGATTGATGTGATTTCGTTGGCTTTGAGATGTATAGGGAATTGAGGAGCCAAGCAGAAGACCGACAATGAGAGAGGTAGCGAAGCGACTAGTAGATGCAAATGCCCCAAGTAGAGGCAAGCACGCCAAGCTTTTGGACCTTCTTGACTTTCATTATCTGTGGTTGAAATCTGGGGGCGAGCAGCCAACAGTCAGAACTGCTCTTGAGCTTGGTATTGACTTCGGGCGACCTTAACGACCTGCGCAAGGGAACAAATATTACTGGCTGGGGCGAGTCCGCTTTAAACCCCTCCGGTGTGTGGAGATCAGGCTAAGGCAAGCGGAGAGTAATTTACAGAGCTCACAAAGCGAGAATGCCAGTGATTCATACATTTTTCAGTGGAGGGGAGCGTCCTTTTATAGATGGAGGAAGGAGAGCCGTGCGAGAAGATCATGGCAAAATCGTCGGGTGGCTAAGTATGGAAGGAATTCCCACAGATATCGGAGAAGAATTAAGAGAATGCCATATGGAGATGGTATCGTGAAAGTAGGAGTCCTGAACGAAATGGAGTCTCGCATTGATCTTATCCACGGGAGGTCAGGTGAGATATTTTACCTTGCCCATAGGCGCGAAGATGGTGCAAGGCAATCAGACCATTCGGGGAATCTAGGCGAGCTCATCACAGATCACGGTAGAATTTGCTGACGTGATCCCTTTGGGCTAGGTGTTCTTCTTGGTCTAATTAGCAGGTGGGGAATTTCCCCTCATCAACCTCCATGAAAGATGTTGGAAAGCAGTAGTGACTGTAGTGTAATGCTATGTGGAAAAAAAAAAAAAACGCACATTTCTGTACAGATTTAGTAGTTGAATTGACACCATTCATTATACGACAAAATAGCCATGAAATGATAACTTGAGAAATAACAAAATAGACTTCTTGTTGGCAAATGCGTTCAATGCGATTCAAACAGTGGCTTTGGCATTTGAAATGGGACCAAATCGACTTATTCTTTTGATTTTAAAGAATAAAGTTACTCTCCTACAATTTCCAGATAAATGGGAAGAATCACTCATTCAGACAAAACATATATAACTGAAAATTTGAAAAGTGAGGAGGTTTATGAGCAGGGTATATTGCATTCACAGGTATGATTCCCGGGGAGGCAAGTCCCGGCCACAGCTCCCTTGACATTGTCCACGCACGCCCCAAAGCACTTGCTGTTGTCACATCCCTCTAGGCTCATCTTCTCCGAGCAGTCAACAATTGGTCCTTTATCACCTGTTGCACAATTATTTTCACCCAATGTCCAATCTATTAGTAACTTGTGACCACTACAAAGAACAAAAAAAGAGTGATTAACCACAAGTTTATGAATACTCAACAGGTGTAGTAACATTGGCAGGCTTGTCTATTGGGCAGGCAGAACGCAGATTTGGTGCTCTCAAATTGCTGATTGCACGCAGCGAAGCACTTCTTGTCATCACATTCTCCCAATTGTATGTCTTGTTCACACTGCTTCACCACACCATATTCCTTCACCTTCTCTCCTGCCAAACAATCAATTACACCACACAGAAGAACCCATTTAGCTAGTCCCAGAAATGTGCAAGATATAGTCAACAAACTCTAACAGAAATTTGAGAGATGTGAGAGGAAATGTACCGTGGATTGCATTGAGAAAAAGCAAGCATAAAAGGGCACCAGAGGCTAAAGTGTTCTGCATCGTAACTATCTGTTGCTAAAAGGTATTAGAAAGAAAAATTGTATAAAAACTCTATAAAATCATAGCAAGAGGATGTTTTAAAAATTGGAGAAACCTTAGGGTCCCGAATTTGGACCAATGAATGTTTACTGAATTCAAAAATAGATGATACACATTACTTAATTATGTGATCTCCCATACTCCAGTGAATCTAAATCATTAATTTTAAATTAGAAAAAAAATTATTTATCCAAATTGGGGATCTGAGCGTTTCTCGAATTTTTAAAACACCCTCGTGCTATAATTATGGAAGAAAGTCAAACTTGGAGATCATGGAAATCTTCCAAATTAAGGTAACTCTGTTGTTTCGTTCCCTTTCCCGTTGGATGGCAATTTTAGATTGCTGTGATAGCTGTAATCTTGCCATTTAAAAATCATAAAGTTTGATGCGTTTAGATTTGGACAACTAAACCAAGGACAATTTTAATGGGGTTGGTTCATCCCATGTGACTTGTACCCTTCATCTATTAAATAGGGCTGTGTAGTTTATGTTTTTCGATTAATTCGGATGAATAATCCCACCGTCTATTAGTGGGGACCGGTTCAAGTGATGTATTTAATTCCATGTATATCAACACATGGTATGGTATATATTCATATTTTGTTACTATAAGTCAATCATTATATTGT
>BRYF01000016.1:495000-497500 GCA_030159135.1 Actinidia polygama | reverse complement strand
GCATATTGCCGACTTGGAGCGCAATTCGAGGGCCATTACAAAAGGATTGTGTGACCTAGATCTTAACCGTGGGGAACCTGGTCCTGTCAAAATACCGTGTTATTTAAGCATTTTTCATTTAGCTTTCATAATACTTCGTTATCCCATTTAATACACAATCCCAACGCTTATTCGGAAGATAGTCTCCATGCTACCTTATCATATTCGGCAAGCTGATGTGGCTTAATATTAACCTATGTCATAGCCAATATACGACTGAGTTCATGTTTCCTAACATGACAGAGAAGGCAACAATGTCATATATCGCAGCGATAAGAAAAGTATTGGCGAAAAGCACATTGGTCAAATTTGATGGCTAATCAGAACAGGGAAAACCAAGTAAATACTAATGGTATATAGTATATACTCAGCTCCAAAGTTATAGGTCTTGGTCAGGCTGTCATTTTTTTTGAGTGACAGCATGGAAGACATTCGTCTATGCATTGTTACCATTACATTACATTCCACTTCAAAGTTCAAACAAAATGGCGGGGGATTCATCTTAGGAATCAAGCTAGCAAGTACATAAAATTGCCCTTATGTGCAGATAACAGGTATCCTATATGGACTTAAATGTATATATTTTGCGTGGGTCAAACAGACCACTCCCCATCTCAAGGAATTCCAGAATGCATTGTTCCTATCATACTGCACGGTGTGATGACCATTTATGCTTTGGAGAGGTAGATTGTTGAATAGGAAACTGCTAGTAATAGATAACAAATATACCCTAGCAACAGCCTGACCAAGTCCACAGAATAGGAAATGAATTTTTCTTATGAAGACACTCATGGCTTATAGAATCAACGGAGATCAAACATGAATAAACTGCAGCAGAGGAGTCATTTTGATACAGAACTCATACAGGGTATAACTAGGAACTGCAGGCATGAACATCATAATTCATAAGTAATTCAGAAAAATGCTGTCAAAATGGACCAGCTCCACAAGATTTCATACTTCAGCAGGTTAACTATAAGAGGAGTGTTTGATTGCACCAGCTTTCACTTTCTTATAGATACAGGTTCCCACTGTATCTTTCCTCTTAAAACTAGGAAATAGATGTTTAAAGGACTCGTTAGATATTTTTTCTTTCTGCTACTTTTAAGTTTAATTGTGTTATGAGATGTTTGATTCATGTGTTTTATTGCTATTTATCGGTTTATTTTTTCTGCACTTTAGCATATTTGCGCGTATTATTTGTTCTACTTAACCGTTCTTTGGCACAAGTATATTTAACTATTCTGTAGGTTCAATAGAGCATAAAGGAGTTCAGAAGAGATGAGGAATTGAGCCAGGAACGATTGGGAGTTAGTTGCATCAAGTTTAAGGATTTTTCCAAGTGTACCGGTTGAACTTTTTGATTCTATCGGTAAAAGGGGAGCAGAAGTAAAGATCAACAATGTCCAATGCTCAACCGGTCCAATGCAAGTAGAAGCCTCAAACATAAATTCTCAATCGGTCGAGCTCAATCCTCAACCGATCGAATTGAGAAACAGAGGAGGAACAGGGCAATCCTTCAACTGGTTGAACTTTCTGCTCAACTGGTCGAACTTGGAGGAAACCTAGCTATGAAGGAAGCAGGTCCAACCAGTTGGGACTCTGTTCCAACCGGTTTAAGAAGGCAAAAAAAACCTCAAAGTCAACATAGAAGACTACTTTTCAAGGGTGTTTAGTTATTTCACTCCGACAACGTCCAAGGCCTATATATATGGAGAGAATCTCAGCATTGGAGAGAGCTTAGAAGTTCAAGACACTTTGATCCCCCCTCCCCCCCAAATTTCTTACTACTTTGTTATCTTTTCCTCTTCCAAATCCTTAGTTTTAGATTCGATTCAATTAGGGGTTAGAGACTTAGAGAGGAGGAAGAAGAGCACTTGTTTTGAAGTCGAAGCTTGTAATTCTTGTTTTACTTTTGCTACAATTCAATGGTTGTAAGTTTACTTAGATTTCAAATTGGATTTTGATTACTCTATTGAATTCTCATTCCTCATCTATTCTTGTTGTTATTACTTTAGTTTAATTACTAGTGTTTCATGTGTGTTTGAGTTTTCCTCACCCATGGAAGGCTAGATCCAGCGGTTTGGTCCAAGTCCAAGGACTATGTCTTCCTCTAAACCTTAGCATGAATTGATTTTTTTCTTTCCCTTTAAATGGTTTCAATGCTTGTTTTAGGTTGATTAATAGTCTTCTTAAGATCAAAACTTTGTATGCATCCTTGACTATTTGTCAACAAGTTCACTTGGTACAAGTAATGCTTGGATCTCTTGCACTTTGAATGTTTGAAATATTGTATAAAGCAATTATCAATCTCATAAACACATCTCTAGATATAAAACACATTTTCATTACAAAATCCTCCAACCAATATTATCATGCCTTGAGTTACATAAAGAGAAAAGAAGTTGAAACATTTAACCTAAGAGAAAGACTAGGTACTTAGACCATCTCATTTTACATT
>BRYF01000016.1:487500-490000 GCA_030159135.1 Actinidia polygama | reverse complement strand
ATTGGCGGATAAGACCAACGCCTTTTTGGTGTAGCTTGTTCCAATCAACATCTTTCATGCCTTTGTGGGTTTACTTTCATCACCCTCAATAGGCCCATACAAGTCTATACAATACAAGAGGTCTTCCATCTTGGTTTTCCAAGTCACCCAATTGCTCCCATTGAAGCTAACCATCCTACCAATGTTTCCTTCCATGATGTACTAAAAAAAATTAAGTTTAAACAACCACTGCTCTGATACCGGTTGTTGGGAATAAAAGACGATTCCCACAAGAGTAGATCAATGAAATAAAAATAAGTATAAATAAAACAAGTACACAAGACGAGATTTAAGTGATTCCCTAAAACTCGAGGTACGTCCACTGGTTTTGGGCTCCAAATCCAAAGCCTGCAGGCTTTGGATTTGTGAGTCTCTCTCTCTCTCTCTCTCTCAATGCTTGCAGATTTCTTACATTGTTAGCTTTGTATCCTTTTGACTAAGTTTTATGTGGATTTCTATGTACAGGCATTTCCAAAGGGATCTCCGCTGGTACCCGACGTTTCAAGAGCAATCTTAAATGTAACAGAGGGAAATAAAATGACTGGAATCCGGAAGAAGCAGATTGTCCAGAGCAAGACGGTACCAGAGTCATATCTGACAGCCTCAAGTTGACAGTTTCAAGGGTCTTTTCCTAGTTGCCCGCATATCTTTGGTTTCTTCTCTCATCCTATTCGTGTGTATCTTCCTACACGAAAAACTGGGACATCTTAGCCTCTAATGCCTCGATCTGACAAAAGATCGAGGCTATGGCTAAAAACTTCATTGAGGAGAAAGAGAACTTGTCATCTGATGCATCCAAGAAAGCATTAACCGCAACAAATGAAGGGGTGACAATTCCTTTTGCAGCAGCTGATTTCCCACAAAGTCCAGTGATAAGCGATTATCATTATGCACAAAGGGTTTTCTACAACAGAACCCGCTACACCTATTCATGATACCATAGAACTTGTACAACCTAATGTGGCAAGATAATGCTATTGCTGCCCTAACTAATGATATTATTCATCGATTACTAACTTTGTAATAGATGAAGGAATAGGGAAAAAAATATCCCTTACTAGAGATTTGGATTCAGGATCAAATGATGGCACAAAGTCAAATGCTCCTGCAACTGAGATTTCGAAGAAAAGAACAAATTTGGATTCGTGGGCCCATTCTTAAAAGGAAAACGGATGAGATCTGACAGATGAAATTGAATGCGCTGAAACAGAAGCAGTTGAGCTGTTGCGAACTTGATTCCCACTGGCAATTTTAGATTTTCTGCTCAATGTGTCCATGGCATCTTGACAAATATCAGTAAAACAGTCATCGTACCAGTAATATTGCATGAAACCTCAATTTAATGCTGCATGCTAACATACAAAACACAAAATCTTACGAACTATACAAGCAGAGGCACCCAGATAACCAATAGGGGTTTGAGCTACGTAATTTTATCTTTTAAATATTTCCTATTCCGGATATGAAGAAAAGAATAAGAAAAGGGTGCAACTACAGGACCAAAAGATTAGTTAGTGGAGGCAGGAGAGAGAGAGGTTTTCTGCCTTTGTAATTTTCGGTATTTATTTGGCGACTGGTAATTTAGTTTTTTGACATACCACAATGGACAGCGTTAGCTTTAAGAGGTGACAGTGTGATTTCAAGAAATTGAGGTGGTGAAGTATGCTTTCTGAAGAATAGATACACTAAAACTGAAGTAAGTTTATTCATTACTGCTTACTTGAACTAACTTTCCACTAGTCTGATACTCTTATAAAATTGGTAAAAGAAACAGACTCTTCTCAAGATTGGGACAATTAAAAGACTTATTCAAATGACAAAATACAACTAAACTCCTAACAGGGGACTAAGTGTAAGAGCAATGATAGGTACACACCCATTTTTGGGTGTGTACAAGACACACCCAAAAATGTATCTCACAAATAAAGTGGGACCCGCCCTAATTAGGGTTTGTAGAAAACCCTAATTAGGGCGGGCCCCACTGTGTTTGTGAGATACAAAAAGTGGGTGTGTCTTGTACACACCCATTTTTGGGTGTGTACCTATCATTGCTCCTAAGTGTAATTTACCCAAAAGGAAAAAAAGGGAAGGAACGATGCGTTTCAGAACACAGAAACCCCGCTTTCTCTCTCGCCATCGACCTTTCATATCTGTTACCGGCAACTCACCGCCTTTTCTATCACCGGAAGCCTCTCTCTCTCTCTCTCTCTCTCTCTCTCTCCATACATATATACACACACACACACACACACACACACACTCTATAAGCAGACACAGTTTTTCATTTGGTTACCAAGTTCAAGCTCATAACAACTGTTTGTTGCTCAGTCTCCTGTTCTCGGTCCTCAAACTACTGTAATTTCCATCGCAAACCAACCTCCCAATCCATAGGAATCCTCTGGGGCCCTCAATTTGTGTGCGCAATCGATCCCCAAGTAGTAAATTATTAATTGATAAGGGC
>BRYF01000016.1:442500-445000 GCA_030159135.1 Actinidia polygama | reverse complement strand
GTCATTATATTTCCTTTTGAGTCATCATGGAATAGTTTATGATTGTACTCATTAAATTACCGCATGCATTACTCTATACTTATAGAAAGTATGGGTCTTGTACCTAAGTGATAAACTTATGAAAATGTATGAGAGTCACATTTAAAGGTCCCACACATTTTCACCAATGAGGGGGTGGGTGAACATAATTCACAGAGTAACTCATGGAGAAATTTTTTAGTGCTCTTAGAGCAAATTCTAGTGGTACTATAATCTTAGAGTGATTGGTCTAAACAATGGAATCCATTTTTTTTTGGGTGGCCAACATATGCACATGTGGCGTTCATTGAATAGTGTACAACAATGCTATAAGAGCTAAATAATCTCTCTAATTCATGGCATTATTTATGGAGTATCCAAATGTAAATGCCTTAGTTATTACCATTTCCAAAAATCAGATTATGGTAACATTTATAGAGATTTATTAATCTTTAATACTATTCACAACTGTGCATTAATCTGTATTTGCATGCATAAATTCACCTGAACTCTTTACAAGTAGTCTCCCCCTAAGTTCAAAAAACTGTTCCCCATAGAATAGGAACCTAAGAAGTTCAAAATTCTGAGAGGATCGTCAATTATCCTATGGTCTTCTCTGCCACTCCATGTAGTGATCTTCCCTAGCATGGCACAGGGCCACACCATGCCATTACTAGACCTTTCCAAGGCTCTCTCCCACCGCGGCCTCACAGTAACCGTCATCACCACCCCACTCAACATTCCATATATCGCTTCCCAAGTAAACCACCCACTAATCTCCCTCCACGTGTTACCATTTCTGTGAGCCCCAGAGTTGCCAGAGGGATGAGAGAACATGGCTCACCTCCCTTCAATGGACCTTTTTCTACCCTTAAGAGCCACCAAAATGTTAAAAGAACCCTTTGAGGGTATCCTAAAAGAGATGTCTGAAGCTGGGTGTGGGCCCGCTTCTGCTTGTCAACGAGGTTGCAACTGATGATCAAGATCAATTGTGTCCCTACATCAAAATGGCTTAACAAAATCGGGTCCAAATGCAGTGATATACATATCATTCCGTACACAAGCACACTTGTCGGAAGCCCAGATGGATTATGTTGCAATGGGGCTAGAGACGGCAGGCCAACATTTTATCTGGGTTGTCCGATCGACAAAGTGGAACCCACCGGAAGGGTGGGAGGAAAGGGTGAAGGAGAGGGGATTGGTTGCAAGGGATTGGGTTGAGCAGAGGAGCATATTAGCACACCCTTCAACGGGTGGGTTTTGTAGTTACTGTGGTTGGAACTCAGTGTAACAGACTTTGTCCAATGGATCCCAATATTGGCTTGGCCCATACGGGATGAGCAGCGGTTGTATGCAAAGTACGTGACGGAGGGATTGGGAGCAGGGATATTGGTCCCAGAAGAGGAAGTGTAGGGACAAATGGAATCGAGGCCGTTGGACATGATGTAATCTGTGAGGGAGTTAAGCAGTTGATGAGTGTTGAGAGAGGGAGGAGGAAAGCAAGGGAGAGTGCACAAGAGCTCGGGATCATGGCACAGAAAGCTATGGAGAAAGGTGGGTCATCTGATAGGACGTTGGACGAAATGATTGAGAGCCGAATCCAAACAAAGAAGGATGTGTAGTATCACACACACACACACACACACACACACACACAGAGAGAGAGAGAGAGAGAGAGAGATCATAGAAACCTGCTGGTGTTGTGTCATGGGTCCTAAGCTCCATTTAGGCAGCTTTGTTAGGCACACTCCTAGTTTTAGCAGAGGTCAAAGTTGTGTCCCCCGTCTGATACCTATTGGCAAAGTAAACATATTATCCCCAATTTTTGGCACTAAAACTAGGAGAGTGCCTAACAAAGCTATACAGCACTAGTTCTTTTACACTTTTCTTGGTCAAGATCACTTGTTTTTCCACACTACTATTGACTATTCAGGGCACGGACACGAGCACTACCACAGATGGGTATTCAAACTGAATCAATCTAGGCACAGCTTTTACGGGTATGTTCAGGCAGGCCCAAATCCATTTTGGGAATTCATACTTTCTTGTTCCAAATAGGATCCACCGATAACCTCATAATTTATGTCTCCCCATCCAGTGGCATCAAAAAAGGTTGTATTACTTCTATTACAATGATATAATGATTCTGTTATTTTGTTTTTCTCCAATAATAATTTCTCCCTGAAACTGCACAGGTTTCCAAGTTATTGATGCAATCTCTTAAAACCTTTTCTAGAAACTAATTCAAAATTTTACTTATACGCTAGTGTTAGCATTATGATAGGAACAACAAGCATCATACCAGTTCTCTGACAGGTCAGTATCGAACTCGAACATTGACTTCATTTGATCTTCCTGAAACACAGCATATCAGTTTTAGTAATTTAACTAGCTTTACCAACATTATTATAGAAAACCGTAATCAGTTTGGTGGTTTACATGGATGCTTACAGAAATTTCTGTAATTGACTCTCATAAGCTG
>BRYF01000016.1:227500-237500 GCA_030159135.1 Actinidia polygama | reverse complement strand
GGATTTCAACCGTAGATATTGGGATAACTTGAAAGATTCAAAAGCATATGTGTCTTATACTATAAAAACAAATAGTATCAGGTGAAATCTCAACTATTAAGTTAACTTAATTCAAATAAATTCTAAATGTATATAATGGAAGATAATTTATAAAATTCAAAAATATCTTTGTCTTTTTATATTATAGATTGACTCGAATCCGATAAGTAGCTTTTCTTTGGGGTCTTTAAAATTGAGTCCATTTGCCTAGGCATAAATTAATTGCAAGCAATACGAACGCGGAGTCTCGTGAAAAGTCAACTACCTGTAAAACCTTCCTATATACAGCACGTGTATAGAGAGTAAGCACAGCTGCTGACTCGTGCGCGTCTCTCTCTCTCTCACGTCTCAATACAAATTGAAAGTGTCTCAATACAATATGAAACATAGAGCTTGAGATACCTACCCTCACCCCACGCCATCCCCCAAACCCGTGCCGTGTTTGCATAATAAGGTCATTATTGTCATTCTAAGTGCTTGCATAAGGTCAATTACTCTATTTACACATTTGTAGATGTATCCATCATGTTTTTTTAATTTATATTCAACCCCTAAACTTTTGATAATTGCACATATATCATTTCAATTTTTTTCAAACAGCACTACCTTTCCCTTACTTTGCTTGAAAATGCCATGATTCCCCTTCCTTTTCTCGTGTTGGAAACCTTCCTATCGTGTTTGATGAGGGGTAAAATTTTTACTTACTGAAATAAGTACGTCGCCAAGATTATGTTGCCTTATTTGATGCGATTACCTCATTAAGTTCAGATTTCCTGGAATGTTCTCCATCACTCTTGAGGATGAGATGACCTTGAGACTCCATCTCCATCAAGTCTTTTACATTCGCGGTGTTGTCTCCATTTTGCATTCTCCTTCTTTTACTTCGAAATCCTCGTCCACAACTTACTTATTTTGTTACCCGATGATTATGCCGTGATCTTCTCGCACGGTTTTAAATTCTTCATCAATAAAAGGCTGCTCACCATTCACCAAAAATGGGTAATTGCATTCTCACTCTCTGAGCCTTAACTCTATTATTTTCTTGCTCTACTCTATCTAGCTTGTTCACCTCGGTCTCATCTCCACGCTGAAGGAGTTTGTAGCGGCTTCACCCCGGTTGGTAACGTTTGTTTTCTTGCACAGGTCACCGATGTCAAATACCGAGCTGAAAGAGCAATTCTGACTGTTAGCTGCTCATTCCAGATTTCTACCACAATAGTATTGATATCACACCTTCTCATTTATACGGTAAAAAATACCCTTTTGCCACAAAATAATATTTTCACATACAAAATACCATTATTTTTCCTATTTTAACCATTGCACCCCACTACAAAAAGAAAATAAGCAAACTGCACATTCAATGTTGGTTACTCATTCTGACTGTTGGTTGCTCATTCCAGATTTCTACCATAACAGTTTGGTGTCGTCTGTGGGAATGACAATTCTTAATACTCTATGCACCTATGTAGCCGCTTGTTGCCTAAACAGAGTACCAGCAGCCCTCTCGATAACAGAGCACGTTCGATGGCTAACAATAGTCAAACTTCGGATCTCGAGGGCATTCATCGCAAGATGCATGGAATCACTGAGCAGATCAGAATCATGAATAAAATAAATGCCCGCCTAGTACAACACCTTGCCACAAATAATCTGCCTCCTGCCACCGCACTAGTTCTAGAAGAAATTGATCAATCTCGCTGTTCTCACCGATCAAGCAACCAAACTCATAGAATTTCCATAGAGCTGGTCAAGGACATTCATCTAGGAGCTGTCAGCACCGATCGACAAGTTTGCACTCCAAGCGAGGAAGAAGCCGTGGTATGTCAGAGTCTATGTCATCTAGCGGAACTAATGATGTGATGGGTGAGGAAACCAAGCGATAGAGAAAATCACCTTGCCAGAATGACCGAGCTCACAGGTGCCAAGATAAGTTCACTATCTAGAAATTAAAGACCTGGATGTCCGGATCGATGCCATCAATACAAGCGTAAAAGCTCCAGTTATTGTGGATGCTTTGATTAGGCAGATCGATCCACCATTTATACAAAAAGTGATGAAAGTCAGAGTTTTATCAAGATTTAAATTGCCATCTCAGCTAGGGGTGTATGAGAGGAAGACAAATCCCATGGATCACCTGGACTCCTACAAAAACTTGATGATGCTCCAAGGGTATTCGGACGAGGTGATGTGTAAAGCTTTTTCGGCAGCTTTAAAGGGGCTGGTGAGATCATGGTTCAAAAAGTTATCTTCTAGAACCCTTGATTCGTTTGGCGACCTGAGTATATTTTTTGTCGTCAATTTCATGAGCTGCAGGGTTAGGCAAAATAGTGCTTTCCATATTTTGACAATCCACCAAAAAGATGGGGAAATCTTGAAAGATTATGTCAGGCACTTTAATCAGGTCATCCTAGAAGTTTAAGATCCTAGTGACAAGGTGGTAATTATGCTATGATGGAGGGTCTTCGTCCAGGTCCACTATTCGACTCCCTCTCCTAAAGCCTCCCTAAAACCTTGTCAGCACTCCAGAGTAAGGCCGACAAATACATTCCAGTTGAAGAGTTGGTAGGGGCCAAGAGTAGGAGGCGAGAAAAGGATGGTCAAAAGAGGAAGGAACCTAATTCTCGACGAACAGACTATAGGGGTGAGCTTAAAAGTAAGAGGTCTGAGCAAGATGCCCGAAAGAGAATTAATGAATGACGTCCTCAGACTCCACCTCGTTGAATTGACCGAATGCTGCCTTATCTCAACGCCCCTATAGCTCAGGTGCTCATGGAGATCAAAAATGAAGACTTTGTGAAGTGGCCGTTTGGGAAGATCACCGGGGGAATAAGAACAAGTATTGTGATTTTCACAAGGATCATGGACACAACATTGATGATTGCTTCTAATTGAATAAGCACATAACTGATCTTATCAAGAGGGGTACTTGAGAAAATTTGTTTCTGATCACCAAAGACCTGACTCGCCGGATAGAGGATACGCCTATAATAGGCCAACTACAGGTGATATCTAAACTATCCATGGAGGGTTTGGATCGGGAGGATGTTCAACCTCATCCCTAAAAAGGCATGCTAGAGAGGCTAATGGGTGAGTAGAAGAGGAAATCTATAACTTCTCTACACTTATGTCTGAAGCTCTCCAACCAATCACCTTCACCAATGAGGATTTGAGAGGCATGTACCTCCCTCACAATAATGCATTGGTCATATCTGCCACAATTGCCAATTTCTATGTTCAGAGGATCCTAATTGATAACGGGAGTTCTCCTGACATTTTGTTTATCTCAACATATGACAAGATGAGGATAGGGCAAGATAGGTTTTACCCTTTCCATACCCCTCTCGTTGGATTTGGAGGAGGTTCCATACACCCCCTTGGATGGATCAAGTTGCCCTTGACTTTGGGGGTAGAACCTCACCAGACTACGACTTTATTGTTGTGGATTGATTTTTGCCATACAACTCGATATTTGGTCGCCCCACCTTGAGAAAAATCAAAGCCATTACCTCTACCTACCACCTGATGATGAAGTTTTCTACGTTGACTCAGATAGGCGAGGTAAAGGGCGACCAGAAAGTTTCCAAGCAGTGCTTCATGACGGCAATGAAAACCAACCCCACTCCAAAATCCAGTGCTAAATAGCAACTACAGATAGATGATGCCGAGATGGAGACGCTGAGAGGTGAAATCCCTGAGAAACGAAAAACATGAAGCCTCTAGAAGAGGTGACTCCTATTTCTATACACCCCAACTATCCAGATCGCCAATTGATGATTGAGACTGAATTGACTGAAAAGCTACAAAGTGCTTTGGTGAATTTTTTAAAGAAAAATTATGATGTATTTGCATGGTCGCAAATCAACGTACCTAGAATAGATCCTCAGATCGTCGTTCATAAGCTTCTTACTGACCCTAATCATCCTTCGGTTCACAAAAAAGAAGGAATTTGCCCCAAAACAGTTGAAGGTCATAAGGAAAGAGGTGGCCAAGCTTATTAAGGCTAGTGTCATCAGAGAATCTCATTACCCAGATTGGTTGGCCAACGTCGTCGTCGCCCCTAAAAAGGGCAAAAAATGGAGAGTGTGCATTGATTTCACCAACCTAAATAAGGCTTGCCTACCAAAGGTTGATTTGACAGTTGACGCCACCTCCAAGCATGAGCTCATCAGTTTCATGGACGCCTTCTCAAGTTATCACCCAATCAAAATTCATCTGTCCGACATAGAGAAAGCTTCTTCTATCACGGAAAGAGGACTACATTGCTATAAGGTCATGCCTTTAGGACGTACCAAAGATTGGTTAATAAAATGTTTGAGGAGATGATTGAAAAAACAATGGAAGTGTATATTGATGACATGCTAATTAAGAGCCTGAAAGCAGGTGAGCACGTTGCCCATTTGGAGGAGACATTTGGTATTCTTCGAAACCATCACATGATGTTAAATCCTTCCAAATGCATATTTGGTGTGTCGTTAGAAAAATTCCTCAGTTTCCTAGTAACTGAAAGAGGGATTGAGGCAAATCCCAACCAAATCCAAGCTTTGCTTGCGATGAGCTTGCCAGGGAACATACGAGAAATGCAACAGTTGCCTGGACGAGGCTTCTCTTAACAAGTTTGTTTCAAAATTGACGAACAAATGTTTGCCCTCCTTCAAGATTCTGAGAAAGAACAACCTTTGAGTGGACGAGCAAGTCCGAGATGGCGTTTCAGTAGCTGAAAGAATATATGAGATCACCCCCTTTGCTCATAGTTCCTAACACGGTCGAGGAACTCATCCTATATATATCCGTATCGCCCACAGCGGTGAGCGCAATGCTCGTCAAGGAAGAAGATAAAGTACAGAGGCCAATTTACTAAGTAAGTAAGGTCCTGTTATAGGCAGAAACCAAGTACCTGAATATCGAGAAGCTCGTCTATGCCCTTATAATAGCAACAAGAAAACTTTACCACTATTTCCAAGCACATCCTATTGTTGTATTCATTAATCAACCCTTAAAGCAAATTCTCCAACGACCTCATACCTCCAGGTGATTGCTCAAATGGTCCATCAACTTGAGCGATCAATTATCAACCGAGAATAGCTATCAAAGCCCAAACATTGGTTGATTTCATAGCTGAGGTCACATATGATGTTGCTCCATATCCCGAGGTGGAAGCCCCAAAAGAACAAAACCAAGATGAGAATCTCGTGCAGGTGGAAGATGTTCATAGATGGGTCATCTAACCAACATGGCCATGATGTAGGACTTGTTCTCCAAATCCCTTCAAGAGAGCAGATGGAGTATGATATACGTATTGGTTTTAAAGTCACCATCAATGAGGCAGAATGTGAAGCTCTCCTCGCCGGTCAAAGGGTCGCTACCGAGTTGAAAGTAGAATCTTCGGACGTCTACAATGCTTCTCAGCTTGTGGTGAATCAAGTCCAAGTAGATTACCTCGCCAAAGATCTCCGAATGGTGGCCTATCTGGATGAGGTGAATGCCATGTCAACAAAGATTAAAGATTTTAAGATCTGCCAAATTCCTAAGGAAGAAAACAAAAAAACAGATGCCCTGAATAACCTAGCCTTAGCATTCAATTTTATCTCGGGTAGGAGTGTCCCTCTAGAATTCTTGCCAAACCCGAGCATTGACGTCACCAAAACCGTCTGTGAAGCAACAACAAACCCGACATGGATGGACGACATCAACGCTTATCTTAAGGATGGGATGCTATCATCAAATAAACTCTAAGCACGGCGGATTTAGTCTCAATTAGCTAGATTTTGCCTCCTCCATGGAATATTTTATAAAAGGTCTTTTGCAAGACCACTCCTGAGATGTCTCCGACCTGAGGAATCGGATTATGTACTTAAGGAGATCCATGAAGGCATATGCGGAAATCATTCTGGGGCAAGATCACTTGTTAGAAAGGCAGTTTGCCAGGGTACTTTTGGCCTTTCATGGAACAAGATGCGTTGGCATTCACAAGAAAGTGTGACAAATGTCAAAGGTTTGCTCTGGTTAGTTGTCTTTCCTCTACCGAGATGATTCCAATGACCAGCCCATGGCCATTTGCCCAATGGGGGATAGATGTGTTGGGACCTCTACCTCAAGCTCCATTATAGAGAAAATTCTTAATTGTTATCATAGACTACTTCATGAAGTGGGTAAAAGCAGAGTCTCTCATCAAAATCACTGAAAGGAACATCAAGAATTTTGTTTGGAAGAACATCGTTTGCCGATTTGGGATTCTGAAGATTAGAGTCTCCGAAAACGTGAAGCAATTCGACAACAATGAATTCAAACTATTTTGTTCGGACCTCGCCATCTTTAACCATTTCTCCTCGCCAGGTCATCCTCAGCCAAATGATCAAGTAAAAATCACCAAAGGCGAATGGAAAAGACCTTCTGAGTGTGCTATAGGCCTACCAAACGATGAGCAGAATCCCTACGGGCAAGACGCCATACTCTCTGGTGTATGGGATAGAGTTAGTCATATTAGTGGAGATAGGAGTGCCTAGCTTCAAGATATTGAATTTTGATAAGGAGAACAACGAAACAGAGTTGAGGCTCAATCTTGATCTCCTCGCCGAAAAGAGGAAGCGAGCTGAGATACGCCAAGCTGTCTACAAACATCAAGTTGCCAAGTACTATAACCAGAGGGTTAAGCACATGTTATTTTTTCATGGCAACTTGGTCTTGAGGAAAGTCACTTTGTTTATAAAGAAACTTAATGCTGGGAAGCTTGGCCCAACATAGGAAGGTCCATACAAAGTTGTCAAGGTGACTAGGCCAGAAATTTATTGGCTGGAAGACATGAAAGGGAAGACACTATCTCACCCCTAGAATGCTGAATACGTGAAGAGGAATGCTGAATACTTGAAGAAAACTACCAATGGTTCTTTTGGTTGTCAAAATGATGAAGGTCGCCTAATCAGTGTTATTTTTCGTCAAATTCTACCTTGTGTTCTGATCGTCAATTTTCATGTAATTACGGTTATTTTAATAAAATCACCAAGTTTTCCAGCTCGAATTTGTTTTCATTGCCTGGTATTAAATTTGTCAAAATAGTTTGTCGCCAATTTTAAAATGGGATGTCGCCAGCTTTGCCATTTAGTCAGTTGTCGCCAAAAGGGGATGTCGCTTAAACAATTTGTAGTTATCGCCAAAATCAAAATTGTTATATCACTAGATTGATTAATATTGCCTATATAGTTATTTTTACTCGTCAATAAGATGCAAAAATGATTGGGGGATACATCCTCCAATTATTTGCCAAGACATCTTGCTCGCCAAAGCCATCTCTCTTGATCATTCTTATTGCCATGATTAGGTTTAATATTTACTTAGTTAAGGTAACTTAAACCTATTATGATTCGCCTAACAGTTTTTAATCGTCAATATTAGTAGTAATGATATCACCAAGATCATTTCCTAGATTCAGTACACACATTAGTCTTGATGTAAAACAAAGCCATTGATATTAAGGAAAGAGAGACAACTTGCAAAAAAAAGAGAAAAAATTCTACATAGAAATGCCTACTGGGGGGGAAGTGCTGTCTTCCAATTCGCCTTTCTCTTCCCCTTCATCTTTCTCAACCAACTAGGGGTTGATTTAGAGGTCTTGGATGTCAAGCTCAAGATGGAGACGCCCGATCTGCTTTTTGCACAAATCAAAGTCCTTCCCGAAGTACATGACAGTTGCCTATTCCACAACCTCCTAGAAGTCATATGAAGATTTGTACTTTTCAACAGCTAACTCCTGGGCAAGGGCCTTCTTCTCCCTTAGGTCGGCAATCTCTTTTTCTAGCCTCTCCAAGGTGGCAATGTGATCTTCCTTCATTTTCTACAGCTCCTCAACGTAGTGCTGTTTCTGAGCCTCGAGCTCGTTTATCCGACCTTCCAGCTCCTTAGCCACGTTTTGGGCTCGAACCATCTCATCTCGAATGGATCTGGCGTTAGCTTGTTCAACCATTGTAGCATCTCTCATCTGCCTACTGCGTCCAGCCAGAGAAGATCTAATCACCACCGCCTGCAAAAAAAACTTATTAGAACAACAAAAAGCATAAGTACGAAATCAATTTAAAGACATATGATTACTTGGAAGACAACATGAAAGAACTTCATGATTGTCAAATCGAGGTCTAACTTGTCTATCTCTTCTTAATTGGGGGGTAAGACGAATCCTTGGAGGAGCTTCTCCGCCAATCAACCCTGCCTGGAGTTAGCCGAGGTCCCCTCCCCGGGGACTACAACACATGCCGCCACCTTACTCGTCGTTCGGCTTGGACTTAGATGGAGCCTTTTCTTCTCCTCGGGTTACGACATAGGCCCCTTCTTCTTGGCATCTTCCACCGGCTTGCCCTTCTTAATGGGTAAGATGTCGGGCGTCTCATCTCGGAGGCATTTTTTGCCAATGACCTTCCCCTTCGTCGCCGAGGTCGTCCATTTTGCCATTTGGGCGAGCTTTTTCTTGTTAATCTTTTTTGACATAACTGCAAAAGGAGTGCCAAAGTCAGTTAACAGATGAGATGAAATACTCAAAGAGGAAGGAAGGTAGTACCATTTGATTTGAGCTCGAGGAGAAGCCCTAGATCTGACCAAGCTTCCGAGCTCAAGCTTAAGCTCAGGCTACCTGGTTCCAAATCAAGAAAAGGATGCCAAATTTTTCCCCCTAAGAGCCTTAACAATGTCAGGTCAGGAAGGAGGGGAAAAATTTGTCTCATCCTCTTCTTAATGGGTCTTATGTATTCCACCGAGTTATCTCGAGAATGGTCACCTCGGGGGGATCACCTCGGGAAAGACGAGACTGACCCTCGTTGCCCGCAACGTGAGCTACATCGCTTGCTGTTTTCTCCTCGTTGTTATCTCCGCCACTGGACACCATTTTTTTGGAGTCTAGCACGAAACTTCTAAGGAAGGACTTTGAACGAAGGATACCCTTGATTGGGTAGTGTTGTCCTTTCGCTATCGTGCCTGAGATTGTATCAAACCTTTTTTGTTCAATCTCAGTTAGAGCAGGTAACACGTTGCAGCGCTTACTTGAAAATGAAAGACAACTTTTAGAATAAATAAGGAAAACTTGAAAAATGAAGGACAACTCATTGAACAAAGACTGATCTGGGGTGTTCCACGACCTTGGGACCCTAAGAACCCCAAGATCCTGGGATAGTCCTCGGGCGAACTCCCAGTTGTCCCTCGAGATGAAGAAGAATTTTCTCCTCCACCCCTAACATTGTTGGGGTAACCCCCGAACAAAGTTTTCCTCGGCCTTGCCTTAAAGTAGAGCCATCCAAAGTCTGGATTGGGATTGTTGAAAGGGCCAAATAGGTTCCTAAATTCATTGAGAGAAATGGAGAACTTATGAAATCGCCACAGCACCACTGCGCTGATGATACTTTGCCACATGTTGGGGGCAAGCTGGGCGAGGCAAATGTTGTAGTAGTGTAATATCATCCTAATAGTGGCATGTATAGGAAGACGAAGACTGGCTTAGAATGCGTCCTCGTTAAAGGCTAGACACAATGGCCTCATTTGTCTTGGGAACCCTAATTTGAATCCAAAATGGGAAGGAGCATGACTCTTTAAGGCGATCCAGCTTGCCTTGAGTCATGATGTTCATTTCCCTCTCAAGCGGGGAACGAGAATCTATTGAGGGACTTCCCTCATCGTCTACCAAGGGACTTCACTTATTATCAGAAAAGTTCTTTGTAGGAGAGGAAGGGAGTTGGATAACCTCGGTCGTCATGTAGGATTGTTCTCCTAGATGATCTGAGATCCAAGATGGGAGCATATTTTCTAAGTCTCCTACCTCTACATTGCCAGACATAAACTAAGGTTTCAAACTAAGATTGGGTGATCGACACTTATTGAATGATTTGAACAAGGGCGAGATGACGAGGGCGAGGTGACCGTCGGAGTAAGAGTATGTTCAATAGCAGAAACAACAAAAGAGAACATGTTATGGGGGAGCCCC
>BRYF01000016.1:182500-185000 GCA_030159135.1 Actinidia polygama | reverse complement strand
TCAATCACAAGATAAAAAAAAAAAAAAAAACATTTGGAACTAACATGTTGATCCCAAATCATTTTTCTTTAATCTCTATTACACTTAAATTCCAATCAACCAAGAAAGTAACAAAACTGTATTCATCAAACTAAGAAGTTCTTCAACCCCCAATTACCGAGGGAAAAATTAAATTAAAAAAGGACTACAAAAAAACTAGGAAAACAATAAAATTTTGCTTAAAAATACAAACCTAGAATCATTGTCTGGATAGTACCACGGTACCAACCTATGGTACTAGCTAATTTGGGGGATAAAGTCTACAAGTCCGAGGTTCAAAGCCTAATAGGAATCCCTTAGATTAGGCATATTTTCTGATGCTCTGGGTGCACCCCAATAATGCTTGGAAAGAGTTTCAAACTTTCAATGCATATCTTCTAGTTCGCATTTACCAGAGAGAGAACATCAGAAAACAAGAACCTTAACCATCTATTTCATTCCCCAATAAAACAAGAACTAACACGTGTTGCTTGCTGGGAGTATCTCAACTACTAGAATATAAACAGGAATAATAAAGGGATCAAAGATGAGGATTCCAGATGTATTTTAGGCACAAGAGGCATCATCCAGATATAATGAATCCTAGTTTTACTAGAACGTCATTTCTACTTTTGCATTCTTACATTTTTTGGTATAATTGAAAGATGAACAATTCTAGGAAATTTATTCTCTCTTAAAAACTATATCGCCCTTATTAAGAATAGGTTTTATTAGTCGTCTTAATGGACATCGCTTGGATTGCCTTTGAGTATGGAACCTAAGGATAAAAAGCACAATGATTTATATCTTTCTTTGGTCCACACTAGTTTTTCAAGTTGGGCCATCTTAACCCATGAAGTAAACCTACCGGTGCTTCTAATGTAGCTAAGTTATTCTTTATGGAGGTTATTAGACTAAATTGGTTACCTACTTCAGTGTGCTTAAGAGTGATCAAAAAAAATCCTTCAAAAAGTTTCGTGCTCCAGGCGCTGGACCTATTCAAATCATTTGCTCAAATGGATATAATGCATACTTACCTTTTGATAAGAGCATTAACGTTGTTTTAATGTTGAAGTTTTTTTCTTTACCTTGACACATTTGAGCTCCCACTTGACCAGCAAATGTGCCTAGATGTGTTCATTATACAAGAGTTCCAACTCCTATCCTTGTCTTCTGCACTCTCATGAGGACCAAACAAACGATGTTCTAGAATGTTGTTTCTTTGCTTGGTGGTTATGAAAATATCTTGTATGTTGGAGTAATCGTCTGCATGCTCAAGCCATGTGGACAATGGAGAACAAGTTTCGCAACCTTGATCCAGCATTTTATGGCACAATACCTTAGTCATTATTCTCAAGAGCAGTCTTCAAAGCTTGGAAGAACAAATCAGGATCAAGGAGGATTTCAAAGGCATTCTAGACACAAGAGGCGTCAACCAAGATTAAAAGAGTTCTAGTTTTAAGCTGACTTTCTTTCTTTTCTTGTTACCGGATTGGACAATACAGATACGAATTAATATACAAGGATGGCGAACTGAACAACTTTACAATTATTTTTCATTATTGAAAATTGAAAGGCACCAATAACCTTGTTTTCTATCGCTCTAAATTCTTCTCTTTTCTACTTCTTCCTCTTCTCTTCTCTTTTCTCCGTCTTAATACTCCTCTAGCTCTGTGTCATCGACAATTCACTAAATACTATACTGAACTCATGGCATCTATGCATTTCTATTTACCTATAAAAAAAGATCATGGCATCTATACATCCTAAAGGTTATTTCAATCCAATGGGAAAAAATATTGCATACGGACATATAAAGAACAATTCCAATTTATTAAAGGGGAGAAGGGAAAAAATAATATTAATACAATGAACCAAGAAGTTGGGACCCTTTCGTACCTCAACCATTTCAGGAGGCCCTTCATCCTTTGAGAGTACCCACTTAGTGAGATATATTGATAACCAAAAGCTGATGATGCAAACTGTGAAGACAAACACAATAATAGGAGAGGTGCTTGCTCCAATGTAGAAGATAGCTCCTAAGCCCAAGAGCACAAGTATAAAAAGAACACGAATGTTTATTCTCGTGAGAATTCGGAAAATCTGCACAAGAAACCAACCGGTCAATACTTAACAAAGGAGAAACATACAGGGCAACACACACACACACACACACACATGCAAATAGTACAGAACCAGTGGCGACAAAAGGATTTTTAGTTCCTATAGAAAATTTACACATTCATCACCAAATTCAGACAAATAATATTAGCACGGTAGGATTGATTTGCTCTAATACCATGAAGACGTGTGAAATAGGATTTTGGAGATTTGTGCTAGTGTAATCTTCAGTTTAATGGCATTACGGGAAAGATAACACGCTACAGAAGACAAGGTAAGACTATTCAGATATGTTCATTACCAATGGGGTGTAATGTTTACTACGCACGCTAGGGAAAGTCCTTGGCCTGTCTTGGTAAGC
>BRYF01000016.1:7500-15000 GCA_030159135.1 Actinidia polygama | reverse complement strand
AATCAGCAAATTATTTTTTGTAGAACGAGGAACAACTTCATTTTTTGAATTGCTCGTTTTTCTTGAGAATCAACATTGGTTTGGGCCACGACTTAAACCAACCATAAACAACAATTTCTCGATAAGTGTAAAGGTGTCCTCCCAAACCGAGTTTGCCGTTTGGGTACGATTTATGAGTCATTATCCGTAAAAATAACAGCTTAATTTTTGTAGAAGGAGAAACAACTTTAATTTCTAATCGCTTGTTTCTCATAATAATTAATAATTAGCATTGGGTTGGGCCACGACTCAAACCAACTATAAACAACAACTACTAGATACGTGTAAATGTGTCCTCCCACACTGAGTTCGCTGTTAGGGTACGTTCTACAAGCAATTGTTTTTCAAAGTAACAGCTTAATTTTTGTAGAAGGAGAAACAATTTCAGAATTTATAATCATTTGTTTCTATTTAGAAGTAGCATTGGGTTACGCCACGGCCCAAACCAACTTTAAACAACTACTATATATGTGTAAAGATGTCTTCCAACATCGAGTTTGCCTGTTTGGGTATTGCTTCTTTTTCATTACCCGTAAAATCAATAACTTATTTTTTTATAGAAAAATGAACACCTTCAATTTCTAATTGCTTGCTTCTCTTTGGAATTAATATTGGTTGGGCCATGGCTCAAACCAACTATAAAAAACAACTACGAGATTCGTGTAAAGGTTTCCTCTCACACTGAGTTTGCCATTTAAGTACACGGTTTATGGGTCATTATCCGTAAAACAAACAATTTATTTTTGTAGAAGGAGGAACACTTTCAATTTTGAATTGTTTGTTTCACTTGAGAATTAACATTAGGTTGTGCCACGACTCAAACTAATCTTAAATAACAGTTACTAGATATGTGTAAAGGTATAAATCAATAACTTATTTTTTGTAGAATGAGAATTGCTTCAATTTCTAATCGCTTGTTTTTCTTTAGAATTAACATTAGGTTGTGTTGTGGCCCAAACCAACCATAAAGAATAACTACTAGATATGTGTAAAAGTGTCCTCCTACACCGAGTTTGCCGTATAGTAAGGTTTATGAGCCATTATTCGTAAAAACATCAACTTATTTTTTGTAAAAGGAGGAATACCTTCTATTTCAAATAGTTTGTTACTCTTGAGAATTAGCATTGGGTTGGGCGGCGGCTAAAACCAACTATAAATAACTACTAAAAATTTGTAAAGGTTTCCACTTACACCGTGTTTGACGTTTGCGTACGGTTTATGGATCATTATTCGTAAAAAAAGTAACTTATTTTTGTATAGAATGAGGAACACCTATAATTTTGAATCGCTTATTTTTCTAAACAACATTAGGTTGGGCCACGACTAAAATCAATCATAAATAATTGTTGAAATATCCCACATCACTCAGCTATGGCCTTTTTGGGTGATCTATAAGGCTCATGTTCTTATTTTCTTAATACTTGAGTTTTAAGAAATTGGATGGGCTAAGCAAAGTGTCCGACTGCTGTGGTCCAAGGGGTGTGTTAGAATATCTCATATCGCCCAGTTATGGTGCCTTTGTGCAACCTATAAGTCTCATGTTCTCCTTTCTTAATACCCGAATTTTAAAAATTTGGATGGATTGGGCCTGACTAGTATAATAATTACTAGATATGTTTAAAGGTGTTCTCCCATACCAAGTTTGCATTTGAGTACTGTTTATGGGAGATTATTCTTAAAAGCTACAATTTTTTTTTATAGAAGGGGAAACAACTTCAATTTTTAATTGCTTATTTCTCTTTAGAATTAGCATTGGGTTGTGCCACGACCCAAATCAACTATAAACAACAAACTACTATATATGTGTAAATGTGTTACCCAATACCAAATTTGCCATTTGGGTACTGTTTCTAGGCCATTATCCTTAAAAATAGTATCTTATTTTTTTGTAGAACGGGGAACAACTTAATTTTTTGAATCGCTTGATTCTCTTGAGAATTAGCATGGAGTTGTGCCTTGGCTCAAACCAACCATAAATAACAATTGCTAGATATGTGTAAAGGAGTCCTCCCACACAAAGTTCGTCTTTTAGGTAGTGTTTATGGGACATTATCTATAAAGGAAGTGGCATATTTTTTATAGAACAAGAAATACCTTAAATTTCAAATCGCTTATTTGTCTTGAGAATTAACATTGGGTTGGGCCAAGACGCAAACTAAACATAAATAGCAACTCCTAGGTACGTGTAAAGATGTACTCTCACACCGAATTCCACGTTTGGATATCGTTTCTGGGCCATTATTCGTAAAAGTAATAATTTATTTTTTGTAGAATGAGAATCTGCTTCAATTTCTAATTGCTTGTTTCTCTTTAGAATAAGCATAGGGTTTTAGGGTTGGAGTTTAGGTTTAGGGGTTTGGGGTTTAGGGTTTAGGGGAATGGGGTTTGGGATTTTGGGTTTTGGGTTTCGAGCTTCGGGTTTAAGATTTTGGGTTTGGGGTTTCGGAGTTTTGTTTAGGGTCTCGGGTTATTTGGTTTGAGGTTTAGGGTTTTAAATTTTAGGGTTTGGTTTATGGGTTTGGGTTTGGGTTTGGGTTTGGGGTTTTGGGATTCGGGGTTTCAAGTTTCGGGTCTACGGGTTAGTATTTAGGGTTTTGGGGTTAGGGTTTAGGAGTTGGGGTTAGGATTTAGTGTTTAGGGGTTGGGGTTTAGTGTTTAGTGTTTAGGATTTAGGGGTTAGGGTTTAAGGTTTAGGGATAAGGGGTACGGGGTTCGGGTGTAGGGTGTAGGGTTTAGGGTTCAGGGGTTTAGGATTTTATGGTTTAGGGTTTAGGGGTTTAAGGTTTAGGATTTTAAGGTTTAGAGGGTTCAAGGTTAGGGGTTCGAGGTTCAGGGTTCAGAATTTGGGGTTAAAGCTTAGGGTTTAGGGTTATTAGGTTTGAGGTTTGGGGTTTTGAACTTCAGGGTTTAATTTATGGTTTTGGTTTTGGTTTTGGTTTTGGTTTTAGGTTTAGGGCTTGGATTTGGGGTTTTGGGTTCAGGGTTTCTAGTTTTGGGTTTTGGGTTTCAAATTTTGGGTCTAGTGTTTAAGGTTTTGGGGTTAGGTTTTAGGATTTAGTGTTTAGGGGTTGGGGTTAGGGTTTAGTATTTAGGGGTTATGGTTTAGTGTTTAGGATTTAGTGTTGAGGTTTAGGGTTGGGGTTTAAAGTTTAGGGTCTAGGGTTTAGTGTTTAGTATTTAGGATTTTGGGGTTAGGGTTTAGGATTTAGTGTTTGAAGGTTGGGGGTGGGGTTGAGGTTAGGGTTTAGTATTTATGGATTATGGTTTAGTGTTTAGTGTTGAGGTTTAGGGGTTGGGGATTAAGGTTTAGAGGTTCAGGTTTAGGGATAAGCGGTACAGGGTTCGGGTTTAAGGTTTAGGGTCGGGTTTAGGGTCAGGGTTTAGGCTTTAGGGGTTTATTTCATACCCCCAACCTAATTAGACATAGTTGATGCTAATTAGATGGGATGTGATCGCACATGCCACCATGCTTGAGAACAACTCCTAGAATTCACTTCATACTCAACAGATAAAGAGTACATAGTTATCTATTCAATAATAATTCTAACCAAAACCAAAACCAAAACCATAAGATACGCATATACTTATACACACTTTGATTTTTTACAATATAAACAAACTCTCTTTTAAAATATAATACATATATAACAAAACTGTACAAAGGCGAGAACTATCCCAAGTTCTGCTAACGACTCCATCCTCGACTAGGAAAATCACCACATCTAAGACTATGACTATAGTGAACCAGACAACTATCTGTATCATCTCACTTGTCAAAATAAGCTGTGTGGGTGTGAACTAAATGTCAACGTGCTCACAATAGATAATCATGTTTATAAAGAATGATACAGATAAACACCTACTATAGATATCCAAAAAAAGAGATCATCATGAACTAAACAGCAACATACTCACAATAGCTACTCAAATTCATAAGAAATGATATATAATCACCACCGATCATAGATATTCAGAAATGAAGTGCAACAATGCAATTATGCATCACCTACATGTGCACGCAAGTTTAGATAACATTGGCCTAATATATGATGGCTTGACTCGTTATCAAGGAATGCCAATCGTGGCATCCTTAGGCTAGTCCACCGTGACTAAGCCTTGGTTAACCCACTGTGGTTAACCATCACAAGTGCAGTCCAAGCACACAAGATAAATGATATGTATTGTCATATCACCTCATGTAGAATCACTATTATCACCTCAATTATAATCACCTCATAGATATAATCACCATCATCAATCATATAAGAGATAAGCAATTTAATATGATATGCAATGTCACCTCTCCTCATTTAAAATCACCGTCACCAAGCATATAATAAACAAGCTATTCAATATGAATAAAATTATCGCATATTTATTCCCACCTATTACTGCACTTACACCTCGATAAGATCCCTCTTTAAGTCATCTCGAAATGTTCTGTTTATGTTCATTTCCTTCTTTTTTAAAATCCCAAAACCATTTCTACTAACCATAGACACTAGATTTCAATACATATTTAATAAATTTCTAATACACCACAATAAAAATCAATCAATAAAAAAAGAGTATGAATTACTTGAATTTAATTTTTTTCTCCTTTTTTTCTCTCTCGGTTCTTCTTTCTATCTTCTTTCTTCTTTCTTTTTTTCCCTTAAGTTATATATACACACACACACGCGCGCGCGCGCGCATAGAAGGAAAAAAGAGAAAGGCGACGGGTGGCTGTTGACAAATCCAATTTTTTTTTCAAAATTACATTTTTTTCCTTTAACTTTTAAGTAATTATATTATCTCCTCTTAATTTAAATATTTCTTTAATTTTATTCCAAAAATTATAATTCTTGCATTTTAACCCCAAACTTATTATATGTACTGTCCACATTAGTTTACATATTTATACTTGCACCCACAACTTTAAATAATAACATTTATATCCCAGAACTTAATCAATAACATAAAATTAATTCATTAACTGCTAAAAATCAAGAGACGGGTCTCATAGTTTAGGGGTTTACGGTTTTGGTTTTGGTTTTGAGGTTTTGGGATTTTATAGTTTATGGTTTAGGGGTTTAACGTTTAGAGGTTTAGGGTTTAGGGTTCAGGGTTTGGAGTTTGGGGCTTCGGGCTTCAAGTTTTAGGGTTTAGGGTTTAGGCTTTGGGGTTTCAGTTTGGGGTTTCGGGTTTTAAGCTTTTGGGATTTTAGGGTTTAGGGTTTAAGGGTTTAATGTTTAGGGGTTCAGGATTTAGAGTTCAGCATTCAGGGTTTGTGGTTTGGGCCTTCGGGCTTCGGGTTTTAGGGTTTTAGGATATATGGTTTAGGGTTTAGGGTTTTGGGTTTTGGGTTCAGGGTTCAGTACTTAACTCTATACAGTGGCTGAATGTTGTGTCTATTTATGTTTCAGCTCTTAAGTGTAAGAACCTACCGTAGCAGCAATTTACTCAGAAGTCTGAGATCGAATCCATAGGAAAATTTGTTAGCATAGTTTATAAGTTGTAAATATGACTTGTTTAAAAATAAAGTTGTAAAAAGTGTGTTGGTTTTGAAAAGTTTGCAAAGTTTGATTGATTGATTGATTGTTAAAATTTAAAGAAATGGCATGATCTAAATACTTGATTTTTATTCTTTCAGTATATTTCCTAGTATCCTTCTCCTTTTTTGTACTCAATCAATTTTTAAGGAATAATGAAATTGATTGAAAAATTTTGCAATGAAATTACGTTGGGTTTAAAAATGTGTTTTGGAAATTGACAATAATTTTAATCACAATTTCTAACCCTTAGAATGCAATTGATCTAAGTCTTAGTTATAACAAGAAATATTGTATAACATAATTTTAGATTTATACAATTCAATTTTTGAGCTTTATTTTAGTATTAATCAACTTGAAACAACCATTTCAGTTTGTGCAAGAGAAGAAAGAACTAGTTTATCTAAGATTGAATTGAAACTTTGTATTTAGATCAAACTAATGCTATTTAGCCTATCATATTTGATTGAAAATTAAACATATTTTTATTTTTAAAAATTAAAATGAAATTATGCTAAATATTTAAAAGCGTAAGGAATTGAATACTTGATAGATAAGTAAATTTAAGCGATAAAACCATCCGTTATGGCGATAGAACCTTTCATTGGTGGTAACAGTAAGCACTAAAGTAAGCATAAAGCCATCTAGAAATGGTGATAAAAATAAAATAAGCAATAAAGTAAGCACAAAAATATAAGTAATTATATATATTATAAGCAGTAAACCCGTTTGAGATGGCAGTATAATGTAAGCAATAAAGTAAGCGATAAAACCAGCCATCCACGCGGATAATTGAGATTGCAAGTAATTGAAAAAGTATAAAAATATATTCAATTAATGAAAGTAAAGTAGAAGTGTTTGAGAAATGAAACTAAGAACGAGAAAATAAAACAAACTAATGCCAAGTATTTTTCTCTCAAAACTTTGTTAAAACGTACTATCTAAATTGCTTATCTTTCCAAATAAAACTCCCCAAAACTAACTTTTTGTTTTGTCTCTTAAAATAAAACTCTTAACTTCCAAAAAAAAAACTCCTCTTATCTATCTCCCCTCTCCTCCTATTTATAGACAAAATAGAGAGAGAATCAGAGAGAGAGAGAAAGAAGTGAGGGAGGGGTGGCTTTGAGTCAACAATGGCTACCCCTTTTTCTTGTGTGTGAAAACTCAATTCTTGAAGTCAACAAAGGCTACATTTGTTTCATAGAGAGAACCTTCATATTTGCTTGACCCATTGACAACTTTTATTGACTTTCTCAACTTTGCAACAGACTTTGCTCCAACCTGACTGGTTTAGCATTTGGTCCTATCGGTCGAGATTTAGACAGTGTTTGTTTTTTCTTGTTTGTTCTTGATCCTGGTTGAACTTTTCTTTGAGCCCTTTTGATCTCTATAATACTCCTCTTTTCCTACAAAACAATTACATTTCCATTCGTGCAAAAAGACCAATTAAAATATGAAAGGATGCTAAATTGCTAGAGAACTTGACTAATAATTTACAATATTCTATGTCAATCATTCATGGGTTTAAGGGTTAGAGGGTAGGGTTATAGGGTTTAAGGTTTAGGCTTTAGGTAGGGTTTAGGGTTTAGGTGTTTTGGGTTTGGGGTTTCGGGTCTGGGGTTTTGGTTTTTGGGGTTAGGGGATAAGGGTTAGGGGTTAGGAGTTAGGAGTTAGGGATAAGTGGTATAGGGTTCGGGTTTAGGGTTTAGGGTTTAAGGGTATAGGGTTTGGGTTTTGGTTTTGGTTTTGGGGGTTTAAGGCCTTGGGGTTTTATGGTTTAGCGGTTTAATGTTTAGAGGTTTAAGGTTTAGGGGTTTAGTGTTTCGGGTTCAAGGTTCAGGGTTTGGGGCTTCGGGATTCAGGTTTTAAGGTTTATGATTTTATGGTTTATGGTTTATGGTTTAAGGTATAGGGGTACGGGTTTAGGGAT
>BRYF01000015.1:19775000-19790000 GCA_030159135.1 Actinidia polygama | reverse complement strand
AGAGGGGAAGTGGGAACCAATGTTTTGAAACTGGATCGGATCGGCCGGTTCAACCAATTGAACACTGATCAGTCAATGAAATAATTTGGTCTACCCCTTCAACTCAATTAGAGTATAAAATCGGCATGAACCGTGATGACCCGCGATTTAACAGCTAAACCGTTGAAACGGTAGCGGTTTTTACAATCGGGACGGGCAACGCGGGTGTCAATGAAGGGTTCGGGATTCTCGCTTCTCGGTCTTGTAGGTGAAGACGAAGTGGAGGGTCACGTCGACGAGGGGGAGGTTGAGATCTCTGGCGGTAGGCAGAGGCGGCGGCGACGGAGGAGGATTAGGAGGACGAAAGAGAGAGATGAATGTCAAAAAATGAGAAAAAAGTGGAGAAAATAATTTTTTTATATATTTATTTTTATTTATTATCTATTATAAATAATTTATAATGTTACGATAACGGTTGTTAGTTGTTACCAATAACCTGTGAACCAGGCATTTTTTCGTTTTGCCCAACTGTCCCATTTTCAAAACAGGAACTATCAACTAGGGCGTGGAGTTCGGACTTGGGAGTTCGGACTTGGGTGAACCAGAAGGATCAAACTGCCGGAATCGGCATGATGAGCTGCAGATATCTACGGCCGACCCACGGGGGAGTCCAGGAAAAGATCAACAGGCGGCTAGAGTAGGCATCCTTCTTCAGATCATGATTCCTCTCCTTTGTCCTTGGCCATGTCCTCCGCCGTCACAGATTCTATTATCTTCCCGAAGCCAGCGCCTCTCTTTTGATAGGTGGGTTTCTATTATACTTTTTTACAAAATTGTGTTGCCATAATGTCATGTATCTATTCATGTAGTAGTAGTTGTTGTTTTGGTCATGTGCTTGGTTCATTGACTTGTGACGTTCTCACTGAGAATCGTTCTGATTGCAAGTACCCAACTCAGAATCTGCTTTGATATCCGGTTCGTGTTATTTCTTGTACGTCTAATTGTCGGTGGACTCGCCAACATTTCAAACACACAAACTAGCATCAGGTCACTATGTAATCTAATGACTTTCTTCATAGAAGTATCCGAGATAAAGCCGCTTCTCCTCCCCTTCATGTATATTTTTCTCAAGTTGTAAACCAACTTTGCTTTTCTCTTTCACTTATTATGCAGGGCGTGGTTTAACTTCCATGAGGAGTTTTTCTTCCTCTTTTTGTTGCCTCCAATCATATTATATCCATCCTGTGAATTTTCTCACTGATTCTTGTCTTCGAGTGACCATTTTCAATTGTTGTCTAAAGCCTGGACACTAACTCATGGTTCTGCTTTATTGCTGAATTGGCTCCTTTTTAATTGTTTACCTTGACCTTTTTGTGTTTACTCAGTCAGGATTCAGTCTACCGCATGCAAATGTTCTTTGGGTTCTTCCTTTTATTTTCTTTTATTTGGTGCATACGTTTGAACTGCTATGCATGTTAAATCTGTATAATGTAATCTGCTCCATTGCAGAACCCATTTTTCTCAAACTTTGGAATCATAGTCACATTAACTATTCTAGGAACTTTTATAGCTTCTATTGTTACGGGTGTTCTGGTGTGAGTATCTTTTAAATCACTATTTTTATCCTCTAGATGCTATGCAAGAGTTTGGCCTTCCCCGGATAACTATTCTGCTTTAATGACTCCTATTGCAGTTACCTTGGTGGTTTGATGTATCTCATGTACAGACTTCCATTTGTAGAATGCCTGATGTTTGGTGCTCTTATATCAGCTATAGATCCTGTTCTGTTCATTTTCCAGGTGAGTTGTTTCCTTATATTGATGATCATATTATGATTTCTTTACCACCGGTTCGCTTTTCTTATTTGCAACCAAGAAAATGTAATAAAACCAAGTTTAATCTACGAGGAGAAATGCAACATAGAATTCTTCAGCCAGAAAATACATTGTTCTCTGTGAAAAGTTGGAAGTCATTGGGACAACAGTAGTTGATTGCATTATTGGATACTTTGAAAGGGCATCAACTATAGTCATGTATTTTCCATCATCAATAAGCTATGAAGCACGAGTACGGGTACGGAATAGGGGTACGGTACGGGTACGGGTATGGGATACGGAAAAAATCTAAAAAGTAGGATACAGGTACGGCCGCGGTACGGTAATATGTATATATATATTTTTATAATTTTTAGTACCTAATATGTATAGGAAACAAATACGCAATTAATTTTTGTATAATTATAGTATAATTATAGTTATATTATAATATAATTACACTTTAACCCCTTAATATTTATTTAGTTTTACAAATTGAACTATTTTAATTTTAGAAAATAACAAATTGACCCCTGCCGTACCCATGCCGTACCGATGCCGTACCGGAGGCGTACCCATAAAGCTCAAACGTACCCGATATTTTTTTGCCGTACCCGGTACGATTTTGCCGTACCGGGGCCGTACCCGTACCCGTACCCGGTACGCGTACGACGAATTTTTTGAAGTACCCGTGCTTCATAGTCAATAAGTAATGGATGAGCATGGTATTTTTTATAATTAAGCCTAATAAAGACAATACAAGGGGGCATAGATGTGAATGATGCTTTGTGACAACAATAATCTTACAATATCTACAAGCTGCTTAATGTTGATGTTGTATACAAACAGTGACAAACCCCTTGTAGCAAGGGTTTGATTTGCTCTGGATTGCAAAGTCCAAAAGGTCAATCTCTAAGCAGTCAATTAGTTAACTAACAAATACTTGGTGCTCAATGCGACAACCAAGTTCCCAATTACAATCTAATAATTAATGTGTCGCAATAATCACAATTGAACCTAAATCTACCAACTCTTATGTACACAATCAAATCAAACACAAGATAATGGGTGCACACAACTGGTCATGGCACATAAACCTTTCCTGTTGAATCCACGTACATAGTAAATCATGTTTGAATGCCGCTGCCTCCAATCCATAAGCTCTCCTGCCACCTCTGGAATCCACTGTAGGTCTTCACACATTGCCTTAAAAATCCACCAAAGGACTTTGTTGTGGTTGATGAAGCTGAAATCGCTCTTGTAGATCTTCTACAACCCTCAAGGGTCAAATATCTAAGCTAAATCTCCAATCACAATAACGAATAACTTCCAACCCTTGCTCGTGTGCTTAAATAGTGTGACGAACCGGGCTTGAAGATTGTGCAGATGGCAGCTCATATACTATCGTTTTTATTTTCTTCATTCTAGATTAAAAGAAAGGGTTTTGTGACTCTTCTTTTCCTTAACTGATTTCAAAGGAGCATATTATCAATACATTATTGCATCAGTTTGTATTGGCAAGCGTGCATAGATACACACATTATCACAAAAAGACGTTATTATTAAGGTCAAACTATTGTTCTTGTTAAATACTTGACTTAAGTATCTACCTCAACCATGTGCCGAATTCAAAGCAACATAATTATCAATACATTTCTTTACTGGTCAACAATGGCCAGTACCCACAATATTAGAAATGGTATAATTAAGGTCAAAATGTGTTCTAGTTGAATTCCTGACTCAAACCCCATTATCCCAACATTATGGAACCTATCTTTTCTTCAAAAGTCTACCTTTGCTGTTCTTTCCTTGAATCCTAGTATCCCACAAAAAGCTTAAAGGCATTGGCCCTCTCTTATTTGCTGTTTTGCTGGGTGGACTACATGTCTAAACTAGTCAATGCTTCCATAACTGTTTTGTGATCCATCTAGTGAATCGCGAAAAAGCAATGAAAACAACACTGAAATAACTCCTTTCCTTCACATGCAACATCAATTGAGGCACCTCCTCCCCCCACATCTATCTCCACAGCTCCACAAGATTCTCTTTGGACGACGTCACCTCAAAGAGTTGTCGAACGTGTGAAGATATCTACATTTTAAGACATTCTAACTCACCAAAAAGTTTACAAAGCTAAATGAAAGCACCTTTGTCTTCCACGCTTTGATATGAGATGTCATGTGAAATTTTCTACTCTTCTATATCTTCCATTTCATGCATCCTCCTTATTAATAATGATTATCACTCTACAAAAATATTTTAAAATAGTGATTATGGCTCTACAAAAATTCTCCAACTCCCACTATATGTGTGGGAGAAAATTTATCCTTAAGATATGGCTTTTATAGTCCATTTGGATGCCCAAATTTGTCACATCTGAATTAACGTGGTAATGCATTAGCTCTCGATTCTTGTAAGAGAGTTCTTATGCAATAGACTTGTGATCCTGGCTTCTGAATATTTTTAGTCCTTTGCTTTGCGCTTGCAAACTTTCTAGTTGTAAGTATTAATTGGAATATGAAGCGATTTTGTACGAGCCTTACCAATTCTTCTATTCATGTAGTCATAGTAACTTGAATCTATTGTGGATGAGTTGATTTGCTCTCTAAATTTTCATTTTTGACAATATTACTAGAGATAGTGATGAATAAGCCCATCAATGAGCTCAAGCCGCTTTGCGGGTCAAAGTGCTTGGAGTGACAAGTGTTTTCTTTTCCTCACATTGTTTATGAAGCTAACTTAAAGGGATTCTAATCTTCATAGGCTGCTATCTTTAATTTTTTTCCTTTTTAAATTCTTTGTTTGGCAGGGATGGTTTAGTCCAAGAGACTCACATTAGAACCCTACTCACGTGGGTAGGCTCCATATTGGCCTATCATTTACCACCTCATAAGCGTGGTATACTGGTTGAACTAGTTCTTTAACGTGACACTATAGCGCATTGAATCAAGCTATCAACAAACCAAGTACTGCAACCTATGTTTCATGGGCTGAGATGCAAGGTGTCTGGTGTGGTATAGGGGTTGAACGCATCAAACCTCTTAGATAGTACACAAACTCATAAACACAGGATCATAGTTCTTAAAGAGACCTTCAAGCTAGATAATGACCTGCATTTCCTCTACCTCGTATTCTCTTGCCTATAATGGATCCCTTCATGGTTTTTTCAAAGGGAAGAGGGGCCTTAGGCAGGGAGACCCTTTCTCCTTACCTTTTTGTGCTTTGCTTATAGTACTTATCTAGAAACCTAGGGGACTTGGACAGTAATGCTGATTTCAACTTCCATCCAAGGTGTGGAGGGTTAAAGATCACCCATGTAGCTTATGCAGATGATCTGATCCTCTTCTCCAGAGGAGACCCAACGTCAGTTGCCTTGCTCATGGACAAGATCAGACACTTTGGGGACTGCTCAGGTCTTAAGATTAGTCTCTCAAAATCAAGTTTCTTCTCAGCGGTTATAAACGAAATGGACCTGGAAACTATCAAGGGCATCACTGGATTCCCTTAAGGCTCATTCCCATTTAAATATCTAGGCATCCCAGTAGCGGACTCCAGGTTATCCATTGCCCAATACAGCCCCCTCATTGACAGGATCTCAGACAGCATCAGTGCCTGGGCTGGACCTACCCTTTCATACGCAGGCAGGACAGAGCTAATCAGATCAATGTTGCAGGGAGTCGAGTGCTATTGGCTATCTATCCTCCCCATCCTAGCTGGGGTCAAAGCCAAAATCGTTCAGCTTTGTAGAAATTTCCTCTGGAGCGGCAAGTGCACCACAAACAAAAGACCCCTGGTGGCATGGAGGGATGTCACTCTCCCGAAGTCAGAGAGAGGTTTAGGTATCCGAAACTCCAAAGCCTGGAACAAAGCCTTGCTCTCCAGAACTATATGGGATATCCAAGCCAAGAAAGATTCTCTTTGGGTCCAATGGGTCCACCATATTTACATGAAACGCAGCAGCTTCTGGGATTACCAGAACAAGCATGAAGTCAATGGGCCCCCAATGGTATCTTCCAATCCAAAATAGCCTATGAATTTTTCAGACCAAAGAGCGTTGTGCTCGCATGGCCAAAGTTAGTTTGGCATAGCTCAATCATTCTCAGACAAGCCTTCACTTTATGGCTGGGTCTTAAAAATCGTTTTCTAACCAAAGACAAGCTCCGAGGCTTTATAGAGGATCAAGAATGTCCCCTATGCAGAGTTGAGAATGAGACCGCTGAAAATCTATTTTTCCACTGTAGTGTGGGAAATCAGATATGGGCAGAAATCAAGAATTGGCTGGGAATTACTCGGGCCATGCACACTCTAAAGGCAACGGTAAAATGGATGATCAAGGAAGCCAGAGGAACAAGACTTCCAGCTAAAATCAAGAGAATCAGCCTAGCATGCACAGTATATCACATATGGGAGGCAAGAAACAAAAAAAAAATTGAGGGCAAGAATGTGCATCCGAATGCAATCATCAGGCAAATCCAAATTCAATTCTACAGAACCATTTATGGCTTGTTCCCAGATTATAGATTCTGATTTTTTGTCTCCCTTAAGGGGGTAGAGTCGGTCTGTATTGATTTTTTATCCCTGCTTTCTTAGTTGTTGTCTTTGGCAGAAGTTCTTCTCTAGCCTTAGTTCCCTTCTGGGTATGCCGAGTTTTCTGTACATTCTCCTATGAGTAATGCAATTCTATTTACGGATCAAAAAAAATAAAGAGACCTTCAAGCACCTTCAAAAGATTAAGGCACAACTCAACTCACTAATTCTCACAATATTATATTTCTTAACATATTTTGTGGAATACAATGTCTTTTTATGTGAAAGTGCAAAAAAAAAGACATCTTAATCATTTTATATCAATTATGCAACAAAGATATACATATAAGGACAATGTCAAATGTAATTACAAACAAGTGCACGATGGGAATTATTGGACACATCCCACACCCTTGTCTAGGTGTCAAGTGTTTGAGATGGGTACTTCATTTTTTATGAAGGGTACACATTGCGTAGGCTACAACTAGTGAAGGGAGAAGCACCAGTAATTGCAAACATTAATCAGCATCAGTATCAACTAAAGGAGAGGCAAGAAATACCATTACTGTATTTCTTTAGAAGAAAAAAAAGGTTGAAATAGTATTAGAGGCAGAAGTCCTTCTACGATCACACGTGGGATCCATATGGGTCCCATCTTGTGTGACGTGTGCGGTGATCCATATGGTGGATACACGTCCAATCATATCCGA
Organism: Actinidia polygama; assembly: GCA_030159135.1. Classification (NCBI taxonomy): domain Eukaryota; kingdom Viridiplantae; phylum Streptophyta; class Magnoliopsida; order Ericales; family Actinidiaceae; genus Actinidia; species Actinidia polygama. The sequence continues at coordinate 19,782,970 of BRYF01000015.1, read as the reverse complement.
CTATTCTTTAAACCCGGATATGCTTCATGCACTTGGAGAACACTTTTTATAGCTTAGACAAACATGAAACACGTTACACGTTAACTGATAATCCAATGATGAAAAAGATACAATGTAACTTTTCTTTTTGATAACTCAGTTTTTGGTCCATTGGATTGACTAATCCGGGGGACGGTCCATTTTAAGTCAGGGTAAAGCCCTATATGGATTGGCTTAACACATAAATTGATAGCACGCAGGTGGGAGTCAAACCCCATACCAGAGGCTTCATGAGGCCCCGGGTGGTCAGGTGATTGCCACTTGCCAAACCCTTGGGGGCTAGGAAGGACTGACACTCCTAAATAGGTGCCGTTTGCATGTTGGACACTCTTGGGACACCGACATGTGGCAGACACGTGTGGGACACACCATGTGGCATGTCCTATATTTTTTATTTTTTTCTAAAGGCTAGACACGTGTGGGGCCTTGCAGGGTACAATTTGCAATTTTGAAACATATTTTTCAGGGTCAAAGTGAAAAATTATACTGTTTAAAAAGTTCTCATGATAATAATATATTACGCTTACCGATTATGCACACACCCAAAAAAAAAATTGTTTGCATATCCTTTGCTTGGAATCATTAGTAATGTCGTAGAGCACAAAAATTATAGGCTGTAGTATGCTAATGAATTAATTATTAGCTATGTTTAACTTATTTTCTTTATTAATTTTTGTTGTTTATGGATATTATACCCATATAGGTAACACAAAAATATATAAAAAAAAATTGCAGTATCCTCGTCGTGTCCATGTCCTTATTTTTTTGAAGATTGTCGTGTCCATGTCTGTGTCTTTTTTTGCGGTATCTCGCCGTATCGGTGTCTGTGTCCGTGTCCGTATTTTTTTGAAGATTGTTGTGTCCGTGTCCGACATCCATTTGCGTATCCGTGTCTTTATTCATGCTTCTTAGACTGGGGGTTTACAATGTAACTTTATACGTATTCTCCTTCTTTTGGACTTTAGGAATTAGTGTTGCATTTAATTATACTTTCATATCAATGATAATTACTTATCCTTATATATGACATATTATAAACATATAAAATTAATTATTTTTGTGACCCTCACGTGTTGTATCCTATGGTGTTTTGTTTTTTATTTTGAAAACTTTTGTGTCGGTGTTGTGTCCGTGCTTCTTAGAATAAATTATTTTTCCAATATCCATGATCGAAAGCTTCACTTGGTTTTCAATTGCTAATTCGTGGTCTCCCGGTTCCAAAAATTAAAAGATAAAAGAAGGGGAAATCTAAGGCTAGTTGCAAATTTGTGGGAGCGATTTTGCATGGTACATTAGGATTCAAAAGAAAGTCTAGGCTCAAGCTTCAAACGGGATGCTAGTTTGTGGCTTAGTCTAGCTAAATGTGGTTATGGTTTTACTTGATCTTTCCATCTTCAAGGCCCGTCTTCCCTATTTTGTTATATTTGGGTAAAATTAAGCTGATAATATCTTAGTTGTTGTCCGAATGTTTAATTGTATACCTTTTTGCTTATTTGATATGGTTTTTCAATCTAACAATTGTCTTTTGATTTGATCACTTGTGTTTTCTTCTGCTGGTTTATATGAGTTTGTATTCTTGCTTAAATTATTTAAATGCATGCTTGCATTGCTGGTGTCACATGCACTTGCCATGGTGTGCTGCAGGAACTTGGCACATACATGAACCTTTATGCCTTGGTCTTTGGGGAATCTGTTCTAAATGATGCAGGAAGTTTTGTTACTTCTAGAATCTTCTCTTTGTTTAAGGTTATCATTTGCTTAAAGATGGAAAAAGTTTACTGGGTTTATTATCTTTTTGTATGTTACACAATCGGAAGATGGCAATTTCCTTGTATAGGTACGTAACTTTGGCTGTAGAAATTTAGAGTATGTTTGGAGTTCCAGTTCCAATCCAACGAATTTTGTTGTTTTGTAGGACAATGTCATTGGTAAAAAAGCCATGCATCATCTGGACAGCATTTCTTCATGGTCATTGTCCAATTTCTGGAGACCTTTGTAGGCTCAATGTCTGCAGGTTAATCTCTAGATTGTATTACTGGAACTATGAAATAACTGATTTTTTTTTATGTTTGTTATGAATGACAAGATGACATTGGATTCAGAGGTATTAACTTAGTATGAATAATGGAGGATATCAGGCTTTAGTTTGCTACTTATGGCAAATATACCAAACCAAAGCTTTGTGTCCTACATCCTAATCATCCGGTCTATCAGGTCCCAATCGTTTTTTCTCAGTTATACTAAATAAAGTCGTATCATTTTTTTTACTATATCACCCTATGTTAATTTAGGTTTTCCTCTGTAGTCTATCCTTTATTTTCATTAATATTGGGCATCACTCTTTATTATCATTGCATACTATTGGCCCTTGTTGCACATGACCAAAGTCAATTATCTTTCTACTTACCTTCCATGGGTGCTACTCCTACCAATTCACGGATGCATTCATTTCTATTTCTATCTCCTGGTCCCATCACACACATCCAACTTAGTAGTTAGTATGATCGTTTCAGCTACCCTTGTTTTATTTACGTGTTATTTCTTATTTACTCGACATTGTTTCCGGTGAAGCATCTTGCAATTCTTCTATATATGGTTTCCTCTAATTTCACGGGTACCCATCGATTGCTCAATATGCAAGAAGTTCCTGTCCAATTGAAATAACTTGGTTCTGTGTGGTAAACCGCGTCCAATTTCTACATCCTCATTAATTATCAAACCTGGATAACGACATTGTTCTCTTTGACATCTTCTTGTCTTCAATGATCACTTCTTTGCTTTTTCTACTTCTATTGTTACAAAACCAACATTCCACATTTCAACTTATGCTCTACTTATTGTAGACCTTTGACTAAGGGGTTCTCCCTATTGAAGGTCATTGGTGATGTAGGCAGTCTGTTGTCCGTCTAGGAATTGTGATAGGTGCTAAGACGACATGAACCGCAAGAGGCGGAAAGATGAGAGAGCTAAAACAGCCTGAGAGAGAGAGAGAGAGAGAGAGAGAGAGAGAGAGAGTCTACACAGTTTTTAAGTGCTGAATTAGGTTGTCAAACAACCCTTTGTAGAGAGTTTAACATTGGCAGAAAGGGGATTAACAAATGGATTTAAAAATAGAGATTATCCTACTCTGAGGACACTTCGAATTTGTATTAGAATGGGCACTCTCATAACGGATAGCATAGAGGAGTAAACATAGCTAACTTGGAGGATATTCACACTGACCATAAACTCTCCTTCTATGAACAAGGAGTTTGATGTTTTATCTACAGAGGAAGTTTATCTAACAATGGTCATCGTGTTTGAAAGAATGGAAGTGGATATAATACACAAGGGCGAGTTAAATAGATTTTTAAGGTGAAAGTGAAACTTAAACAAGAGAAAGATGAATATGGAAAGCTCAAGTTGAACATTTTGAAATTAGAAGAAAATTGGGTTTATTGATTGAAAGACTCAAGGATGAGTCTTATTCAAAACTAGATTTCTTCATGGGGTATGTAAACAAAATGAAATCCTCTAGCTTAAAGTTGAAGAGATTCAGAAAGAGAATAGAACCTTCAGTAAAAGACCAATGGAAAATATTGTTACATCTAATGTCGTATCAAAAGGATAAAGAAAGTCAAGCTCAATCCTTTAAGAAAAAGAAAAAAGCAAGACTTCTAAAAAGGAAAAAAGGAAAGGCTTAAATGACTCTTTCTAAAGTCAAATACATCAACCTAGCGCCATTAGAGTTCCAAATGACAAAAAGGAAACTTGTTATTACACCATAAAAGGACCACGTGCAAAATCAATGTATATATAAGAAATTTGTTGCGTCCCAACAAGGAAATAAAGGAAATATCTCCCATGAGAGAGCACCTCAAAATGCGACAAACAAAAAAATCATGGAAATGCAATGTTAAATTCTCAAAATCCATATGATGTGAAACTGCCAACTCTCATCAAGGCCTTTAAAGGAAGAAATACTTAATAGAGGGGATCTTTTATGAATTTGGAGGTTGAATTCCCAATATGAATCTATAAAACTATGGCCAACATAGAAACTTTGGTAACAATGAGCTTAAGACAAATTATCAATGTTAAATTGTAAGCCTTATTCAAGCCTGGTGAGAATTTAAAGTCAAATCAGAAGAACAGACCTCATAGTCCGCCTAATAAGGTGAAAATGGTTTGCCTGTCAAAGGTTACTTGTGTAGACAGTCTTATAAATTTATTTCATTTTACTTATCCGGAGTGACAGGGAGAGTAATGAGGAAGAGTTAGGTTGCTCTTCTATTGCATCTTATTTTATTTTATTTTAATTTTGAATGTTTAATTATATTTCTTTTAAGGGCATAAATTATAATTACACTCCTCTAGAAACTTGAGATGATTGGATGGTTGACAATTTAACAATAGTACTTGATTGATTAATGCTGGGCAGAGTATGTCTAATTCTCCTCAGAAACAGATACATCTAGAGTAGCTGTTTTTTTAACAAAATTATATCTTCCACTTGAATATTTAGTTTGGCTGATAATTATCTCCTATCTCCTTTTGTAAAAGTTTTTATTGTTTTCTCATTGTATTGTGTCTAAAACTTCCTTGAGATCACTAACAAGGCATTGCTTTTGGCTTTACAGGTGTTGGCGTTGGATTTACTTCTGCTTTGATATCCTTTTAAGTTGATACTAATTCATCTACATGTATTATACTTAAGCAATTTACTTTTACTCTGAGAATGTTAGTGAACCCTTAACTCCCTGAACCTTTTGAAGTATTCTGGTTTAGATATTGATAAGTGAGTACTGCACTTATTTTTTCTGGTCATCTTGCAGTTTGCATCTAATCTGTTGTGAATTACCCGGATCAAAGTATTGGTTTGGCATGCTCTCTGCAGTCTTCAGAACTTGGAGTGCTGCCTTTTTGTCCTTTTCCCATATTTTTCGTAACTCACTATCAGCCTTATTAGTCTTGTCATGTGAAATTGATTTCAGGTGTCTCTTATCCTGAGCACGTAAATTAATGTGCACAATCTTCTTTTTCTTTTCAGGTACATGCTAGCTGAAGGCCTTGGCCTCTCTGGTAGTGTAACGATAGTGTTCACTGGAATCGTAAGCAATAAATGATTATACATGTTTTTTTATTGTTGTTGCCAATCATTTGTTGATGCATTGTAATTGAGTTGGTTATGTACTGTTTTAGGTAATGAAGCACTACGCATTCTCCAATTTGTCAGACAATCTCAGCGATTTGTATCTGCTTTTTTTTATCTGATATCGTCGTTAGCAGAAACATTCATGTAAGGGAGCATTTCATTATTTACATTTGACTGTTGTTAACTTTTTATTCACTTCTCATCTTTTTTTTTCCGACAGTTTTATCTACATGGGATTTGATATTGCTATGGAACAGCATAGCTGGTCCCACATTGGATTCATCTTTTTTTCAATTGTATCCTTCGCCATTAGTTTAAATAGCACGATGGAAATGACCTTTGATGTTTCTTAACTTGCTTCATAATTTGTCAGGTATTCATTGGAGTTGCTAGGTATGTTTCCCCTATTTGCTAAATTTTTTAATTCTGATCATGAAGTTGAATCATTTGATAGATTAGGGTTATTTGTTTACCTGTTTCATGCTGCCTGCTAATCTTGTTTGTCAGTTGCATTGTTGTTTTTTATATTGAGCATGCACTGGCAGTATGTAGATGATATGTTTGTGTGGCTATTGCAATGGAATTGCTATAACAGTTGTGTAATTGTTCTTTGAAGGGCGATAAATGTATTTTCTTGTGCATATCTGGTGAATTTGGTTCGACCTGTACACCAGCAAATACCTTTAAAACATCAAAAAGCCCCTTGGTATAGTGGTAAGTAGAACAGTAGTTGTTGATCCTTTGAGTTGCTTCCTTTGCAATGTTGCTGTAACTTTCAAGTTATGAGCTTGAATAGGACTCCAAGGGGCTATGGCTTTTGCCCTTGCTCTGCAATCAGTTCATGATCTCCCAGAAGGGCATGGTCAGACAATATTCACAGCAACCACTGCTATAGTTGTTCTGACGGTATGAAGCCTATCTTGCTTCCTTTTAGATCAACAGCCTTTTGATCTCATACATTTTTTTAGTTGAAAAGAACAGGACGCTTCTTACATTGTAGATAAGCATGGATGCATGTGTCTCTTTTCTGTCATTAGTTGCATCTGACATCTATATTGGTACCTAAAATATTGCATTCTTCTGCAATAGTCTTACTTAAAGGCCAATTGTATTATCACCATCCCGAACTCTGAAGTAGTCCCACATAGCTGGTGCGCCATGTGGCACTTCATTTTTCACAAGGCTTTCTTCTCAGTTGTGGGACTCAAGATTTGGCTTGTACCGGATCATCATAACGCGTGTAACTATAGGATCATCATACCAATGCCTAAACAATCTTGTGCGGTATTGTGAACAATAAGTTAAAGATTGCAGAGGAGAAAATAGAATAAAAAAGATAAAAAAAACATCTGCAGAAGTTAGCGAGTCCGTGAAACATCACAATTCTTCTGTGGTTTAGGCTATTCAACAACTGATTTGACCTTCTTTGCTCTGTTCTAAAAATCAGCAGCCTAGGCGCTAGGCCTCCCCCGGCCGCCCAGGTCGCCTAGGCCCCCGCCTAGGCGCTAGGCCCCCCGGCCGCCCGCTTACCGCCTAACGCTTTTTAGAGACCTAGTTTCTAATTTCTATGTATTTAATTGTCATTTCTATATTCCTCTTAGTATTATTCAATATTAAACAATGAACTCTACTATTTTGATGTCATTTTTTTGTTAGAATATGATATTTTGTCATTTATTATTGTTTTTAGTAAATATTAATTCTCTAAATAAATAAATAAATAACCGCCTAGGCGCCCGCCTAGGCGCTAGGGCCCCCCCGGCCGCCCGATTACCGCCTATCGATTTTTAGAACATTGCTTCTTTGGAATGACCGACACTCTCTTAGAGGAGACTACGTAACCAAAAAAAAGGTCTTGTCAACGCAGTACACACTTGCCGAGGTGGTCTAAATGATGGTCATTGGACGCATTGTATGCGAGGGTGTAATCAAAATAGACAAGAAATTTACCCATAAAGGGACTAAGGACTGGTGTCATAACGCTGATGAACGTGCTAGGAAGCCTTGGACAATCCAATGGCAATCATCACTAGCTATTCAAACAAGCCCTCTTTTTTATCTTGAAAGTTGTTTTCCACTCATCCCCTGGGTGAATTCGGATTTGATGTTTGTTGCTTTTAAGACCAATCTTGGAGAAAATTTTGGCTGCAGGCATTATATCTATTATACAATCTTGATGGCACAATTATCCATGCACATTCACCTCGAACCATCTTTCTTAGGGGTTAACAATACGAGGACATTACAAAAAAAACAGTACAAGGCCTCGTGCTTTCTTGAATGAATCCCTTACAAAGAGGTCGTTTGCATGTCATTATAATTCACTAAATTCAGCATGTTTAATACGATTCATTTTATAATGGGGTAGGTTAAGTGGATGGGCCCCTTGGCATAAAGTCAATATCATGATGGATATCTCGTAGTGGGGGCAACTAGTCTGAGAGATCATTGAGGAATATATCCTGAAACTAGTTTATGCAATTATGGAGGTGACTTCCGTTGGGGGTTCTCGTCTCGACATCCTTAGACACTACCATAAAGATGATAGACTATGTAATTGCCTCCCTCTTAAATGTTTGGGGCAACTGGTCTAGGAGATCATCGGGAAAGATCTCCTGTAACTTTGCAAGTATGGAGGTGACTTTCGTTGGGATTCTTGTCGAAGATCACGACATCCTTAGACACTACTATAAAGATGACAGACTTGGTAATTGCCTTCCTCTCAAATGTTTTCAGGTCAATAACGTATAGCCCTTTGTTCAATGCTTGTTCAAGTTTTGTGCTATCCTCAACTGAT
>BRYF01000015.1:19762500-19765000 GCA_030159135.1 Actinidia polygama | reverse complement strand
AGAAAGAAACAAGAAGGATCATTGTTAGGATTGTTGATATCTTTATTCAACCATACTCACCAAAACTATAGTCAGAGACAAGGTTGCCTATCACTTGTATGCTCTTCAAATTAGAGCATACACCTAACATGCCTTGTTCCAAAGTGCTGAAAACTTTTTCCCTTTTGTCTAGTGTTTCCCACAGTATATTTCACCTTTGATTGTAAGGTTGGACATGCAAAGTTGCAATAAGTTTTTCCATAAACTATCATTCATAAATACAAATCAGCTTCAAAGTGCAAAGTTTTGTTACGAAATGCTAAGTAACTCCTGTCTTGCAGCCCAATCATCACTAGTTTAACTTCAAGAAACTATTTTTTATTCGTAACACCCATTTTCCTTTAACAAACCTCTCTCTTCCACGACATCTCAAAGACAGCAAGCCCTCACTATCTATTCTGCTTGTGCACTTGATCATGCTACTGTGTTTCTTACTCCTACGAACCAAATTCCCACTAGCAAAGCCATAAAAACCAATACAGATTATCTATTAGAATGATCTCATTCCTAATCAGCATCTACAAAGGCACTAAAATTGTCAGGCATCCATACTTTTGCCTACAACACACAGTTCCCCCACTCGTGTTGCCTTCAGAGTCGCACAAATTGGCTGACCTCTCCTACCATGAAAGTGATATTCTCTATGAAACTACTAAACTCTTGGTATTAGAATCTATAGGTGTATGAACAAGTTTGTATAATTTTTTAGTTAGAAGATCAATAAGATATTTTCTCTTTTATAAAGACATCTAAATTCTATTGAACGTGTAGAAAATATCTTTTTTGCCTTGTATCCTTCAAGTGAACATCCTTATAGGTGATGCTTTCTGTTTGGGAAAAAACAAGGAGAAAAATTAAAATGAAAGGGATAGTGTTATTTTTGTATAATTTTTTAGTTAGAAAATCAATAAGATATTTTCTCTTTGATAAAGAGATCTAAATTCTATTGAACGTGTAGAAAATATCTTTTTTTGCCTTGTATCCTTCATGTGAACATCCTTATAGGTGATGCTTTCTGTTTGGGAAAAAAACAAGGAGAAAAATTAAAATGAAAGGGAGAGTGTTATCCTTCCATCTATTTTTGGGTCATCAATGATAGAAGAAAAGGGAATATAGTTCTATCTTTCTCTTTTGTTTGGAAAAGATGGAGGGAAGCAAAGAGGAAAACCCAATTTATCTTCTTGTGGTTTGGCCTTGGAGCACTTCACCCAACTATCATTCAACAATAGTTCACCTTGTTGTGGTTTTGGTCATTTGCACTTTACTTTCTAGTGTTATAAATTCGTCCAAAATAATAGGAAGTGTGTGGCATTCATTTTTAGAGTTATCATCACTGAGGAAATAATTTATTTAAGTCAAAGTCAAATTGAAGATAAAAGACAAGTTTGCCCTTCTTCCCCAAACCTAAAATTTCTAACCCTAAACCCAACTACATTCCAAACTCCCAGCCTTCACCTCCTCTCCTTCTTCACAGTCCCGCACCATGTCTTCCTTCCTGCCTTGTCCAGCCTGCCCAGGACCCCTTTCTTCCTCCCCACATACATCGCCGTTCATTCTCCAATGAAACAACCAAAAGTCATATACGCTTCACAATCGACAAACAAAATAGTTAAACAGGTAAATAAGACTAAGTTTGTTGAACTTGCAATTGGAAAACACATGTTCAAGTCCAATCACACCACAGGGAAGTCCAATTATTGTGGTCACCAAATGACACCCACTGGTCATCAATCACCAAACTAATCACTAATTTGATTTCTATTAGGACTCATTCACCAATTTTGTGCTTCACTAAAGTTGTAATATATATATATGTATAATGTATGTGATTTGGAAGAATGGGGTTAATTAATCGGGTTAATATGAGGTTAAATTAGAAAATGGAATAAAAACCAGAGAAATTTTGGTTAAAATGTTCGAGTTAATCTTTGTGTATACTTCAGAAGAGAGAGAAACAGAAGTGAGAAAAAAGAAGAAGAATAGAGGGGGTTAAGGTCTTTTTCTATGGTTTCCCTTAATGGAGTCAAATTGGCACTTTAGTGCAAAACCACAAAGTTAAGATCAGGGAGGTAAAGTACTCTGAGCCTAAACCATAATGAGGTACTCATCTCTTCTTTCCTTTTTCTTTTTTTTTATGTGAGAGAAAGGGGTAAGGAAACCACTGATATTAAAAATTAAGGAGAAAATAGGTACCTACTCAATTTTCTCTACAAATCTCTCCAATTTTGGAGATACTAGTTTCCAATGTGCATGGTGCCAATACATACCTCTCTGTCTCTCCAGCTTAATGCATGGTGTAAAGTTGTATGTATTACTACAGTTGAATGTGGACTATATTCACACAGGCTCAACAATACCAATATTTAGCAATGTCTAAATGTAGGTTCACAGCTTTTGTAGTCATAGTTAATCAAGTTGACTAACCGCCTTTATTGACCAGGCAAATATTTTGTGGAATCAA
>BRYF01000015.1:19725000-19727500 GCA_030159135.1 Actinidia polygama | reverse complement strand
GGTTAGGTGTCGACACCAATTTTTCAGGTGTCAACACTTTTTAAAAGTATTGGTCACTGGTTTCAGGTGTCGACACCTTTCAAAAATTTTGTCTACTGGTTTCAGGTGTCGACATTGGTGTCTACACCTTGAACAATAACTTTGGTAGTTTGGTTACTGACATTTGGTGTCAACACGAGGGTCGATACCTTGAACAGTAAATTTGGCATTTTTGACTACTGACATTTGTGTCGACACCTAAAATTTTTTGAACAGTATATTCGAAATTTACACCTACTGACGGTTGTGTCTACACCTAAAATTTTTTAAACAAGTCAGTGTTGACACCTTTAAAAATAAATAAATAAATAAATAATTTTTTTTGGTTTACTTTGAGCATGATGGTATTTTATAAATTATATTGTTGCATTAAATTTTTTTGTTAAATGTAATCATTGTGTATGTGAAAATTGAAAAATGCGATTTGTGTGTGCACTTAGAATTTTGGGTTTTAATAATAACTTATTATTATTGTCGGTTTTGAATACTTGTATAGTAGGTTGTTGCATTTAAATTTTGATGAATGTAACATGGATGTATGGTTGAACTTGTGAAAAATATAAAGTTTATGTGTACTTGAAAAAAAAAATTAGAAATGGTTTGGGAACGACACGCTAGGATCGATCGAGTTATGTACGTTGTGTACTCGAAGTAAGATGGTTTAGATTAAACCAAAAATGAAAAGTCCTAGATGGTAACGATATGAGGGAATGTCAAATCCCACGGTGAAAGACTGGAAAGTTGACAAATAAAAAGTCCTAGATGGCAATAATAGGAGGGAATGTCAAAGCCCACAGTGAAAGACTGGAAAGTTGACTAGGAGGGAATGTCAAAGCCCACGGCGAAAGACCGGAAAGTTGACTAGGAGAGAATGTCAAAGCCCACGGTGAAAGACCAGGTAGTTGGCGAATTTGGGAATGTCGAACTTGTTGGTGAAAGATCGAAGGATTGACTGGATATTATCTCACATGTTTGGGGTATGATGAGGTTGGTTAGGTATTAGCCTAGGTATGTCATTCTAAATGGTTGAGTAATATTTTGTGAAAAGCTGAGGAGTTTGTGAACTTAATGATTTGATGAATTGGAATTGTATGTTATTTGAAGTGATGAATGCTTTTGAGAGAAGCCAAAAATTAAGATATGGTTGATTTGCGAAATTACGGATTGAAAATGCATATTTTTGGTGTGATTGAAAGTATAGTATTTTGCATCATATTTTCATCAAATATATATCTATCATGGTTTTGGCTTGAATCATCAAGTCTATTGGTAAATCTTTTCAAGGTAACTCACATTTACTATAAATTGACTTTCAGGTACCGAGGTTTACCCTAATAGTTGAAACATGTAGATGCCGGTTGTGTAGTTTATTTTGATAAACATGTATTTTTGAGAATTGTAATATTCTTTTGTCCTAGTATGGGCATTGTCCATGGGATATCATTTTATTTTGTATTTGACAGCTCATGGAGAGCATGGTCTCACGGGAGAAATTCATTTTATTGTACTCTAATGTAATGACAGTGTATTGTCATGTTATTTAGTTTTACTTTTCGGCATTTAAGTTTATTTGCTTACGTGGCCGGGTCTTGGTTTAACCGGGGCGTGACAGTTAATGGCTCATATCTAGCCTATTGAGATTTTATTTTGGGTGTTGAACCCTACATAAAAGATTTGATTTATATGAATAAAGTTTGGAGTTCGTAGATCATGTGTCGACACTTTACTTTTTCATGTGTCGACACTTTATGTCGCATATTGGTTACTGTCTTCAAGTGTCGACACTTTTCGCATGTTGGCTATTGGTCTCAAGTGACGACACTTTATTTTTCAGGTGTCGACACTATTCACATTTTGGCTACTGACCTCAGGTGTCGACACTTTATTTTTCAGGTGTTGACACTTTTCACAGTTTGGCTACTGGCCTCAGTTGTCGACACTTTATTTTTCAGGTGTCGACACTTTTCACGGTTTGGCTACTAGTCTCAGGTGTTGACACTTTACTTTTTCATGTGTCGATACTTTATGTCGCATGTTGGTTACGGTTTTTCAGATGTCGACACTTTTCATATTTTGGCTACTTGTCTCAGGTGTCGATACTTCATTTTCAGGTGTTGACATTTCATGCTGGTAGTTGATTACTGTTTTCAGGTATCGACACCTGCAATAACTGTTTATGAGTTGTTTATAAAGAAAATACATTTGGGTTGAAGATTATGTTAGTGATTATGAGTATTGTTTATAATAAAGACATGCGAATGATTTCAATAACAGTTTATTATTGACAGTTTTAATACTTGCATAATATGTTACTTACATTGAAACTTTTAGAAAATGCAAAGTTTATGTGTGTTAGAAATTGGCAGTGGTTTTGGTAATGACATGCTAGAATATGTCTAATTTGGTACATTGTGTACTTTGGATAAGATAACTTAAATTACGCCCAAAATAAAAGTCTTAG
>BRYF01000015.1:19682500-19685000 GCA_030159135.1 Actinidia polygama | reverse complement strand
AAAAGGCTTTTATAAAAATCAGGTAACATTTGGCAATTCTCTAAAAGAAAAGACTACCTCCTGCCTCTCAATGAATCCTTGCTGATTGAGATCATAAAGTTGAAATGAAACTGAAAGAAAGTGAGTCAGCTTAGCCGACATAAGCAAACAATTCACTCTGACATCAGCACAACATTTTTTGTAAACATTTTGCCACTACTGAGTCCCTATATACAATTTCAAACAGATTACAGTGTCATATAGCAAAAACATCCAAATTATATAAGTCTCTCCTACCTCCTTACCTGATGGAGGCACAGAAGACATTGAACAAGAACATTTAATGACAAAATATATATCATAATAACAACCGAAAATAGTAATGGCTCACAGTCAATCTTATCATCAATTGGTGCATTGGGATGAAAAACAGAAAGAGCCCGTGCAAACTCATCAAAATCTAATATGCCGTTGTGTTTTGTATCAAACAAGTCGAAGACCTAAATAATTTGAAATTGAAAGGAATTAATAGGAGAAATCTATCTTAAAACAGTCAACTATATGGTTTGACATATGAAGAAGTACCCGGTCTGCAAACAAGCTCTCTTTTTTTATTGTCTTAAATAATGCAAGTTGAAATTCTTCCTGCAATATCATAATACAAAATCACCAACAAAAGTTCCAAGTAAGATTAGTTTAAGTAAACCTCCAACAAGCATTGGGAGAAAAAGAACTTAATAGTGATAAAGAAATCCTTATACCCTTATTGGAAGGAAGTAAAACACAGCTGTTGCAAACCAAAATATGAAATATTACAATCATCCACATACCAAATCATTAGAACGATCACTTAATTTATTAGAAAATGTAATAAGCACCTACAACTTACCTTATTGATAAGCCCATCATCGATCACAGCGCTGCTGATCTTCTTGAATAATTCATACAATGCTTCTATTTCACTCACACTAACTGCATTTCAAGAAGAAAAAAAATTCTTAGATAGCAGTCGCAAATTAACTGTTTTTGAGGAAGGAAAAGCATAAAGTGACTGTTGATGCACACGGAAAGATATCAGAAATACCCACCTGCATGTGGCTAAGCACTCAGTCCCGACTTATTTTTCTGTAACCTAGGGATTTTATATATTCAACATATCCATACAAATTTAAAAGAGCTGACAGTCAAAATATAGTGTAGCAGAAATAAATGAAATATCCAATCTACTTTGGAAACTTGCATATACTAAGAGACAGGCCTCAGAATAGTTGTTGGTTTTTATATCTCAGCAACTCAGCAATATTAATTGCTATCCCTCAGCAAAAGCACCCTATTACTCAGAATTGAATACTGTAGCAGCGATCATACTGACTAACAAAAAAATTTTGTTATATTAATGCCCATAGAACTATTCGTTCCGACATGTGAAACAAAAATATCATATCTTGTTGAACAAATTCAGATTTATGAAAAAATGCTCCATTGATGAAAGAACACCCTTGAAACTGAAAAATAACCCATTAGGCAAACGTTACAAAACTAAGATGCAATCTCCACCAGACAACACACCGTTTGCCAATCTCATCCAAAACTCTTCTTGATAACTAATATATTTGTTATAAGATATTAAGAACTAATATAAATTTCTTCACTATCTAGCCAAGAGGTGCTAATATTGGAGCTAGCATTATCGCCAACATAAGGAAAGTAAAAATAAGAAAGCCAACTTTTCAAACATTTTCTGTTGTTTGTTAGACATAAAAAAATTCAATAAGAAGTTTTGAAATTAAAAGCATACGGTCGTTTGTAAAGTGTTTTACATTAATGTTTTGAAAAAATGTAATAAAAATAGCTAACACAACTTGATTTAGTTAAGGAAGTGATTTTCAAATTTCACTTTACGCTTCTCACACTTCTTTTTTGTTTTTTAGCCACTCAAAATGGGAGTCCAAGAAGCTAAAGTGGAGTGCTAATATCATTTCCCTCCAAGAATCTTCTTTTCTTTAAAAAATTCATTTTCCTAATGGACATTCATAACTCATCCAATTGATAACTTTTTGTATATAAACACAGACACAAACAAAAACACATATGCAGCCAATTTTCTGTACCCAATGAAATCGATGAAAAACCACAAGCAAAACTCTTACAGTCTAACCCAGTTCCTCCTTAGAGAAAAGCTCAATTTATTTCCCTTCTTTTAAGTTTCCTTTAGATGTGTCCTAAACTTTCTCAAGTTTTTAAATAAATTGTCCATCAAGCCAACAGACGAATAAAAATAAAGCAACTCTATTATTCTAGGCTTCTTTCATAAAACGTTGACACCAATTGTAAAATTCAGCCCTTAAAGGAAAGGAACTCATTCCCAGAACAACCCCTTCAGTGCATCCCTCTCTCATCTGACTCAGTCTTGCCCCCTTGATGGAGGGGTGTCTCAGAAAACTACTCCTGTTTCTTTATTTTGGCATCTCCGTTTAGCACTAACTTGAAGTGAGCTGATCCAGGATGGCTGTCAGTACTG
>BRYF01000015.1:19545000-19550000 GCA_030159135.1 Actinidia polygama | reverse complement strand
TTAATTATTACGTTTTGGGGTTAAATTGAAAGATTTATAACTTTGGGGATAAAATTAAATATTATATTTAAATAATGTAATTGTTTAAAGTTAGAGGGGCTGAAGTGTAATTTACCAATTAAATTTGGATAGTCATCAGGGCACGTGTTCTTGCCCAAGGCTTCAAGCTTCCTTTTGGCTTATATATATATGTAAAGCATTGAAAGAAAGGAAAGAACAGAGAATGAGAGTAAAGAAGAAAAGACGCTGACAGTGAACGAAAGAAAGAAAAGGAAAGAGAAGGAAAAGGAAAGAAAAAGAAAATAGATACCAGTACTGTTTTTCTACCGAGGTAAATTCTACCATTCCTCTCCTTTATTTCTTTAAGCCTTATTATTTAATACCATAAATATCGCATTTATATGTATTTTTAAAATTAAAATTCGAACAAAATTCAGAATCTATTTTTACTTGGAACAGCCGCGGTATTTTAATCATAATTATTTCATACAATGTCCGAATTATGTGATTTTAAATGTGTTAGAAAGCTGTTAAAATTGTCTAAATTTTTTATTTAGAACATTAGTTTAAATTCAGACTCTAAATAGTCCATAATTAACCTTAAAGAAAGGTTGCAAAAACTGGAAAAAAATTAGAAACATAAACTTTGGGAATTTTATAAAAATAGTTAAAGAAATTATAAAATTCTGAAACTTTTATATGTTATATATGTATATGTATAGTTATCATGTATTTAATTTAGTGAATTTATGAAATTTATTTAATACTCAAAATAATTTAAAACCAAACTGCTGCCAGTATGGATTTTCAGCAGAAACTGGAATTGTTTAACGAATTTCTAAAAATAGTTAAATAGCTTAAAAATTTATAATAATTTTACTGTAGATTAATATATGTGTCTAGTATATTATATAAAAATTTTGAAGTCAAATTAGTTCTGGATAATGTTATAAAAATTATAGACTAAGCGGATGTCTCTAAAAATTTAATGCAGAAAATTCTGCAGAAAATAAATTCGAAATTATTAATCTTTAAATATTATCTAAACTTGAAAATTTATGAAATTTAGTGTATTCATAGACACGAGAAAGTTAAAACTAATGGTTCGATTCGAATATTAAACGTAGGACTCTGACGCGAATTCGAGGAAAGTTAGCTCACAGTGGGTAGACAGATTTGAACGTACTTTCGGTGAGTCTTGTTATGTATTGCATCGCATAAAAGTAATTGTTTTATGTTTTGAAAGCATGGCTTGTGATTTAAACGGATATGTTTTATGTTTAAAAGCATGCGATTAGCATATCATCCACATATATGAGCAAATATCTCAAGAAATCGTCGTGGAGTTTGTGAAAATATACACATTAATCAAACTAACTTCTTGTGTATTTGTGCTCTACCATGAACTAATCAAATTGCTTATACTACTATCGAGGAGACTACTTCAATCCATACAAAGACTTCCTTAACCAACATGCCAAATGTTCTTTGCCAAGTACTTGAACCCATCTAGATGAGACATGTATATCTTTTGATCCAAATCACCATGTAGGAAAGAGGTTTTGACGTCGAGTTGAAGCAACTCAAGATCAAACTGAGCAACCAAAGCTAGTAAAATTCGAATAGACAAATGCTTGACAACAAGAGAAAATACCTCATTATAGTTTATCCCTTCTTTCTAAGCGTAACCTTTAGCCACCAATCTAGCTTTGAATCTGAATCCTAGAGTATCTTCCTTCTTGGTAAATAGCCATTTACAAACAATCTTTTTCTTTCCTTTGGGCAGCTGTACCAACTTCCAAGTTTGTTTCTTGTGAAGCGACTTCATTTCTTCATCCATAGTCTTTTTGCATTTCAAATTTTCAATACCCTATACGGCATCTTTGTAAGTACATGGGATTTCCTCAATTACTGAAAGTACATAGGCCACAATATCAGTATATCGAGCAAGTATACAAATCACTTTTTGTGATTTAATAATCACGATGGATTCTACTAGTTGTGAAGTTTGAGCCTCTTTCAAATCTACTGTAATGTCAATATTCTTATATTTCTCATCAGGAATATTAGTTGTCTGAATAGTCTTAGTCAGTACTACTGGACTCATAAGCTCCATCTGCTAAGTAGATATCAGACTCAGATTCTCTTTCTCAAAATTTTTCAACTGTAACATCCCAAACTTGTAATACCCCAACCCACAAAAATAAATATTAAATTAGTAATCAAATTAATTTTATTTAAAGTGTAAAATAGAACACGATAATGCGACACGTTGTGGACACACGGATGCGTGCATAAGAGACACGTGGGGACACATTGGAATTAAATTGAGAGATTCATAACTTTTGGGATAAAATTAAAGATTATATTTAGATAACGTAATTACTTGAAAGTTGGAGGGGGGGCTAAAGTATAATTTTGCCAATTAATTTAGCAAGTCATTACAATACGTGTCTTTTTCTCCTATCAACCATCTCTTTTACTTTGTCTTCTTTGAAGACTTTAACTTACAAATAAGAAAGAGAGTAGAAAGAAAGGAAGATCAGAAACAAAACGAAACAGAGACATAGGAAGAGAGGAAAAGAAAGAAAAGGAAAAAGAGAGAAGAAGGAAAGAGAGAAAAAGAAAGTAGACGCCGGTACTATTTTTCTACAGAGGTAAATTCTAAATTTTATCTCTTTTATTTCTTTAAACCTTAATATAGAATACCATATCTAATACAATTTAAACTTTCCAAATATTCCAAAAATATCGCATATATATACGTATTTTTAAGATTTTAATTTGAATAAGTCGCGATTCTATTTTATCACTAAAACAACGATGGTATTTTATTCATAACTTTTTCATATGATGTCTAAACTATGTGACTTAAATTGAGTTGAAAAGCTGTTAAAATTTTCAAAAACTTTCATTTATAACATTATGTGAAATTCAGATTCTAAATAGTCCAAAACTTACCTTCAAAATAAGCTACGAAAACTGAAAAAAATAATTTGAAACAGAAATTTTGTGAATTTTATAAAAATAGTTAAATATGTTATAAAAATCTAAAATTTTTATATGTTATACATTTATATGTATAATTATTACCTATTTAATTTAATGAATTAAATATAAGTATTTCATCCCCAAAATAATTATAGATTGAACTGCTGTCAGCAAAAGTTTTGTACAAGGACTGAGGTCAATTGTCGAATTTCTAAAAATAGTTACGTAGCTTATTAATTTGTGATATTTCTACTGTAGATAAATATATGTGTCTAGTATGTTATGTAAAAATTATGGAGTCAAATTAGCTCTGAATAATTTTATAAAAATTATAGACTAAGTGGTTATTTCTAAAAATTAAATGCAGAATATTCTGCAGAAAGGTAATTCGAAATTATTAATTTTAAAATATTATATAAACTTGAAAATTATAGAATTTAGTATATTCATAGCCACAGAAAATTTAAATCTAATGGTTCGATTCGAATATTAAACGTAGGACTCTGACCCGAATTCGAGGAACATTAGCTCATAGTGAGTAGAAGGATTTGGACGTACTTTCGGTGAGTCTTGTTATGTATTATATCGCATAAAAGTATTTTTTTTATGTTTTGAAAGCATGACTTGTATTTAAAACTGATATGTTTTATGTTTAAAGCATGTTTTGTTTTATTGTACCATAAAATTATGAAAATGCTATTTGCGAAAGTATGTTTAAGTCGACACGTAGTTCATAAGATGCCCCGTTTGCTAGGTGAATAATATAGCATGGTTGATATAATAAGGAGATCATTATCAGATGATTGTGGGATGAATTCATAACAAAGGTTTAGGGTCGCTCCCTATGTTCTGGTGTTCGTTGAACGATTAAATGTATTGCAAATTGTCAACCGTAAATGAATTTAAAACTTGACATATAGTTAAGAGATATTTGGCGTACCTGAGCCATAAGTCTCGCGGAGAGACTGTTTTTTTATTTATCTTGACTGATAGTCAAGGGATGGCCTATGTGAGCCATGGATTGACAAAATGTCATTTCATGTTTTTGAAATGAACCTGATTTTCATATATTTTCATGGGTGCTTGTATGTTTTGTATAACCTAACTCACACTAGCCTAGTGCTTAAGACGTTGTCGAACATAACTCATTTCAAGTGATGAAAATGAGGGAGGACACGATTGAGGGCGGGTTACCCTAGCGTGCTGAGTTTTTGATAGTCTTGTATTGTGTTATAGTATAAGGA
The DNA here is from genome assembly GCA_030159135.1 of Actinidia polygama. Classification (NCBI taxonomy): domain Eukaryota; kingdom Viridiplantae; phylum Streptophyta; class Magnoliopsida; order Ericales; family Actinidiaceae; genus Actinidia; species Actinidia polygama. Next base: position 19,545,765 of record BRYF01000015.1, on the reverse strand, counting down.
CTTTTATGTTTTGAACTCTGTATAGTTTAGAATTTGTATAGTTAAACTGATACAGTAGTTGTTGATGGTTGTGCCAGTTTGTGGCCAGAATCATGTTGGTTTTTGTGTATCAAAACTATGTTGATATATGTATATATTTGCATTCAGTTTGAATATAGTGTCACGTCAGCTCTGATTTTATTGAATGTTTCCACATGTATTTCATTCGAATAATTTATGTTGAATGATGTTAGTAAATTCTTAAACTGAATTAGTTAAAAAGGCCTTAGTGAGATGGGATTTCACTGACCGGTCACGTAGCACCTGTATGATTGGTGGGACCTAGTGTATAACGGGTCGGGTCGTGACAAAACTTGTCAAAAGTAACATCTCTGCTCAAAATAACTTTTTTTAACTCGGCACACCAAAGTCTGTATGCAATTGTACCAAAACTGAAGTCCAAGAATATGAGTTTTTTGGCTCTAAGATCCAACTTGGATTCAATCACGTGAAAATATGCGGTACATCCAAGTACATGTAACCAATCATAATCTGTAACAGATTTACCAGACCATACCTCCATTGGCATTTTTCCATCAATACCATCTACATGTAATCTGTTGACGAGATGAGAGGCATAAATCACTGCCTCTACCCAAAATGCCTTGCTCAATCCAACATGAGAAAACATGCATCGAACTTTTGTTACCAGAGTAAGGTTCATGCATTCTTCCACTTCATTCTGCTGAGGCGTACCGCGAACTATGAAGTGTTTGACTATCCCTT
>BRYF01000015.1:19497500-19502500 GCA_030159135.1 Actinidia polygama | reverse complement strand
ATCATATTACACTCATTTTCATTCTTTTATATAGATATCATAAGCACAATAAAATGTCAATATTCAATAAGTATATTACCAAGGTACATGAATAATGCACAATCTTCCAAGAGTCTCACTTGAAAATTTGACCACATTCATTAGAATTAAAACCAACCCCTTTGGAAATTCTAGACAATAGCCCAACAAATTTTGAATGGACAAAGGTATTGAAGCTCATCTCAAACTATAGAGAAGAAAATTGTAACAATTTTACACAAAGAAATAGGCAAGCATAGGTTTTTGTTGTATTTGCAAGCAGTTTTACTGTATATCAAAATCCTCACTCACACCATAACAAGAAGACTGAGACGGACAAAGGTATTGAAGCTCATCTCAAACTATAGAGAAGAAAATTGTAACAATTTTACACAAAGAAAGAGGCAAGCATAGGTTTTTGTTGTATTTGCAAGCAGTTTTATTGTATATCGAAATCTTCACTCACACCTAACAAGCAGACTGAGATGGTAAAGATAAAGGGAAAAAAAGATATAAGTTTTGGTGTGGGATAAAATTTCAGCCAAGTTGTATTCCAAGTTGAACACGTCGCCTAGACAACCACCTCACTTTAACTTCATGAAATCATGGTCGCCCAACATACCAATGCCGATTGATCTTCACCAATACATGTGGGAACCTTTCTCCAGCTCGCCAATGGGCGAGATCTACCACATCGTCAGATTAGAGACCAACTCCATGAGGATTCTATCTCCACGACGAGTCTACCACCACAAGATTCCTTTTCCCTCTCTCCTATGCCTAGTTAGAGCCCGCCTCCTCGAGGATTCCACATCTACAAGGACACTATCTCCATTAAACTCCTGCTCCATCACGACTCCTATAATTGCAGATTGATCTCTAGATGGTACTCTTACTTTATCTCAAGTATTATTGGGATATCCTCCTATACTTATCCTTCCGAGGATCATGCCATAGTCACCTAACACGGTTCTCCATTCTCCATCTATATAAAGGCCACTCCCCCATCATTACGAGGTAGACATACAATCTAATCTCACGCTCAATAGCTCATTGTTATCAGAGCTCTGCTATTTTGATTCTCCTTATCGCCTTGGTCTGATTCGTACGCTGGAGGGGTTTTGAGCGGCCTCACCTCCATTGGTAACGTTTGTTCATTGCTGTGCAGGTCGCCCAAGTATTAGCTGAGGTCCAATGATGAGACCGAGGAGCAACTCGACTGTTGATTGCTCTCCTCAGATTTTCACCACAACAAGTTTAATGTTTGAGATGAAGGCGAAGAAATACCTTAGTTGAAATTGAACTGATCATGCATAATAAACACCGTGGTGGCTGCAGACGGAGTGGATTTGTTGCTAATGCAGGGTGAGAGCAGTGAATTTGTTTGATAGTAAGTGATGTGGGGTAAAATATTCGCCCAAGTTAAGCACGTCACTTGATATCCTATGGTTTCTGATCGCCTATCCCAACATCGCTATGATCACCTTGTCAGTATGTAAGCTCGCCATGTTACGACATTTCAGTCAATCTCCACATCGCCAACGGGCGAGGTTCATTACTTTGCTTAGTCGAAAGCAGTAGAGATTATCTCCATGAGGACTTAATTCTCCAAAAGGACTTCATCTCCATACGGCTCCATATGGACCCCATCTTCACAGAGATTCTATCTACACAAGGAAACTACCTCTGAAGAGATTCTCTCCATCATTGCACCTACAATCGCGGGATGTTCTCTAGATGCAAGATCTCCCCATTAAATCTCTGTTATCTCTGGGATATATTTCTATACTTAGCCGTCCGAGGATTACGCCGTGATTTTTTTACAAAGCTCTCCATTCTCCATCTATAAAAAGGTCGCTCTCCCATTATGAAAAGGTACGCTCAATACACACTAATTATAGTCCTTTGTGCTATTCCTTTACCTTGATTATCTTCTTATCGCCTTGGTTTGATTCGCACGTCAGAGGGGTTTTGAGCGGCCTCGCCCCAGCCGTTTACTTTTGTTCATTGCTGCGTAGGTTGCCCGAGTAGTTGCCGAGGTCCAGTACTGAGGCTGAGGAGCAATATTAACTGTTGATTGCTCGTCTAGATTTTTACCACAATAGTTTGACGCCGTCTATGGGACCAACAATTCTCAACCTTCTATGTATTTGCGCAATTGTTTATTACCCAGACCAAGTACTAGTAGCCCTTTAGATAACAGAGCTCATCCCATGGCCAATATCAGCTAAGCTCCTGATCTAGAGGGCCTTCACCATGAGATACATGGTATGGCAGAGCAGATGAGAGTCATGAATGAGAATAACGCCCGTCTAATACAGCTCCTTGCCACGACCAATCCATAACCTCCAGCTGCACCTCCGATTCCCCATATTGAGCGATCCCATCAGTCTTATCGCTCAAACGATAACCATTCCCAGAACAACCACGGTATTGGTTGAGTATGAAGGGGGCGGCGTCGATCACCAAGTCCCCCCGACGTGAAAGAAGTTCCTCTTTGTGAGAATCCCGATCATCTAGACGAGCCCTTAAAGTGGAGGGCAAAGAAGTCATGCAACGAGGAAGATCGCCTCACCGGGATAATTAGGCGCCTAGGCGCAGGGACAGTTCCACTTCCCAAAAGATCATAGATCTAGATGCCCATCTCAATGCCCTCAATACCAGGGCAGGCGCTCCAGTGACCGTGGATACTTTGATCAAGTAGACTGAGCCACCGTTCATAGATAGGGTGATAAGGGCCAGGGTTTCCTCTAGGTTCAAGTTACCTACCCAGTTCGGAATCTATAAGGGAAAGACAGATCTTATATACTATTTGGACTCGTACAAGAATTTGATGTTGCTCAAAGGATGTTCGGAAGAAGTAATATGCAAGGCTTTTTCTACCACTCTAAAGGAACCGGCGAGGTCATGGTTCAGAAAGCTACCTCCTGGAACCATAGACTCGTTTGGCGACCTGAGTAGGCTTTTCTTCGCCAACTTTATGAGTTGCAGAGTTAGGCAAAAGAATGCCTCCTACCTCTTCACCATTCACCAGAAGGAAATAGAGGGTCTGAAAGACTACGTAAAATGGTTTAACCAAGCCGTACTAAAAGTTGAGGATCCCAGTAACAAAGTGGTTATTATGGTGATGATAGAGGGACTTTGCCCATGTTTGTTATTCAATTCCCTATCGAAGAACGTCGTGGAAATCTTGTCAACTCTCCAAAGCAAAGCTGACAAGTACATCGCCACAAAGGAACTAGCCGAGGCCAAACGGAAGAAGCGAGGACGAGATGATAACAAGAGGAAGGCGCCCTCACACTCTACCTCGCAGCCCAGAATTGGTGCTACCTCCTTTTAATGCTCCAATCGCCCAAATACTCACAGAAATCAAGCATGAAAAAATCATTAAATGGCCCGAAAAAATCAAAATTCATCCTCGAAAAAGAAACAAGAACAAGTATTGCGAGTTCTACTGAGACCACAAACATAACACAAAAGATTGCTTCCAGCTAAAGGAGCAGATAGTCGACCTTATCAAAAGGGGATACCTAAGGAAATATATTACTGATCACCCACCCCCAAACTCGCTAGAAAGAAGATATGGAGACAACAGACTAACCGCTGGTTATATATAGGTGATCTGTGGCGGATTTGAATCCAGTGGATGCTTAAGTTCATCCAAGAAAAGGCACGCCAAGGACGCCAATGGGCGAGCTGAGGAAGAAGTCTATAACCTCTCCTTGCCAGTCGTTGATATTCATCCGCCTATCATCTTTAACAATGACGATCTGAGGGACCTACACCTCTCTCATGATGACGCCTTAGTTATTTCAGTCGTCATCGCCAATTTCAACGTGCAAAAAATATTGGTGGACAATGGGAGTTCGGCAGATATCTTACTCATCTCAACGTTTGAAAACATGAAGATCAGACTGAATAAGCTGCACCCCTTCCATACCCCCTGGTAGGCTTCAGAGGAAATACAACGCATCCAGTCGGTTAGATCAAGCTACTGGTAATGTTGGGGCAGAACCCCATCAAACCACTATTTGGCAAGATTTTATTATGGTAGATTGTCATTCGATTTACAATGCCATTTGGGAACGACCAACCTTGGGAGGGGTCAAGGCGATCACCTTGACCTATCACCTGAAAATGAAATTCCCTACTTCGACAAGAACAGACGAGGTGAAGGGCGACCAAAAGGTAGCCAGACAATATTTTATCTCTTCCATGAATACTGATCCCTCTCCCAAACTATGCAACCAATAGCAATTATAGATTGTCGATGCCAAGATGGAGCCTTTAAGGGACAAGGTAGAACATATTACCTTAACGGATCCTAGGGAAACGAAAAATACCAAACCGTTGGAAGAAGCTGCTCTAATCTCCATACATTCAGATTATCCAGATAGCCACATTATGATCGGAACGGAACTTGCCGACGACAGAATATTCTACGTTGAGCATATTTTACATTGGCCTGAAAAATAACTTAAGCAAAGAAGTATACAATATGACAGAATATGCTCAACGAATCAAAAATGGCTCAACAATAAATGTTAGAGTAGCACAACGAATTAATATTTCATCAAAGACCTCATACCCGGTCTTTCCTAGTATATGACTGGTGGACGGCCTCGCCCACTTTACCAAGCTCTTCAGCTTTTTTCGGTGCCAGGGTTATTTGCAGCCTCACCCAGTTCATACCATTCAATACCATGGCACTTTAGCCAATGCACATCATGATTTTAATAAAATATTGCGAATTTCAATAAATAGCACTCATGCTCAAAGGAGTACAAAATTATATAATTTAAGAAATAATTCTAGAGTTTAATAAAGCATATTGCATACCTCCTACTTACTTCAAATTGAAATCGACACCATTAAATATGTTGATTTATCATCCATGAACAACATACTCAAATTTTACCTTGATCGGATATCATCTTACCATTGATTGTAAATTTTAACTCTCTATTTCTTTTTTTTTCTCT
>BRYF01000015.1:19492500-19495000 GCA_030159135.1 Actinidia polygama | reverse complement strand
TCTTAAGGTTATCATCTCGGACAATGCAAAGCAATTTGACAACAACAAGTTCAAATTATTTTGCTCGGACCTCGCCATCTCCCATCATTTCTCCCCGCTTAGTCATCCTCAGGAAAACGATCAAGTAGAAGTTACCAACCGAACCATCCTGAGGAATCTAAAGGTGAGATTAGAAAAGTCAAAGAGCGAATGGGTAGAAGATCTACCGAGCATCCTCTAGGCCTACCATACTACAAGCAGAATCCCTACTAGAGAGATGCCGTTCTACATGGTCTACGGAACAGAATCAGTTGTACAAGTGAAAATAGAGATGCCAAGTTTTAGGATCTTGAATTTTGATAAGGTGAATAACGAAATCGAGCTAAGACTCAACCTTGATCTCCTCGACGAAAAGAGGGAGCGAGCCGAAGTGCGCCAAGCAACTTACAAACATCAGGTCACCAAGTACTACAACCAGAGGGTCAAACAAAGATCTTTTCTGCCTGACGACTTAGCCTTAAGAAAAGTTACTTTGTCTAGGTCCTACATGGGAAGACCCTTATAAGTTTGTCAAGGTATCCAGACCTGAAACTTATTGGTTGGAAGACGTGGATGGGAAGACGCTCACCCCTGGAATGCGGAACACTTAAAGAAGTATTATCAATAGTGCACCTGATCGCCATGGGCACAAGATCGCCTTACCAGTCTAGCATCGCCTAAATTGTGATTGCCAAATGCTCCATTTGTATTGCGATTGTGTTACTTTTCAAATAATAAATTATTTTCCAAGTTCAATTTTATCACCATTATTCGCCAAAGGTTCATATCGCCAATTATGAAAGTCTTTTGTCGCCAATATTAAAAATGCTCATTCATTGAAAAAATTGACAAATGATAAGGCATCTTGATCGTCATTGTGAATTTTGCCATAATCAAGATATGCCCATTCATTACGACATGATAAGGCATCTTGATCGCCATCGTAGATTTCGCCATTATCAAGAATGTCCATTCATTATGATATGACTTGATCGCCATTGTGGATTTTGCCATTATCAAGGATGCCCATTCATTACGATATAATAAGGCATCTTGATTACCAGTGTAAAGATGTCTCCATTATCAATGATGTCCATTCATTATGACATGAAAAGGTGTCTTGATCATTATATGATTATCATCAAATAAAGATTATAAAACCCACCTCAGGCTCGCCTCAGTCAGACTCATGTGTTGTTTAATCGCTATGAGTAAGTTTGCCTTAAAAAGGTAAATAGAAAAACAATCACCAAGCAGTTTTATTCACCAAGAAGATTAACTAAGTTTATTTTGCCAATTTCTTACATGATATTCACCATTTTGTGATATCGCCATGCAGTTCAAATACAAAAAGATGAGATCAAGGAACGAAAATTTTTATTTATTAAAGAGACGATTACACCTCGCCAATTCAAAAAAAAATGGTGACAAATAGTACAAACATCAAGGGGGACTAATGTCGCCCTCATTCTTCTCCCCCTTCTCGCCGACCTCAGCCTCTTCCTCGGCCAAGTTAGTGTCCATCTTCATGCCCGCCAAGTCGATGCCGAGGTTGAGGTGATAATGAGCAAGCTGCCTTTTGCAGAATTCAAAACCTTCACCGAAGTACGTGGTAGTAAAATCTGTAACCGCATCCTTGAAATCATTTGAAGATTTGAATTCATCAATGGCGAGCTTCTTGGCACGAGCTAGTTTGTCTGTAAGCTCAGCTACCTCCGCCTCCAACCGCGCCATGGCTTTGAATTTATCCTTCAGCTTAGCATCGGCCTTCATCGCCTGCTCGCCCAGAATGGCTAATTGATTCTCTGCATGTGAAGCTCAATTTTAAGCTTTGACCATCTCGAGCTTGGGTGTGTCAACACGAGCGAGCTGAAATTGGAAGTCATTTTGATAGTCTTGACTATGGAGGGCGAGAGCAGAAATAAGCACAATTGCCTACTAGAAGCAAATCTCCATGAACACCAAAAATAAGGCTAAACAGCGTATATAAAGCCAAAATAAACAAAGTATCTGGCCAAGTGCGTGGAAAGCCTTGGTAACCAGTTGATCCGTGCTAAACTAATCTACATTTTCCTTGTCAGCAGGGAGGATCACTCTGGTTAATATTTTTGCACCACAGGAGTGCTCGCCATTATCAAGCCTCTGGGTCCAAGGCTTCTGCCCGGAAAGACGGACAGACCCTCCCCTGGGGCCAAAGATCGCCAAGCCACATTACTCGCCCCCTTGCTGGATTTGGCCTTCTTAGGCAGGGGTGGCAGCATGGCTTCCTTGCTCATGGAATCGTCCACTTCGTCCTTCTTGCTAGGCGAGGAGTCATGAGCGCCATCCCAGAATCGCTTCTCTTGGATAATAATCCCATTCAAAAGTGGAATGGCCCGTCGCCGCCGAGCTTGCATCCTTGGTAGCAACCTTCCTCTCCCTAGCCTTTTTGGTGAATGTGGCCAGGCTAATCCGTGATGACATAACTGCAATAAAAGAACAT
>BRYF01000015.1:19482500-19485000 GCA_030159135.1 Actinidia polygama | reverse complement strand
TTTAGTTTTGATTTGGTGCTCAAGAGAAGGTTTAGAGTAAGACTGTTGGAAGTAGTAGATTACTTCAGGCTCAATACTGTGAAAATCGTTACTTGATCATCTCAATAGACGGTGAAGTTCTTGACCTCAATTTTCCTCAGGAGTCAGGACTAATAGCTTATTTTTTTTCTTTTGATTGTAGGACTAGTAGCTTGAAGAAGCTCTTTCCGTTGTGAAAATAATCTTTTAAATTTGACAGGAAAGGGTTGTTTCCTAGTGTTTTTCACAATGTCAATGGAATCAGTTCAGATTAAGCTTCGTACAATTTTATTATCAAGTGGTATGATCAATTTCAACTTGTCTAATTAGGCATGTCCAGTTTCCCCATCTCCAACAGTATTCTCATCCACTCCATCATTTCGATATCCCAAGGTCGTTTCGTGTTCCCATTCAATGAACCATTAGTAATGGCCATTCACAAAGACAAACAATCAAACATTTTGTTGGATATCATCAATCAGAGGACTCCAATAAAAATCATACCATGACTTTACAAAGACAGCTTCCCATTTTCTTACTGAATCAGAACTTTATTTCAATTCTGTAGCATCGCTCAAATGTTATTCGTTTCTATTCCCTTCAACTTCATACAAGAAAAAGGTATCTTCAAAATGCTTTCATGACTATTACCACAGAAAGGTTAACGAATGACATATAAGGGCATTCCCAAAATATTGATGCTATTTTGCAGGTTAGAAAACCAAAAGCCCACATTGATGCCCAAAAAAGAGCCAAAGAGATTTAATAAAAAAACAATCAGATGATCATGGGAAAGGGCCCCAAGGCTTTCTAAACAAACGGACCTTTCGAGGAGGTTTCTGACCTTTTGCTTATCATCCATCTTAGCTGACACGAATTCCTTCTTTCTTGCTGCTGTTTCTCTCTTCAATTTCTTTGGCTCTACTTCTATTGCTTTGGTCAAAGTGTCAACCTTCTTCATAAGCACCTTGAAATTAAGCATCGGGTATATTCAATATCGAGAGAGAGAGAGAGAGGCACTTGGCCATACTTCACCTTGATTTCTTCATCTTTAACATTCAAATTACTATCTTTCACCTCACAAAACCTCCTTAAAGCAATGACCTCTTTCTGAAGCCTATCATCAAAAAACCTGAAACCGACATCACTATTTAGAAGCATACTTTTGCGAGTCATGCCCATATTCTAGGTGCTTTAATATGCATTACTAAGTTGACCACATTGCTTCCATGGGAGTTCTGCTGCAGCACCTGGGGAGGCCAAGGATAGCACTAATCCAAGACGTACCAGTAACCATCACAAACTGCCGTAGCATATTACAAAGAGAGAGTCAACCATTTCCCCAGACTAGGGACAAAGATACTTTGTTAACATCGCACACCATATAAACGGAACAAAGTAACAGTTCAATGAACACAAAAAGAAAGAATCCATATCGTAAATGATGTAATCCACTATGTAATATGTTGCTCAAGCTCCCCATCTACCTACAAAAACTTGACTAGCGTTTTAAGACTCAAGAATCCATGTACATTTTAACACAGTATTATCATAAATAATAACACGTATGCCCTAGTGAAAACTCGAGGTCAAAAAATGAGCCTCAATGATCACGACTAATATGAACATGATAACCGATATATCAAGACAAACAAAACCTAGAAAAATAGAACTTTGTCTAACTCATGTATGTTGATTATACATAAGCATGCACATATTATAGACTAAATCCTATTTACAAAGGAATCAATCTGTCAGTACCACTCACAATACATTGAACCACAAAGAACTCGACCGAGAAAGCTAAGAACAGAGCAACCTCAAGAATCACAAAGAACTTGAAGGCAACATGGCTGATAATGAACCTGTCAAACTTCCCATGTGGGAAGGTAACATGGCTTACACAAATACGATCCTTCCTTAGAGTAAGTTGGCATGGATTGGTCTTTGGAGACCTTACTCTTCAAAATCTCAAGAATCACCGAGAACTTGAAGGCAACATGGCTTATAATGAACCTGTCAAACTTCCCATGTGGGAAGGTAACATCGCTTACACAAATACGATCCTTCCTTTGAGTACGTTGGTCTGGACTAACCTTTGGAGACCTTACTCTTCACATAGTTGTTTACTCTAGCTCAGTGGCTTGAGGAGGTGAGAGTAGGGGTGCACAAAAGACCCACCCGAATCGAGAACCGAACCGAACTCATTGGGTCGGTTTGTATCGGTTCTCTCATGCCCATGGGTCTATTCCGTGTCTAAAAATTATAGACCTGAGCGGTTCGGTTCTCGGGTCCCTAAGATTTTTTACCCAGAACCGACCCAAGAACTGAACTAGAACCGATCATATAGGCATACAATGCACTCACCACACTTGATTATTACCTATTCTAAATAAAGGAGTGGTTTTTTTTAGGAAAAATTGAAGACTCGACCCGACCTGATAACCGAAGAACCGAACAGGACCCGAGCGGTTCGATTTGG
>BRYF01000015.1:19475000-19477500 GCA_030159135.1 Actinidia polygama | reverse complement strand
TAATATAAGTATTTGTAATGTGAAAGTAAAAATATTATAAAAATTTAATTATTTTTTTATAATAAATAATTATGAAAGTTTATTTCAAAAAAAAAATTAATAGATAAGAGAGAGAGAAGAGATGATGAGAGAGAGAGAGAGAGAGAGAGTGACATTGTTTAAAGGGTTCAGGTAACGAGTGCACTAAAGACATTAGTTAACAAAGCTTAAATTTCTTGTACATTCCATACTGCATGCAATTTCATGCAGAATGTGTAATCATTTTTAAGCATGTGGACTTGTGGAAGTTGCTAACAAAAGCCTTTTCCAAAACCCTAATTCCCTCATGAGCTTGCCTAGTTGTTGAATGATTGATCCTCATCTGTCAAGGTGGAAGGATTAATTAGTTTTTATCGGCTTAATACAATTAACTAATTTCTTGCAATATTTGAAACTTAAGTGAGTTTTTTTTTGTCTCAATCGAAATCTAATTGATTTTTGAACTACTTAATGAGGTCGATATCTGAGCAACAATTACATGAGGTAGTATTCCATTAAATTTTCCCTGTTACCATCAGGAGCTTGTACGTTGAAATCTTTGTTCTCCTTTTATCAATTTTCATTCGCTGATTCGGTGCCACTACAATATCATCATGATGCATATTGGCTTACTGAAATTTTGTTTTCGCTTTGACAACTAATTTTCTTTCGGGTAATCAATTTCACTGGAAACATCCCGGACCCCCATCATCTTCATCTTCTTAGCCAGACACGTTATGGTTTTACATCATTAGGGACTTGTATGAAAATGACAAAAAAATAAACTTGTACCAGAGAAGACTCTTTTTCTATATTTGCATTTGATCTGTTCGCTATATGGGTAATAACATTATTTTGTTGAGTAGAACATGAAGGATGGTTGGCCATATTTAATATATATGTTGTTTGAACCGTTTGGGCATTGGGAGTGTTGCTGTGCAAAACTTTCTATGTCAAGATAGGGAGTATGATGATTCATTTGCCTTGATGACGACTTATTTTAAATTTATGTTTTTCTATGATTGATTGTTTATAGCTTGTAGGAATATTTATGATTCATTTTTGGCAGAGATTGTGCTTTTTGATTCCAGGAATGGCAGGCACCCTTTTGTAGAATGAAGGACTACTAAATATATGCGGGTTGTGTTTGTTGTGCGTTTAGAATGATACATTCATTCTTTTCGAGTTAATAAAAAGGTGAGGAGGACACAAGGATGAGATGCTTGGTACTATCTATCTAGGGGGGCACTCGGTAAGTTGTGTTATTTTTTGGGCTAGGAGGTGGTTCGTTTGAATTAATAGGGTGGTTGAGGGTTTAAATGAAGAACAAAAACAGATCTGCATTTACAAATAAGAAATTTAAGAAGAAGAAGAAGAAGTAAGGCAAAAAAGAATTCAATTTTCTCTCATAAAATAAAATTTTTAGGCATCGCAGTATCACACTTAATAGTTTGATTGTATCCGAAGAGTTTGAAAAGCTTCTCAAAGCTCCAAACAAATTCTCTATTGAATTAGATGAACCCCTGGGATTTATACTCATCTCGATTGAGAGAGAATCTTTCTCATACAGAATGAACGATGAGAGAACGTTTTGAAGAACGAGAGACCATGCAATTATTCTTTGGTTTTAAATCACAATTCTTGAGAGAGCAATAGCCAAATGAATCCTAATGAGATGAGTGAGATATAATCAATCCTAGCTGAGAGAAAGCTTCCAATTGAGGAGGGTATGTAATACTCATATATTTTTAGGTCTACTCAAGTTAGTGAGCTTAAGTAGCAAATCACATCACGAACCACCCTAGAGGGAGATCGATTCCTTGTTTTTGCGGTCATTTAGCCGTCGCTTAACCCTTTATCTTGCACCCTCTCAACGGACAGTGGTGGGACCTGCTCTCAAACACCACAATTTAACAATATTCAGAAGATTTGAGATCACCATAGTTCCTCCTTGCTCGAGTGAGGGTGTATCGAGCAATGTATTATATCACTTACCATAGAGAGGGATTCTTTGTGTTTGCGGTTATTCAACCATTTTCTTGTATTGTTTATATACATGGTTAGTGATGTGTTTTCTATTGTTTAGTGTCTCCTTAACTCTACGAACCCCAAAGATTTGATAGCATAAGTTTCTTTCTCCGCTGACAACCATCTCTATTGAAGCAATATTTGTTAATGTTTTATTTGGTCGTTGCTCTCTTGTAGCGTGATTGTGTGGTCTCTTGCTCAGCAGAATGGTCAATCGTCATTCGACAGTACTTAGGTAACAATGTACGTTAATCCCTAATGAGGGGGGGGGGGGGGGGGGGGGGGGGGCTCCTCTTTGTAATATGCCCTAGCGCGGTTTGAGATGGTGAGTTCTATGTCTTGGCAAATGCTCTCATAGGACCCCCTGGTGGTGTAGTAGCCGAACTCCTACAAATACATAGCAATGCGGTCAACATAGCACCCTGTACAGAAAATACCTAGATTCTTCCATGGC
>BRYF01000015.1:19460000-19462500 GCA_030159135.1 Actinidia polygama | reverse complement strand
ATTGAATTCGTCCAACTGCTACCGAAAGTGATAAGCTATGATTACATATGAGCACTATGACCATGGATTCATTTCATTATCTGTAGTTCCTATAACCCTTATCCTTTACATAATTGAAAGCTAAAAAGAAGAGTCAAATCAACCAAGATGACTCCCATTCCTTCCTCGGTTTGCTAATTGCTTCCGAAGACTTGTAAACACAAAGGAGCATAAGAAGTTGATGCCTTTAATTCCCAAGTCCTAATCTCTAAATGGAACTTAAAAAAGAAGCCATCGAGGAAAAGAAAAAGAAAAAGAAAAAGAAACCAATGAACCAAAAGAGGGGACAAAACACATTTGCTAATTTAGTGTTTGGGAAACAAAGTGTTGAAAAGAAAGGTGAACATGTTAAACAAAGAATCACTATAAAGGCAAAATAGGTATGAAGTAATAACCCTTTCGCACTCTCCATTTATGAAAACATTTCAAGAGTTTTGAATTCTGACTTAGAAGGCCGTGGATATCCCGGTGAAACTTTTGCAGTACAAATATCACTTTGCCAGTACAATCTTATTCTTTCTAGTCCTAGCCTTTCTCTCTGTTGTGACCCCTCGGTTTATCACCATTCTCTCCTACATTTGGCCTCTCTTTCTCTCCACGACTGTGTTTTTGGTGGCAGGAGCGGTTTCTGGCCTGACATCAAACCAAGCTGAATCCTATGGAGAGAAAGCAAGTCAGGTATTACCTGATAATGTTCTAAGAAGCAGGGATATGGATCTAAGATATGGATACGATACGATGCGGGTAGAGGTCTAAGTTTAAATCTAAAAAACTAAGATGCTACATATATGTCATTAATAAAGTATATTTTTCAATAATAATAATAAATACCCATTTGAATGACATTTTAATATTAGTAGTTAAATTGTTTATCAAGAAGATTTAAAACTTCTCTTTTTTCTCTTATGAGGTATGGATATGAATATGAGACATGGATGATGAATTCATGATACATCATTTTGCTAATAAAAAATGTTCTAAGTTGGTTGTTTTCTTCTTTCTTTAAGAAATAACCCAAGTATGATTCAATTGTAATTATATTTTTCCTATCAACTATAAGGGAAAACTAAATGGGATTGTCACAGGCAAACATCAAATGCCCCTAAAAGATGGGAATTACAAATTACAAAAGAAGGAAAATCGCCAGAAGAACTGGGATGCTCGTAAGAGGCCAATCGTCAAGAGAATAATGCATGCAGAGCAAGTCCGCATGCGCCAATCAGGAAGTGGCAACCAAACAAGACGGTTTAAAACAGTCATCGGTTCTTGAACTTCAGATTCAAATACCCCGTTGCAGCCTAAAAGAGAAAAGAAGAATTTCATTTGTCCCTATCCTGTCTCAGTATTTTGAACCGTCATGCTTTGATTATAGAACAAAAACAAAATTTTCCACTTTCTTGCTCATGTTTCGTATGCTGCTTTGTTTCTGGGTTTACCATTTCTGTAATGATCCAACCTTAGTTTATGGAAATTGATGTTACCAAACTCTAAGAAACATCAATCACTAAGGCTATATTTGTTAATTGTTTTATTTTTATTTTTCTGTTTTTTTTTTTTTTATAAATGAAAACAAAAATATTGTTTGTATTGCTATTTATAAATAAAAACAAGCAAAATTACTACCACTATTTTTGAAAATAGTAAAAACAAGAAAAAGTTATTTTTATTTTGTTTACAAAAAAATTTCATCCAAAATTTTTCAACCATCACCTCCTCCTCCTCCTCCAGCACCACCTCCTCCACCTCCACCTTCACCTTTTTTTTAAAATAGTTTAAAAAAAGGTGAATACAAACATATTTTTGTTATTAAATAGTTTTAAAATAGGTAAACACAAAAATATTTTTGTTTTTAAATAGTTTAAAAATAGGTGAACACAAACATATTTTTAGTTTATGTTTTACTAAAAACAAAACAAAACAAAACAAAACAAAAATAAAAAAACAAAAAATAAAAATTTTACCAAACACACCCTTAGTATATATCCTGTATTTAGAACAACATTGTAAGCTCTTTATAATGATCCAAACCTTAGTTTAAGAACTCAATACCCAGATTCTACGTGTCCTTAAGGCTTACAAGATAAATGCTTGACTATCAACTAATTTAAGCACACTTTATTTTAGGACCCAGCTATAGAGAATTATTCTTTTTTCCCTCAAAATCCTCTTGCTGCAAGTGGCGATTCCCACCATGGCTGCACAAAAACTTCAATGACTACTCCTTGTACCCACATAGTATCATGACTTTTGGGAACTGACATGAATGTGATCAAGTGATCCAACAGCAAGTTCTGTAAACAAAATCATAATAAGACAGAAAAACCAAAGCCGTCATGATATATTTTACATCAACTATTGCCACTGCTCACTAATGGACTATTTTGTCCTGAAAATGTATATAAACAATCCCCTTAGTGGATGATGCTAATGAAGAATACATCCAACTACTAATGAAAGTGAT
>BRYF01000015.1:19430000-19432500 GCA_030159135.1 Actinidia polygama | reverse complement strand
CACATCTTCCCCAACGTTATCTAGTACTACGTTTTTAGTGAAAAACAGAAGTGTTCCACGTACAAATATGTTGGTCCGATTTACAGTTAGAAACTCAATGAACTGAAAGGAAAAACAATATATAATCCTTTAAGTTTCTACCTGAATAACCAACTACCAAGCTGTAACCCCCGTTTTTGCATTTGCCATGACTAAACATCCTATCATGTACAGTATTAATTTACCGGAAAAAAACAACAACAAATCCACTGCAATTTTAGTGCAAAACAGAAAAGAGTTCTGATAGCAATTTTTTGGTCTCAACTGGCGGGAAAAAGGATATCATCCTTCCAATTTCTATCCGAATCACCAGCTACTATGTTGTAACCCCAGTTTTTGTACTCACGATGACTAAACAATACATCCTAATCTGAGTTCCATTAGCAAGCAAACCCAATAAAGATTTAATACACATGATAAGGATAAGATGAGTTCTTTTCGGTCAAAGAACCCCAACAAGAAAAATGCAGCAACTGATGTACAGAATACAGATAAGATTTGAACTATATAGGAAAAAAATATGAAAAAGCTCAGAAAAGCAGTCAATTAACTGCACAAGATAAAATTTTAATGCACCAATGATACAAAAAAAATTAAAGCTCTATCGCTTTACTGTAACTAAAAGTAAGAATTGAGTAAACGGAATCAAATAGTGGCAATAATCTTTCCACAGATGACCAGAACCAATGATTATCAACAATCAATAACTGAAAACTGAAATCTTAAAAGTGTTCACAATAAAACAAGAAAATGGGACTCAATAAAGTAGTCAACAGCTGCTGTTTCTTCTTCTTCTTCCATAATTGAGTCCTTTCAGTCCAACCAATCCTTCTATCCCTATGCAAATAATTTAAGTGAATGAGATACCTCAATGATTAAGGCATCCTCTTGGTCACTATTTGATCGATGAGGGAAAAATATTCAAATGAATGATCCGAGGTTGTCATCACTTATTCCTTGCTTGGTCTCCACATGGTTCACCTCACCATTCACCTATGAGGTGAGGCTGACGCAGGAACTTACCTTCGCCAGTGCTCACATCGCCAAACTCTGTAAGCTCGCCATTTGTTCTCCATCGCCTGCCCGAGGATTCCACCTTCACGAGGAATCCAGCTCCATGAGACCTCTTCTCCACCACGTCGCCTATAATTGCAGTTTGTTCTCCAAATGGCATCTTCCTATTTTATCTCCGATATCCGTGGATCTCATTCCATACTTATCTATCTGAGGATCTCCTCACACAGCACTCTATTCTCCATCTATAAAAAGGCCACTCCCCCTTCATTGAAAGGTACACGACTTAACATTTGCATATTCACTCTGATAGCTCCAGTGTTTTGCCTTGCCTAGCTTATATTCGCCTTGGTCTGATTTCTACACCGGAGGGGTCTTGAGTGGTCTCTCCCCGGACGGTAACGTTTGTTAGCTTGCGCAGGTCGCCCAAGCCTTTGCCTTTATCCTTGCTAAGGTCAGGTACGAGGTCACGAGCAATTCTAACAGTTGGTTGCTCGTTGCCAGATTTCTTCCACAATACTATCCATCTTGGTTTCTTCAAATTAACAGTAATAAACATAAATTTGACGGGTTTTGAACGTTTCAGAGATGATCTCCATAGGTTTGTCCACTACCAAATGTTTAATCGGAGAGTAGCAGTTCAAAATTTCGCCCATGCCTGCTATTGTCAACCCACAACTGTCTATATCGAGTGCCTGTAAGTTGGGGTAAGTGACCATTGCTTTCTTCAGGAATTTTGAACTTTTTTTGCAATGAAACATGTAACCATGTTGTTGATGTATATAACTATTGTATATACCCTAGGAGTCTTTTAGTCATTTTACCCTAACCTAGTTAGTCTATATAAACCGTCTTTTCTTTCTTTGTAACCTAAGTCATTCTAATCAATACAAGATCTCTCTCTTCTCTCTTCTTTCTTCTCTCTTCTCTCAACATATATATATATATACACGCATATATATATATATATATATATGTATATACACAAATTCTCATCAATCTAACACATGCAAAGCCAAAGATCTAATTACATAATTTCTTTCCAGATTCATGACTGTAATATCGTCAACTTCAACTTCAAGAAACGTGGAATCAAACCAAGTTATCCTAACATCCGAAAGCCGAGGACATTCTTTCGCAAGGACGAAGAAGGTTGCAAGGGTCAAGTGGTTAGAACAAAGAGAAAGGTAAACAGATTCAACATTGGGAAGACATCTACAGACATCCCTCATTGAATGGTCGTCGAGGAATTGAATGTCCGAAATACTAAAACGCTTCAAAGATGGACGGGCACACAAGAAAGTGATTAATCGAGGTAACTCAAACCATGTTTATTCCCAAGTTTGAGCTCCTCCAGAGGGATGGCAGCTGTTGCAATGGAACACAGAAATGGGTCTTGATCTTTACAGGAATACAAATCAAGTAGACGTAAAGCCATTGCATAAAT
>BRYF01000015.1:19415000-19420000 GCA_030159135.1 Actinidia polygama | reverse complement strand
TATTTTTGGTAATTATTATGTAATTATTGTTATTATAACAAAATTAAACAGTTTAGTTCATTAAATTAATACATTGGGGGCAAATAAGTCACTTGCTCTCAAATTCACCTTCCAAATCCACCTTCTCAAAATAGCATCCAAATACCTCACTAACAAATCTACCATTCTTATGATGTGGGGCCACCCTCGTTACAAATCCACCCTCGTTACAAATCTACCCTAAATTCATCCTTATTACAAATCCACTTAAGATCATCTATGGTCACCAAACGGGGTGTATATTTCTTACAATAGCCAATAAAAAAAAACAATTACTGCCTAACATTATCTCTCCACTTCTCTTCTCACCTAACTGGTTAATTCACCATAGTGACACCTAGTACCACAAACAACCACAACTAGGGGTGCACACGGGTCGGGTTGGGTCAGGTCTGAGTCAGACCCAGACCTAATCATCTACGGTTCTAGATTTTTAGACCCAGAACTGACCCGACCATACGAAAGAAACGAACCGACCCAAATCACTCGAGTTCGGTTCGGTTCTTCAGTTCTCTATTTTTTGGTCGGTCGGGTTGGTTCTCGATCAGTTTTGGGACGATTCTGGGTAGCATAGGTAATAATCGAGTGTGGTGAGTGCACTGTATGTCTATAGTATCGGTTTTAGACTTCGGTTCTCGGTTCTCAGTTTTTAGGTCGGTTCTCAGGTCAGGTCAGGTCGAGTCGGGGTAAAATAATTTGTAGAACCGAACCGAACCAGTCGGGTTCAGAATTTTCAGACCCAGAACCGAATCGAGGGCATGGAAGAACTGAACTAACCCGATCCAATGAGGTCGGATCGGTTCTCGGGTCCGACGATTTTTTTGTGTACCCCTAACCATAACGATAGTTATCGCTATAGCGCCGGGCAGCAGAGTTCCCATTTGTTACCAACCTTTCACTACCCATATCACACGATTGCAGTCCACCATGCACCAACAATATATGTTTATGTTGAAAGGTTAGGAAGTGAGGGTTATGGTTAGGTTAGAGTCAGGTAGAAATTCTCAAAAAATAAAGAAAAATTAGGGATTTTCATTAAATTTAGAAGATGATATCAACAATATATGTTGCTTTATTAATAGTTCTTTAACGGCATGGACCATCTGGGTTTTTGAAAGTAGTATAATTTGGGGTAGCCAGTATAATTTGGGGTAGCCAGTGTGATGAATCTAAAACTAAGGAGTGCATGTAGTAGTTAGAAATTTCAGAGAAAATAAGTGTAATTTACCAAATTAGTTATTTATAAATTTTATAATTTATTTCTACGCTCCAAATTTTCTACACTCCATTAGAAATCATTTTCCTTTTATTTTCAACCCACAATTTTTCAACTTCTTGTGTTTTTCTCTCCGGTTCTTCCTCACCAGATGTCAATGGGGCACACAAGTCTCCAACAAGCTCTGCAACCCTGACTGCTGTCATGGCAACTGGCCCTCCTCCTCTTTCTTTCTCTTCTTTTCTCTCTCCTCTCTCTGCAATCTTCTTTGGCCGCTCATTCACCCCCCGAAAACGCCACCACAGATAACACAACCCAAAGAAGACCCAACTGGCTACTCTTGGTTTTGTGGCTTTGTCTCTTGAAGCTCTTTCTCTCTCTTCACCATCTTTGAGTTCTTCAAAGGTCGGTCCCAAACCACGAGATTACTTATTTCTATTCTTTTTCTTTTAGAGTTTTACATATCACTTGTAAGTTAATGCCCTAAGCCCTTACGTTGTGATGAATGCCATTGGAGGGATTTTGTATATATGCCTTTAGACTCGGTGGGGCTTTGTTGCTAAAGCTTAATCACTTCTGTTTTTGACTTGGGTTTAGGCTTAAGAACCCTAGTTTTTTTAATTTCTCCGGGAAGCTATGTTGGCATTTATCTGATGCCCCAGTTCTTGGTGGCTGTTGTTGTCTTCCTCTGCTATAGGGTTTCAAGAACTTCCTGTTAAGTTCATAAAAGATTACTCCAACTGAGACTTTCTGTTATCCATTTAATTTACTTAGCTTCGATTTCCTTTAGGCTATAAAAGGATTTGTGGAGAGGCTTAAAAGATTTATTTGAACCTAGAATCGTCTTAGGGTTTCTGGAGGTTGTAAGATTGGTGTCTTGCTAGGTGAGATGAACACTAATGATAATCACTTGAATTGGCTACTTACATTAAGAGCTTTCTAGAATTTGCAGGGTTTATGATATCTTATTAACCTTTGCTAGCTCTCCTTGTAATCAGGATGTCTGCAGATAATAATGTTTTTGTGGCATGGGAAGAGCACATCCTTTCCCAAGAGAAAGGAAACCGCGTAGTTCACTTTTTCTTGAAGAACGAACGTGGTGAATCGGTCCTTGCCGTTGTTGGGACTGAGAGGAGTGTAAGGCACATGATCTATGTTGTTGCAGACGAGTACCTCCATGTGTATGGGTCTGAAGGTTTCACCAATGCCAGCACAAAATGGCGAGCGAGACGACAGGTTGTGGACTGGCTCACAACAATGGTTTCAAAGCATCGACCACCGTTAGATATTTCAAGTACGTAAAGATGGTGTTGCAATTCCAGATATACCATGGGTTTAACTTTCCTTGCATGATGCATCCTTATTACATGGCTATAAAACTCATATTCCGCTTTCATATCAAATTAAGATTTCTCATAGAAAGTCCATTGTGAGCATTATACCATTGGTTGTTCTGACCAAATCTTTTCAAGAATCTTCTTGAACCACCATGCATCACTATCATCCGCGGAAGTTATGCATCACTACGGAAGGCAAGTTATAATTCTCTTTACTTGTTCAGTTGGTACACATGTAATCATGTAATTTTTAAGAATTAGAATTATGTGGTTGGTTGTGCTTTATTACAATAGGCTAGTTTGTCGATTTTTGTGTTAGTTCTTTGATTAGGTAAATAGAATTATTCTATTACTGCAAGGAAAATGGTTGTACTTCTTTTTAAGCCTTTGAACTGATTGTTTGTGCTCCACAAGTCTTGAGGTTACACAGGTCTTCTAAGCCATTGGGTCCAAACTCCAAAGGATCTCTTCAAGAAGGATGTGAGGATTTCAAGCCCCCGACAACATCTCAATAGATGTGCTAGACGATATAGTATTCATGTTTTTGTGTATACCAAAAGCGAAAAAGGCCTCATGCTTTAGTAGATGCTGAAGTATTTGACTGTAACTCTACTATGACAGAAAGTGATTGCAAGTTATGTATATCCACAATTTTGTTTGAATGTTTCAAAAATTTGCATTTCTTAAATTGTTATATCATAGTATTCTTTGTCTAAGATTTATTTTCAATGAAGTATTTATCGCCTATATTAAAATCTGCCTCTTTCTAATTCTTTACCTTTTTCTTTGCTTTGCCACCTGAAACCCCTATTGAAGCCCTAAGTTTCAAAATGCTTACTCTCTAGTTATCGATACTAGACCTTGACAATCTCTCTCCTTGGTCGTCGTTATGAGCCTTTTGTAGTTTCTCATATCTAGAGCACCTTGTCTTCTACATCATGTATGGAATTTTATGAAGTGTTAAGCATGATAATCCTGTTCACAAGCCATGTTAAGGGTGCTTTTGGTATTTTCTATAGTTTTGTGACCCTCGCTGCATATTGTAGTGTAGGCATCTCCGATGTAACTTGTATTCTACATCCGCATTGTGAAACACCTGCAACGGCCATGGATGTAGTCCACATTGGGTGAACCACATGATCTTTTGTTCTTGTATATGTTTGTTCTTGATTTTTCTTTTTTTTGCATCTGTATTCCTAGATCATATGTTAGGGTTCTGCAAATTCCTAACATTGGAAGTCAATTTCTTTCTTCGATTAAATTGACCACCTAAGAAGCACAAACATGGACACAAATACAGACACATGAAACAATAATTCTAAATAATTCATAATACGGATACAATGGGGATACGGAAAAAAAATACTTAGAGAGATAGTGACGAGCACAAAGAGGGGGGGGGGGAGAGAGAGAGAGAGGAAAAAGGGAATAGAAATAGAGATCACACCTGTCGGAGGTCGAATTATAAAACGTACCCCGTTGTGTGCCAAACGTGTCCCTGATGTATCCCCACATATTTTTTTCTTCATAAAATTAAAGGGACATGCCACCCATACACATTTTGGCGTGTCCTCAACGTATCCATATCCACATGGATAATATGTGTGCCGATGCTTTATAATTGACCAACTCTGCTTGAATTTGAGTATTTAATATTGCTAATTGTAAAAGCATTATTTATACTTAAAACTGATTCTCAACTTTATATAGAAGTTGTCGCTGTTATGATTGTTTATGCCATATTTCTTAGTTAAAATTGTATGACAAAGTAGAAATTATTTAGTAACATACAAAATTATTTGAATATTGTGACTGGTGTAGGCCTGGTTATTACATATTCAGTTGTCGATTTTGAAAACTATCTAGATGATGTGGTTGTGTATGCAATTTGTTTCTCTTTTGGGATTGAGACACCCCACTCCTCTTTTAGGATTTTCATGAATATCCTCTTTAAAATGCGTAGTTTTTAATTCTTTACGAGACCTATTAAATTGATGATGTCCCAAGCACACACACATATATTGATATCACGTCATAAAACCAAAAGATGCATCATGGAGTGGCTTGGAACCATCTAACTTGCAAATTTATTTGGGAAAAAAGTTATCTGAATAAAACTTTGATGCCATTGTAATGAGTTTGCACAGCCTCCAGTGTGGGAAGCAGAATTTTCTTGAGCTTGTCCCATAATTTCAATTTGCTTTATCTTAATTTCCTACATCTCAATGGAGAAAAAAAGCTTAGAAAATTAATGAGGAATCTGAATATCGAAAACATATCTAAGTTGGGTTCTAGAAACCTAACAAAATAAGAAAATGTAAAGGATTATATCGTAAATTGAATTGATGCTGACCTTTTTTTTTGGTTGTTGCCCTCTCGGGTATTGAATCTACAACAAACATTAAGAA
>BRYF01000015.1:19375000-19377500 GCA_030159135.1 Actinidia polygama | reverse complement strand
AACTCCATCGATTTTGAGAGCCGAGCGAGGTAAGGGATCAACGTGGTTTTCAAAGAACCAATCCACAAGCTTCTCGCTCATATTCGAGACAAACCCTATTACAAGAAAATCGATCCCATGGGAGGAGACCCTAAGAGACGCAACTAGAGGTGGGCATGTTCTTTCCATGAGGAGAGGGGACACAAGACGGATAGTTGCCGGGCTCTTAAGTTTTTCTTAGACCAGTTAGTCCGAGACGGACACCTGAAAGAGTTTGTTGACGAAGAAAAAACCCGGGCAGAAAAGGCTGAGGCCAAACCAAACCCAAGGTTTGACCGACGAGATGAGGAGGAGGAGGAGGAGGAGGAGGAGGAGGAGGAGCGCATTACGGATGAGGAAGAAGATCGACCCCTGTGAACTATTCACATGATCAGGGGGCCACATGACCCAGATCATGATAATAGGATCTGGGGAGAGATCCGGATATTGAGACAAATGTACGAGGTTCTCTCAATCCATTCGTCGGCCAAGAAGCTGAGAAAAGAAGCGACAAAACTAGGGAGCATCACGTTCACCAAAGCCAACTTGGAGAGGGTACAACACCCCCATTCTGATCCTTTGGTCATCTAGCTCAGAATGAACAACTACGACGTCAGAAGGATCTTGGTAGACATAGGAAGTTCGGTTGAGGTGATGTATTACAACCTTTTTAAACAGCTAAAACTCACCCAATCGAACTTAAAACCAACAAGATCTCCCTTGGTAGGATTCAACGCTCAGTCTCACTGGCCCTTGGGAACGGTGACCCTCAAGGTTCGAGCTGGGACCCAAGAGTTGGTGACAGAGTTCGTTGTGGTAGACATCCCTTCCCTATATAATGTGATTATTGGCCGAGATTAGCTACACGAGATGAAAGGCGTGGCCTCCACACTTCACCAGTCCATCAAGTTTGCTACCCCCAAGGCAAAGAGACACTTCATGGGGACCAAGTGGCGGCCAAACAATGCTACCTTGCCACGGTCTCCATGAAGGCGGCCATGCAAGAGTGCAGCTGGTCGAAGAAGAGCAGGAAGTCCTGAAGGACGTCGGAAGGGACCCCGTTGCCAAAGTCGAGCTGAATGAGCCAAGCTCAAACTGTTTCTTTCTTACTAATGCGAACCTGGAGGAACGAGAGTGAACCGAGCTTGTCCAACTCCTTAAGGGCAATATTGAGGTCTTCGCATGGACGCCCTACAAGATGCTCGGGATAGATTCCGATTTCATCAAACACGAGTTAAACATAACACCCAACGCCTGACCGGTAAAGCAGAAAGGGAGGAGATCAACAGCCGAGCATGTGGACGCAGTTATTGAAGAGGTATAAACTCAAAGAAGCAAGGGTAATAACAAAGATTCTTTACCCTAGCTGGTTATTCAATACAGTCATGGTAAAGAAAAAAACTGGCAAATGAAGAGTATGTGTAGACTTTACAAGTCTCAATCGACCTTGTCCTAAAGACTACTTTCCTTTACCAAAGGTCGACCAACTAGTGGATTCTACCTTGGATCATGCATGGATAAGCTTCTTGGACGCATACCAAGGTTACTAGCGGATTGCCATGCACGAACCCGATTAGGAGAAGACTGCGTTCATCATGCCCGAGGCGTATACTGCTATAAGGTCATGCCATTCGGTCTGAAAAACGTTGGGGCCACATATCAACGGATGATCACAAAAATGTTTAGGTCAATCTTGGATAAAACTATGGACGCTTACATTGACGATATGATCGTCAAAGGTAGAGAAGAAGCGGACCACATTAGGGACTTGACCAAAGTGTTCGCGATACTCAAAAGACACAGACTGAGACTAAATGCAGCAAAATGTGCCTCGGGGTGAGCTCGGGGAAGTTTCTAGGACACTTGATGACGAGACGAGGGATCGAAGCAAACTCAAAGAAAATCACAACGATCAATGACCTGGTCAGCCCAAGGATAGCAAAGGAGGTGCAAAAACTGACCGGGATGGCAGCGACACTTAACAAATTCATAAGTAAGTCCTCAGACAAATGCCGTCCATTTTTTAAACTCCTTCGCAAAAATATAAAGTTTTTATGGAATGATACTTGCGAGCTCGCACTTCAATATTTTAAAAAGTATTTAATCGAACCATCGCTTCTTTCCACGCCAGATGAGAGAGAGTTGCTCTACGTCTACCTCGCCATCTCAGAACATGCCATTAGTTCGGTACTGTTAAGGGAGGCAGATGGAGAGTAGTGCCCGATCTACTTTGTTAGCAAAAAGTTTACGGATTGCCAAACGAGGTACTTACCGCTGGAAAAGCTCATTCTGGTACTAGTCCTGACTTCACGAAAGCTCATGCATTATTTTCAAGCACACCCAATAGTTGTCTATACTGAGTTTTTGCTCAATTTTTTTTGTCAAAAGTGGACTTGTCAGGCCGACTTTCAAAATGGGCCATTGAGCTCGGACAGTCTAACATAAAATTCTTACCAAGGGCATATATAAAGGAACAGGTCCT
>BRYF01000015.1:19357500-19360000 GCA_030159135.1 Actinidia polygama | reverse complement strand
TATATTCAAATACAATAATATATATATATGAAAGCGTATTTAAAGTAAACCCGAGGTGATGTGTAATTAGATAATATACAAATACCTGTACATATTTTTGAATAAAATATTTACAACTATGGCTTTGGCCACAAGTTAAGTCCAATCGTTATCAAAACTTTACAAAATTCAAAGAGATCTAACATTCCTATACTAAGCACGTAGTATAGGCCTTCCAAAATCAACGCTTGGGTCACCTTCCCTCAATCACGTTACACTTCGTTCTCATTATCTGAAATGTTACGTACAACTTCATCTTAAGCACTAGACTAGTGCGAATCAAGTTATAAAATACTAACAAGTGCCCATAAAATTATAAAACATCAATTTATTTCAACGTAAAATAATTTAACTTTGTCAATCCACTTTCATTTTAATCATTGGCTCATCTAAGCCCATTTACCTTGATTTCATATCAAGAATTTAAAATCGTATTTGGATTGACCCTTACGACACATACATCTGTTTAACAATCACCAAAAATTATGGAGCAACCCCAATATAATATGTGGCATGATATCACCCAAAATCATCTAGTTATGATCCTCCTTATTACATCACCTCTCGATCTATTCTTTTTCCCTAGCGAACGGGAGACCGTTCGAATCATGTGTCATCTAAAACATATTTTTCTAAAATAATTATTTTTCATATTTCATGGCACCTTTAAAACATAAAGCATGCATCTAATCATAAAACATCATCATGTTTAATTAATAAAAACATACATGCTTTCATCATAAAACTTTTACTTTTAAGTAATAAAACATAACAAAACCAATCTTATGCTTATCTCACTGTCACACCCCTAACCTAATTAAATATAATTAATGCTAATTAGATGGGATGTGATCGCACAGGCCACCCTGCCTGCGAACGACACATGATATTCACCACATACTTAGTAAACCAAGTAATATGATTACTCATTCACTAAAAATTAAAATCAGACTCCACATCCATTACTAATGTCAACCAATACCATAGACAACATATATACATATCCTAAGTAGAATGTAAACAAACTCTCTTTTCTTAAACATAAATATTTACACAACCAACTCAAATTTAAACAAAACTGTTTATAGACAAGAACTGTCCCAAGTTCTACCAATGACAACCAACCACGACTAGGAAAGTCTCTATGTCTAGGATCATGACCACAGTGAACCAGATAACTATCTACATCTCCTCACCTGCCAAAAGAGTCTGTATGGGTGTGAGCTAATAATCAACGTGCTCACAATAGATAATCAAATTCATAAGAATGATATAAAAATACTATCATCGTAGATATCCATAAATAAAGATCAACAATGCAATGGTGCATCACCCACATATGCGCGCAAGTTTAGATAACGTTGGCCCAATATATGATGGCTCGTTATCAAAGAATGCCCACCGTGGCACCCCTAGTCTAGTCCACCGTGACTAAGCCTTAGTTAACCCACCGTAGTTAACTTTCACCATACCAATGCAAGGCACACAATATAAATGACATACATTGCCATATCACCTCATGTATAATCACCATATCACCTCATATATAATCATCATATCATCTCATATATATACATCTCATGAATATAATCATTAATATTGATCATATAAGAAGCAAACAGTTCAATATGAATAAGATTATCATATATTATATTCCCACCTGTCACTGCACTCACACCGCAGTCAAGTCACGGCTAAATTTGCCTTGAAGGCTCTTCTCCTTCTTTAGCTCCTGTTAGTCATCAATTTATCAGTGTATGAACACAATATATAACTTAGTAATGATAAAAACCTAACATATGCACTATCCACACACACACACACACTTTACATCCACTCTCATATTGGTTTAACAATATAATTCCTCGTTCTTCCCTCTCAATGCCATGCCGAATAAGAATTCTTCTCTCATAATTTGGTTTATGAGAGAAGAATTTATATACTTAGTATCTCATGTATATAATTTAAGGCTAAGTAACCAATGTTGTTAAGGTAACATAATTACTCCTCTTAAATCTTCACGTGATGCATCAATGTGATGCATTGAATATATACAACTCAAGCCTATTAATTTATAATTCAATTCGATGGATTCTCATTAAATGGCAGTAGTTACACTCTATTAAAATTTTAAGGCGATTAGACAAGTTTTCACCGTTGATTGTCACTAAACACGCTCAAAATTCCTACCAATCATCACTTTATATCCCACATCATTCTAACTTTAGAATTAGTCTAAACTGACCCTATATTTGAATTCAGAATTCTGAAAAATATAAAAAACAACTATTCACACGACCAAAACCTCTCTTAATTGGCTAATATACCATAAGGTGCATGATAGTTAACACCAATACTTAAATATACATTAATAAGGCACCTAAATTTTCTCTTCAAAATCAATTCAATTAGTAGCATAATATTCAGAATTTTCATTGAAATTAATATCTCATCTTCACTC
>BRYF01000015.1:19342500-19345000 GCA_030159135.1 Actinidia polygama | reverse complement strand
ACGTATGTTTGGGTTGATTTTTTGTTTTTGTTTTTGTTTTATAGGAGTTTTCATCTGTTTTTTTATTTTTAGTAAAAAAAAATTATCATTTAATCAAAATCTTATACTTCTACGGTTCTTTTTTCTGAGAGGAGACGAAAAATATAATTTTTTTTATTTAATTTAAAAAAAAATTCATTAAATACAAAAAGACACTATTTTTACTCAACAAACTAGTTAGATTTTTGTCTTTAGTGAAGTTTTTTTTTAAATTTGAATAAATTTTTATACTTTCGGATTTCTCTCATAAAAAAAAATTAAAAAAATATATTTTTTTTATGAAACGATAAAAATGTCAATTAAAGACAAAAAAAAACTCGATAGCTAAAAAATCTTTAAAAAATTAGGTCCAAATTGCACTCTGTTTTGTTTTTTATTATATAATATTACAATAAAGTTCTTACTATTTTTTCAATTGCCAAAATTGTCTCTCCCCGTACCGATACATTTTTACATGTTTCTTCTTTCTAAATGGATCGTTTAAGCATTTATTTTAGTTAGAATGCTCTAGAGTAAAAGTCTCACTTTATTATTATTATTTCCAAAAATGTATTGTGGTATCTATGTCTTGTGATTGTATGAAATTTACCCAAGTGCCTTCCCTCCTAAATTATACTTAAAAGAAAGTTTCTTTGGACTATCTATTTTTTGCTTGGAAGTGTACACTTTATGCGAGTTGTCAAATGATGGATCTTCATGCATGTTAGGGACAAAAAAACTCTCCGTCTTGATAACATCAAGTTATGTGTCTCATTCATTTTTAGTTTTATAGTTTAACCTAACCTAAATAGAAAGACTCATTAACTTATGATGACATAATTAAGATAATCAAAAAATTCATAAACGCGGAGCCGCTTTCATCGTAAAAGATAATTGGTTGGTTCTTGAATGGGATACTTTAGGGGTCAACAACTTGGTCCGTCTATGGGGCCTTCCATTATTTTCTTATACAAAATTGGACTTTGTTTCATATGGATTGTGGCGGTAAAACCCAAATTCTTTTATCTCAAAAAAATGGGTTTATGACATGGGGACATTTTCAAAATTGATATATACACGAAGTCCACAAAATTGGACTTCGTTTCATTTTTAGTTCATTGAAGAAGGCTTGTGGAGTAGATTATCGATGCAAAAAAAAAAAAAAATGATTGGACATGATCAATAATCATAGATAGGATCTGATTATATTATATATATATATATATATATATATATATATATATATATTTGTCTTGTAAAAAGATGGACGACAAGTAAGATTTTAACAATAGGTTAGTGTCCGAACTTTTGCATACAAACATATGATTAATTCTAATGTTTTATATAAATGATTCTAAACTCTAATAATTGAACAGTTTTGAAAGCAATTTAAACCGTTGTGCTCTGCCTTAGAACACAACACCAACCTTATATTTATTCGGTAACTACATTGTATACTTGAACATATCACTCACATAAGGATGTACAAAAGTGATTTAATTGAAAAAAGAAAAAGAAAGAGGACAGACACTATCTATCTCATTGGATCATAATTTTCTTGGAAATCATGAGTTTGGTCAAAACTTGCAATATTTCACACTTCCCTATCTTATTTCAATCCCCAAAGCTGCTTTTGTAATATTCCATGATTTTGAAGATTTAGATCCATCAATTTAAGACGAGTCTCTTTTTCTTTTTTATTGAGACAAAAAGTAGGTAATGACCTCAACCCTCCACAAGGTTTGTGTGTTGGAAATTCTTTTGGTCTTTTATTGGAAGAAGGCAAGATGATTCCACACACGACCACGAAAGATGATGAAATGATGATGGCTCTTCAAGACAATAATAATGCAAAATTGCCCCCTCAAATAAAGTCGGAAGCCCTTTGAATGGAATAAGAAATCACAGTCAAGATTGTTCATTTGGTCACCCAGATGATGTTGGATAGATGATATGTTTCAGTTTGTTCACTCGTCATGAAGAGCGCTTTACCGCTTGACAATACATGGTTCACTCGATCGAGCTCATCTTAAATATTCTTGTAGATGATCTACCGAGTGGCTAACTGATCTAGCTGCCTACTCATCGGATTATTTGGTCGTGGGAAGGGCCCTATGTGACACTTTTGGCTGGTATCCATCGTTATTAATTAAAACAAACAATAATTGCTTTCATCTACATATCCGTTGATTGAAGCAAAATAAATTTTTGCTTAAACTTCTGAATGCATTCTTGTTGGAGCTAATTAGGGATGTACTCAACATAAAAGTGTTCATTTATGTTGAGTACCATGGCCATGGGAGGCAGCCGCAGTCATGGAGATTCTCCTTTTCATGAAAAATATGGATTAATTAATAACTTCATCCTAATCTTACTTTGGCTACTAACTAATTATATAAGAATTATATTTTACTATCTTTTAGGCCCCTACATGATAGGGGTTTATATATAATGTCTATCTTTTCATGTACTAAATTAATTG
>BRYF01000015.1:19295000-19300000 GCA_030159135.1 Actinidia polygama | reverse complement strand
GGAAAAAAAATAAAAAAAAAAGTTATATCTTCACCGAATCAAAATCAAATCATATAAACAACTAAGAAATAAAAATGAATAAGAGAAAAAATCCAAGAAAAGACTGACATTTGAAGCTTTGAGGCATCTGCTTTGCGTTCATTTTTCTTCACTTGCTCCATTCATCACCAGGGCTTCCTTTGGATTCATTTCCACCTGAATAAACAACACCCAAATCATTAAAAATAAGCAACAGAAATCAAAAAAAGTTAGCTCCAGATCTAGTAAAAATAAATAAATAAACTACAACATGTCGGAATGGTGGTGGCGCTATCGCTAGTTCGGTGATGGTGGTTCTATCACCGGAAACTTTACTTCGGTGCTTAAACAATAAGTCAAGTACCCACTACCTTAAAAACTAAAACACAAAAAAATAAGAAAAATAAGGGACACTCAACCCAACTCCCATGCCCGTCTCTTCTTGTCATTGCCAGTGCCAATGTGAGCTTCGACCCAAGCTGAAAAAAATTTAATAAAAACACTAAAAAATCCTAACCAAAAAAATCTGTCTCAACTTAAATTACAAAACTTTACCCAACACCCTAAAACACTGCCGCTGGGAGAGAGAAAGAGAGGGAATAGAGTGTGGCGAGCTGTAACGGTGGCAGTGAAGAGGTGGAGGTTGTGGCGTAGTGTGGCGTGGCATGGTGGTTAGTTTTGGTGGTAATGTGAATGTGGAGGTGGAGGTGGAGGCAAACGCAGTAGTGGGGGGAAGTAAAAGAGAGATGTGGTTCCTGCGGTGGCAGTAGCGATGGATTGCGGCTCGAGGAAGAGATAGGGGTGGGTATGAAGAGAGAGAGGAGTGAGAGAAAGAGATGTAGTACCTGCGATGATAGGTTGAAGTGGTGGCGCATTGCAGCAGTGGATGCATGCCGCGGTGTTGGTGACTTGCACAGAGAGAGGGGGGAAAGAATGGGAGAAATAAGGGGGAAAGAAATTGGTGTTTTAATTAATTTTTTTGTGGGTCCTACTAAAAAATGATATAATAGATAAAAATATATATACTCAGCTTTAGAGTTTTTTTGGCATTGGATCACAACTTATGTGGATTTCACACTTTTGAGAAGAATGAAATAAAAAAAATATTCTCAGGTGAAATCTTAGGCATTTGATTAACTTAAATGGATTTTAACCATAGATAGTGAAAAATAATTTTGAATATTCAAAAACTTTTGCACCTTATATTATAGATATATTAGACAAAACATATTGAAAAATAATGCACAAGGTAGCTAAGGTTGTCAATCCTTATTGGCCATCATACTATTTTGGCTATTAACAAAGTACCAGTGTACTATTTCGTATAAGTCGTTATACTTTTCACATGTATTTATTTGGAATAAATATAATTGTAAACAATATGACATTTAATCCCATATTATAAGTTTTAAATAATTAAAAATAAGATTCAAAGTGAAAATTTGCTTCTAAATTTAATAAAAATATGCAATTTGTGTACCGAAAGAATTTCAGGACTCTAGCGGTATAGTCTGGTATTTTGAGTGAAACGGAACATAACGTTATGTTTTCCATTTTCTATCCCCTATGATGGATAACTCTTAAATACGCATACTTGTAGAGTAAGGAAATATTATGAATAATGCTTTTCACACTAAAAAAATAATTTTTTTATTTTTACATTTAATTATTCATGATATACAGTTGTACCTAGGTTATCAATTGATTCATGTTTTGTTTTGCAAATTTGATCTTATATTTTCCAAAAAATAAATTGGCGCATACTTTTTTTTAATCTTTTGAAACAAGGCAGCAAAAAGGAAAAAGACAAAAGATGTGCTTGATAACAAGTAACATTGCATATGTTTACAATATTAACACTGAGACTCCCATTCAGACTTATTTTTAATTCATGTTTTCTGTTTTTAAAAATAAAAAAATCATAAGAACCAACATAAATATCATTAGAACAACATCAAATTAAAAGTTGCCGCTACACATCGTAGTCTATATATGGCACAATCAATTAACTTATGTGTAAAGTAATTGTCATAAACAAATGGCGATACCTCTAATTTTCAATTCATTCATGTTCATATAACTTAAATATAAAGTAGTTGTGAGGTTCTTAGAGAGATATGAGAGATGAGAAAATCTAAGATAGACACCTGCGGTGGTTCAAAGTTAGGGCTGTAAACCGACTCCAAACATCTGTCTGTATGCGTCCTAGCTGCAACACAAAAGTAATGAGACCGACCGCCGAAGTTATTTCCGAAAAACGGCTCTACGACGTCAAGTTAGATGACTGGAGATCATGTATATATTTAGAGAGAGAAAATGTGTATCAGTCCTCATTCTTCTTAGTCACGTACCTCCCTTGAGAACAAAAGTCTTCCGGTTATAGTTCAGCTCGGCGCGTGGTGCGATGCGCTAGCTATCTTGTCATTTGACAGACTGCACCACGTTGCGCAGTCATGCAAGCCATTTGTTGTGTCAGCGAATAGGCGGCTGACCTAGCCATGCCCCTAAGACCTGGCTACTAGCCCGCCATCTTTCGACCGACGTCTCCGTTCAGGTATAGGGTCGTCAGAAGGGACATTGCCGTGTAAGACACCTTTTGTCCCCTGTTATTCGTTGGGAACGTCGCTTGCCATTGTCCCTCGTCCGAACTTCAACCGCGAACCTTGTCCTGAGCTTATCAATTGGCATTATCTCGGCAGCAGCTACGTCTTTAGCTCGGACAGTGACTCGTCCGTGGTATCACATTCACCGAGTTCTGGCGTGGGTAACCTGTGGCTTGCTCCATAGCGATAGCCCGGTGAAGGTTTTCACCCTAGCGTGGCCAAGTTCTATCCGTGTATGTTTTGTCTCCTTACAATTGTCCCTCAGTTTGCATGAGTTTGGTTGATGCTCACCGAGGTCATGTGAACTAGAGGTGGTCATTCTCTATTTTTTCCTATGATGGTTTAAGGTGCGTGAATTCTCCACTTGGTCTTTTGGTGTTCCCCAATGTGGACTTCACGCGCACCGCCGATAGTTTTTTTGTTTTCTGTCACAATCACGGTCAGTTCTTACCCCTTGGCCAGGTTTTGGTTCTTCGTCATTATGGCAAACTCTCCGTATCTCGTGCACACGTTACCCCTCTGCCTTCCTTTTGCCTCTTTATAAAGCAAAGCCTTGGGGGCATTTCTTGAAAGCAAAAAATGAGACTCTGGTGCTTTTATAGGTATTATCTGTTCGCCGGTGATCGTTCTCCGGCTGTTATGTGGGTTTTGTACTTTGGGTGCAGAGAGGTTGTTCCTTCGAATTGGGCAAGCGGTTTCAATCTGATGGTGGAACTATTCGAACTCCACGTGAGCGTCTTTCTCTTTCGAGCTCTATTTTTGGAAACTCCTTTTGTAGTTGATGGACAATCTATATTGAGCTGTAAGTGCTCTATTGTATTTAACGACCGCTCAACTAAGAGCCACAAGTGCTTCCTCATAGCCGATGGACAATCTGCTACGACAACGAGTGGTCCGTACGCTCGCCCTTGCCGGTGTGTGATTCTGGGGCACGTATTGCTATATCCGGAGTCAGATTCCACATGGGTTCTGGGCAATTCCCTTCCCGGTTGGGCGACTCGACACGTAGTTCCTCCAGCATAGCACAGTCTCGGTTGGAAATGTTGCAACTCGGTTGCGTAAGCTTGTTACCAGACGGAGCCCTCCTCAAAGATCCTCTAGCGTGGCTTGATCTCTGTTAGGAGTGTCGTAGCTCGGTTTATTTGTTTAGAACAGCTCTTGTGAATCTAATAGTCCATTATCTAGATGATTTTCTGTAGTAGTTTGCTTCCGTTCTTGTAATCGGACTTTATTGTATCTGAATGATTCTGTGTAATAAATGAACTCTTCTGCATGAACTTCTTTCATAATTGATTTTGCGTTGCTAAGTTCTCATCTATATATGCCCTAAGTACAATTTAGCAACGTTTTCGTTCCTCATGCTCTCAGCAGAATGACTCACAAAAAACTTCCTCAAGTGTACTTTGCCAATTTCAAAGCTCGGTCTCTAGAATGGCTTTCTGCAAGACAACGCACTCACTTTGATGAATGAAGTTCGGAGCTCCATCACAAGCTCGGCTAAGTGTAGAAGGCCTTCAATGGACAAGGTTCGGAGCTCCAGTGGGTTTGGCTAACCCTTCCTTCAGACCTTACCCTGCATAGTTAGCAAATCTCGCGGTGGGGTTCTTGAGAGAGATGAAGGATGAGAAAATCTAAGATAGACATCTGCGGTGGTTCAAAGCTAGGGCTGTAAGCCGACTCCGAACGTTTGTCTGTATGCGTCCTACCTACAACACAAAAGCAATGAGACCGGCCGCCGGAGCTGTCTGAAAAATGGCTCTCCGACGATCAAGTCAGATGATCGGAGATCATGTATATATCTCGAGCGAGAAAATGTGTATCAGTCCTCCTTCTCCTTAGTCACGTACCTCCCTTGAGAATAAAAGTCTTCTCGTTATAGTTCAGCTTGGCGTGTGGCGCGACGCGCTAGCTATCTTATCATTCGATAGACTACACCTCGTCGCGCAATCATACGTGCCGTTTGCTGTGTCAGCTTCACACGTAGTCATCATGCATTAGACATAGTACAAGTTTCTAAACCGTTGGGCTCTAATACCATTCAGTAACGACCCACCCGACGCCCGAAAGGCTCCACGCGTCACCGGACTGCGTCACACCATTTTTGTGGTCTTTTCTTTTAAAATTTATTTTCTTTAAAAGTTTTCGTGTGCGGAAGCAAAAACATATATATTTGACTTTGGAGCCAATAAAATTTTAATATTAAATACATTCATTCAAAACGCGTGCCCATGACGGTAGAGAGACTGTACTTATCTTAACATTCATACATACATACATACATTACATATTCAAAAGGCCTTGGACATTCTAGTCGGGGCTAAACTACGTGAGTTCGTTGTTCTTGTTACATAGCATGATGTGGCCTATCTTATATTTTTC
>BRYF01000015.1:19285000-19290000 GCA_030159135.1 Actinidia polygama | reverse complement strand
AATCAAACCGTACCCCCCAAAAAATGAACCGTACAATTCGGCCAATTTCACGTTTCAATGATTTTTTTTGTCCACTCCTAGCGACATTGGTGTACCAGATTCGTTTACCTAATTTCTCCCAACAATGAAAATCTTTCTCAAGTCAAAAAAAAAAAATGCTTGTAAAAAATGCTTATAATTTTTTTTTTAAGAAATTGAGAAACACACACACACACACACACACACACACATATATACATATAGATAGAGAGAGAGAGAGAGAGAAAATAAGAGAAGAAAAAAAAATGATGATGCAGTGAGAGAAAGACAGAAGAGACTAAGGGGTCGTTTAGCTGCCAAATAGCATAGGGAATAACTTTTAGAGGAGAATAACTTTTCGAGAGGGATAATTTTTGGAGGGGATAACTTTTAACTTTGTTTGGATACTTTTTAGAATGGGTAAATGAGGATGGGGATAAGAAAAAATATAGAGAGAGAGACACAAAATATAAAATATCTAGATATTAAAAATATATTTTGTTTATCTCTCTATATAAAAATAAAAATATACATTTTGTTTCTCTCTCTATTTTTTTTTCTTATCCCTCACCCCCTTATCCACTCGGATAATTTTTAGTTAAGATGAGGGTCACCAAAAAATTATCCGCCTCTATCCGCCTGCTGGGAAAAAAAGTTATCCGTCTGGCATAAACCATCCAAACGCCGGAGGAAAAAAATTATCTGGAGGAAAAAATTATCTCCCCTCCCTATCCGCTAGCCAAACAAGCCATAAGGTGTAAAGAGGAACAAGCCATAAGGTACAAAGAGGAGAGGGAAACCTGATATCCTGGCAAAAGTAAAATGAGGTGTAAATGTGGAGCCAGAAGTGTTCTTTTCTACAAAACCAATCGTGGAACCAACAAAGCTAATTCAAAATTTCTCTTCTTTTGGTTGATCACCTACTTTTAAACCAACCCTCTGCTCTATTCTATTGACTGTAATTAATTAGTACTTTGAAGTTGAAGTTTGAACCAACCCTTTTCCATCCTTAACCTCACACCATTCATTGCAAAAAAAAAAGTTGATGAATTTCTTTTGTAGCCCATAAAGGCTCCATTGAGGTGATAGTAATTACCTATTCAAAAATAATAAACAAAAACGTAAATATAATTTTTACCCATCTAAATTACTTAGTAAAACCACTAAGGAGAATAGAGAAAACAGAATTTACAACTCACATGGTTGTGAGTGTCGAATCCTAATATCACAATCGATAAGGAAACGATAAGGATGTATGTATATACACATCCTCTTTTGTATAATTACGGAGTATTCACATAAGATAAAACAACTCTATAATATAAAAGTTTGTAATGGTTTATTATTTTAAAAAAATAAATCCTAACATTTTTTTACAATGATGTTATTATTATATTATTTTAAAAAGAAATTTTGTATAAAAATTATTGTGATATATCATCGCATTTTCCTTACTTAAGCAACATCCGAATTCCAATTTGAAATATCAGCCAACAAAGCTGACTTTTTTACAAGAGTATTATTGGTTGGAATTGAGTCACATTCATAGATTTAAATCACCAGAAATGCAAATGGAAAAACTCTACGTCAGAGTATTCAAGCAGTTGACCTAATAAGATGCCGGTGGCCCTACTCGTGGTCCATGATAGCTACGAGTACTTGGACCCTAACTAGATGATACTGTCTAATGATTTAAATTAAAATTGCATGACTGAAAAACTTTCATCCCAACCCAACATAAACATAACATGGTGAGCAAGAAAATTGATTGAACTGTAAAATCGTTTAAATCTCCTAAAACACACGATTTGGTTTGTATCTTTTTTTTTTATTTCAAATCATTCACTAAAGAAAGCTAAATTTTAATAAATAAATCATTATACAAACGTTATTTCCATTGGCGGAAAATGTTCATCTCCGTCCTCCATCCATAGCCAGAGAAAGAGAAATATGGATTGGTACCAACGTGAGTGAGGACATAAGGATAAGACATCAAAATCAATCCCTCAAAGAAACAGCTAAGATTGCAAATTAAAGTTTAACACGAGCTAGATAGCTGCAATTAGTGTCTTACCACTACCTATTGTGATGAATCACATCAATTGTTGTTGACGCTTCACATGAAATGAAATTGTTAATTAAAGAATTTCGTGAAAAACAAAATAATTTTAAAATCAAAAATCAATTAAAATGGGCCTTAGTAATTCGTTTCCTTTTAGTAGCATAGAGGACAAGTAAAATATATATTATAATAATAATAATAATAATAAATATATAAGTTCCATTTAGTGTAAAATAAACACACCATTCTTTAATAGCATACAGGACAAGTAAAGCAATGTGCATTAGTATAATAATAATAATAATAATAATAATAATAATAATAATAATAATA
The DNA here is from genome assembly GCA_030159135.1 of Actinidia polygama. NCBI lineage: Eukaryota > Viridiplantae > Streptophyta > Magnoliopsida > Ericales > Actinidiaceae > Actinidia > Actinidia polygama. The sequence goes on along the minus strand of BRYF01000015.1, from coordinate 19,287,587 downwards.
ATAATAATAATTATTATTATTATTATTATTATTATTATTATTAAAAACTATAGTTTGGTAGCATATAGGACCAATGCACATTGGGGATGAAATTGCATTGAATTGAATAGTTTTGCAATCAGTAGAAATGGGTCCCCACCGTCTATAAACCAGGCCAATGCCCCAGGATAAGGCCCTTAAAATCTTTATGGGCCTAATTGAATAGTTTTTAAATATGGGCCATAGACTTGGTTTTGGAGGGCCTTTAAGTGCTCTCTTTTTTTCCCCATGGCTCACGCCTGTTTCTTGGGAATTGTAATTGACAACGGGATCCACACTGATTCAGCCGACCTCAACTACTAATTTAGGGGACGGATATATGTGCTTTGCCCCTGGGCTAGGACTGTGCCTTTCTGAGAAATGTAATTGACAATGAGCTCCAGACTACCCCAACTACTAATCTGGGAAACAAATCTCACTGTTCATCAGCGAGAATTCATTGAAAGATAGAAGCAAAATTCCAACAAATGAATTGATAGTTGACCGGTGAGAGCCTTCAAAATGAATTTTTGATGTAATAATATTTGATGTAGAATGAGTTGCAGGTTTTTTTTCCCAGTAACTGGAATGGCAAAAGTCAAAAGAAGAAGGTCTAAGAGGTATTAATTTGGGGCAACTTCTCAAAGTCCTTCCAATCTACAAGTCCTTCTGAGAAATATTTTGTTGTCTGGTGAAGTTATGTGAAAGCAATTCCACCCAAAGCCCGTTCTAGGAAAGCTAGTTAGAGTGGCTTCTAAATTCACTTCTCGGGAAGTCCGACATTCCATTAAATGAGATTTTCTTATTTCCATTATTATTCTTATTGTTATTATAAATTAACTATCGTACCCATATATAAACTGTCGTATAACGTTTCAGACCCACCCTAATTTGGTGTTGTGGGTTTGTTAATAAGGCAGAGGATTTGTGACAAAAACAAACGAGTAAACGATTCTTCCCATTGAAGGGTTTCTGCACATCTCCTCCTCCTTGATTTCCCATTTTCTTTTCCTTTGTTTGCTCGATGTATAGCCAAAAAGGATTCTGGGTTTTTGGAACCTCTAGCGGTAGATAGTGGCCATGGATGAGAGTTTGAATAGTTTGAGTCAACTAGGAGGCCAATTTAAAAGTTGGACCTTTTTGAAAAACCAATTTAAAACTAAAAATAGCCAAGTGTTCAGGAAACACATTTAAAATAGGAGTTGCCAAACATAATTTTATTTTAAAATGCTTTTTAGTTTTTTCAAAAGAATTTTGGCCAGTTCATTTCAAGAAAGTCTTGCTTTACAGAAAAGTTGTGTCAAACAAACTCTTCGCGTTGACTCATCAATTATGTAATTTTTATAACTGGCAATAACTCAAGATCAGAAATTTTCAGTTTTAGTATGTTTTTAATTTTTCATTTTCTCCCATTTTTGGGCTTAACCTAAATCTACTTATTTTTTTTTTTAAATTCCAAAGTGTTCCTTCATGTGCTACAACGATACATTTTCTTTTATAATTCTAGAGAGAGAGAGAGAGAGAGAGAGCGAAGTGGTTGGTGTGTCGGAGGAGTATATGGTGGATTAGGAGTTAGATTGTTGGAGACTTGTATAAGACTTCCACGAAAACTATACTTAGATCCTTTGATGTAACTGTAGAACTACCTCTGCATGCAATGACTGACTCATCCTGTCATTTTGTGTTCATCTAGCAATGAAGGTCATAATCTCACCAACCTTCTACAGACGGCATGCGTTCATGATATTCATTCGCATAATTTTTTCCCCATTCAACGTCAGAGGTATAAAAAAAAAAAAAACGTTTGAATTATAGTGGTTTATTATTTTAAAAATATATCATTACTTTTATATTTTCCTAATTTATGACGAACCCAAAAAATAAAAAAAGTTTACGAGACAAAAATAATTCAAAATAATCAGATTTCTCTCCAACGTGGCCTTGGTGAGAGTTTGTTGTAACTTACTAGTGTTGTGGTAAAAATCTGGGGCAAGAACCAACAGTCAAGTTGTTTTGGATGGCGAGGTGATAACCTCGGAAAAGGCTCGGACGACCTGCGCAGTAAAGAATAAACGTTATCGGCCGAGCCGAGGCCACTCAAAACCCCTCCGGCGTGCGAATCAGACCAAGGCGATCAAAAGCTAAGCAATAAACGAGTAGAGCTATCAGTCTGCCAGAGTTAAAATTGTCGTACCTCATAATGTTGAGAGAACAGCCTTTATATAGATGGAGAATGGAGAGCCGTGTAAGGAAACTGCGGCGTGATATTCGGACGGCTAAGTATGAAAATATATCCCGGAGATATAGGAGATTTAATAGGGAGATCTGACATCTGGAGGCTATTCCGCGATTGTAGGTGTTGAGAAGGAAATACTTTCTCCCGAATGTAGTTTTCTTGTGGAGGTAGAAGACTGGAGGGGATGAAGTTCATATGGAGAGAGAATTGGTCCGTCACCTCGCCCATTGGCGAGATGAAGGAAGCCCGGTGGTATGAATGAATGAGCATGGCGATGTATAGTGGAGATTCTGTTGAAGGTAGGCGACATGTGTCCTTATCGAAGTATGAATG
>BRYF01000015.1:19210000-19212500 GCA_030159135.1 Actinidia polygama | reverse complement strand
ATGAAAAGTATGAAACAAAATGTCGAATTTTAATTTTCAAAGTGAGAATGATCCAATTTTGCATATTGACCATTCATGAAAATGAACCAAGACCAATTCAATTCTATAAAGTCCTTTTCTCCTCAAGTCACTTTTGTTCATTTCAACCACCAAACTAGGTATAAATATATGCCACAAATAATACTCACCAAAGGCCCTTGTATCCAAGCCATGAAAAATGAATGGAGGAGTATACTTGTGTACATAATACATGGAGACAGAAAGTCTAATCACATGAGAGACAATTTGTTGGAAGAATAAGGTCATATTTGTGGTAGGAGGAAAATGGTATTCTTTCAAATTTTCATATAAATATTTGTGGTAGGAGGAAAATGGTATTCTTTCAAATTTTCATATAAATATTTCACTAAAATGGCATAGTAGTTATTTTGTAAAGTAAAAGCCATTGGATTCTTCAACTTTAAAGTAATAGGCCCATCATCCAACAACATCATTTTTATAGTAATCAAGTATTGTTATCACCAAAATCAAGATAATAGAAACTTAAAACCTGTACCAGAAACACAAATATCTCAACCGTTAAGTCATTGAATTCGTCGCATAAGTCGCATAAAAAACCACATTCTTCTGTGCGAAGGGCTCCAATGTTCAATAATTTGACAAAATAAGTTGTATTTTGATGCCCAATTAAAAAAAATACTCTCACATCCAATTATAAAGAATTTTTTTTTAAAGAAAAAAAACTAAAATTCAAAAAGTACAGCCCAAGAAACCCATAAAAGAACTCATATCATTAAAGCCCATGACTATGTCCAGGACAAGATTCATATCATTAAAATCCAGGACCATGTCCGCAATGGCATGTGGGAGTATGTATGATGATTTTGTTGAAGCTGGCACACAAGACGCTCTAGAAAAACAAAGTCGGTGGAAAATTTGAAGATTCCACAAACAAAGTAAAGGTTCTAGAAAAATTCCACAACTAAAAGCTTTCACACTGCAAAATGTCAAAAATATCTTAGTCCTTGCCCAAGTCTTCTGTGCTTGGCGGCTTCGTTTCACGGGCTTGATAAAATTAATGACTTTTAGTTAGATTGTATTCTATTTTTATTATGTAAATGACAACTTCCAGTACCAAACAAAGAAAACTAGATTGGACAAAGTAAGAAAACAATTGGTTCTATACCAACTCCTTTTAAGTAATACTTGTTAACTTAAAACCTTAATTAGTTGCATAATTCATAGCAACAATGGAAGAAACAAAGGAACCCTTTAAGGCAGTTTGAATGGTAAATACCTTAATTTTGTATTTAAGAAATCGCTAATTCGAATTCTCTTAGAGGCACTATAGCTTTGCTCAGCCGAGATTTTATGGGTTGGACGAGAATAAAAAGAGGATAGCCTTCATCTTTAACGTAGATGTTAATAGAAATTTCAAATGACCTCTATCATTTTTCGATCCATATTCTCACTGTAGATACAATCATCAAGTCGTTACTTTGTTTTCTACTATGAGAAAATTGAGTATATCTAATGGACTCAATAAGCTGTTGATCATAACTGCAAGTGACATGTGACAAACATGTTAACCTATTTTTATCCAAGAACAAGTATGACATACTCTTTTAACTTACTAAATTAGTGCACAATTAATGCACCAAACTGAAGCCAACGAATATGGAATTTAGGTTTTAGACACCCATTTTAGTGCATCTCCTTGAATAATCCATTGAAGATGTTCTCAGATCACACAATTGGCTCTAGTGTTGCACGAGAGATTAATTTAGGAATTTTGATTTTAGAATGACAGTAATTAATCTAAAGCCAGGAACAAGCCGAGCCAGTTTGATTCCCTAGCTCAAGTTTCATGAGCGGACTTTTACAACTCCCCCTTTTCACGGTCTTGCAAGGGAATAGGCTTACCATCAATTGGTCAAGTAAACCATGACTAATCTCTCCTATTGCCACGTAAATGCTACCAGTCAATCCTCTCTCTCTCTCTCTCTCCCTCCCCTATATATAGACCATCTCCCTCTCTCTCTCTCTCTCCTCACTTTGAACCACTTGATATTTCATTTTTTTCTTTTCTTTTCCAAAATCTTTTAATCCAAACACAACGATAAAGAAAGAAGGGAATGGGGAATTTTCTTGGATGTAAATCATCTATGGTATGGGAGGGTGATGACTGGGAGTCTATAACAACAATGGAATTGCCCAAGAGAGAGGATCAAAGCCAAGTGGGTGAAAATATAGAAGTGAAAATCAAGATTACAAAGAAGCAGCTGGAGGAATTGCTTGAAAGGGTGGAGACACACGATATGCCCGTTAACCAAGTCCTGTCCTCGTTGATCAACGGTGACGATCGCTTCGAGATTCAGCATCAACGGTCGTGGAGGCCAAGTCTACAGAGTATACCTGAAGTGGACAATACAGGATAGATGTGGTGGTGGCGGCTTCTTGTTTTGATTCATAAAATAAAGTTAGGTTTATTTTTTTGAGT
>BRYF01000015.1:19197500-19200000 GCA_030159135.1 Actinidia polygama | reverse complement strand
GTTGGCCCAAAAACAATCCAAGGGGTGAATAGGATTTTTTGCTTTTTTAAAAAATTGTAACAACAAGTAAGAAATTTTTAGCAAGAATAATAAATACAATATGTTGCAATAGAATTTATAAGAGAAGTTGAAAGTAATAATCAACTTTTATTTCCTTAAAACAACATTTTGCAATAGATTACAAGATCTTCAATTAGGTTTTGAAAGAATGAATATAAATTACTTGAAATGAATATAAAACAAAAGGATAAAGTTGAAACATAATTCTAAAATATAACAAGAACAAAAATTAAAACTAAAACTGAAATACTAAAGATTAAATATGTATAACGGATATTTAAATGACAAAATAAATAAAACCTTTTGAAAAGATTAACCACAAGGTTGTCTATTTCAATAATGAGTGATCTTGCTTAAGAGAAGTTAATCATAAAATTAGTTTTTCTGATTCACTCTTTCAGCACTTGAATAAAAATAAATAAAAATAAAAGAGGGAATACACTATTGAAGATGCTAAAATAAAAGGATTGAAAACTTAAATATGCTTATGCACACAATTATATGATGATGCAAGACTGAAAAATAAATGACACAATGATTTATGTAGGTTTAGCCTCAGTCTACATCATCTCCCAAGGGACCTCTTGGGTATTTACTTCACTATTTTAGTTTTGTACAATAGGCAACTAAAAACCTTTATACCTTGAGACCTCAATCCCACCACAAGATAAGGATCTCAATCCTCTCTTATGGCTTATGTGAGAAAAACATTCTACAAACAAGGATCTCAATCCCCCTTGAACTATCTCGTTCTCACACCCTCACTTTCTTATTTTCACAAGTTACAAACAAAGGTAACAAATGTCTCAGAACAATACATGCCTCTAAAATAGGCAAAAAATGAACACTTCAGCTCTTAAACTTGGGCAATAATGCCTTCTCTCAATAAGCCTCTTAGATGGAAAGAATAACTCTTTAGGGTTCTTAGACTTAGCTCTCAAACAATTTTAGTTCTCAAACAATTACACTTTCAGCAAGTGAGAATAAAATATTCTTCTAAACTTTCAGTAGGTTGAGTATTACAACTCTTGGCAAAGTGACACAACACTCATAAAAATAATATTGTTTGTTAAGATGGCTCATTCACTGACCAAGAATCCACTATATATACACAAGGCTCTCAGCAACAAGTCTTTGAAGGTTTTTTTGTAAGTATTTTTAAGATATAATGAATGTAAATTTAGAACATCAATATCAAATTATTAACATGTAGAATCATACTTGTTTGAGCCATTATGATCAAAATCACCTCTTTAATATGATAAACTGTACTTATTAGGGTTAGGTCTTCCTCTCCTTCTCCAGAGACAACAACGATGAAATTCTATAGATCAAGCAATCAAAACCCTTGCAGCCCGTTTGGCAGCGGGAGATGATTTTGGTGGATTTAAAATGAGGGAGATTTGAGGGTGGATTTAAAATGAGAGAGGATTTATAATAAGGTGGAGCCCACTTTTTAAGAAGAGTGAATTTGTAGTTTGGTGTTTGGATGTGTTTTGGAGAAGGGAGATTTAAAAGTTGGATAAGATGTAAAAAGATAAAATTACCCCTACTTCATTAATTAGTTGTTAATATGAAATGCAATTTCATTTAACTATATAAAATTTATATTAATTAATATTTAGATTATTAAAATAAAACTTCTCACCTTAAACATTAATAAATAATTTAAAAATATATAATTCTATTTTTTTGTTAAATTATTCAAAATTATTTACTTAGTAATATATTAGGTAAAAATATATTACTTTCAAAAATATATTTTAATTTTGGCCAACTTTTTTTACTTTCAAAAGTAGATGCTTAAAATAAAAATTTTACTTTAAATATTAATATATAATTTAAAAATATATAATTTGAGATTTGAGATTACACATTTCAAATATTCGAATAAATTACACATTTCAATATTGAGGGGATGTTAGTGAAATTTGAGATTGAGAGGGGAGGTCTGTGTAATTTATCAAAATATTGAGGGGAGTTCAGTGTATTATTGAAATGTCATTGGATTTTTTATGTATTAAATCAAATATTAAGAGGCTTTCTATGTAATTTACCCTATTAAGAATTAAACCTAAAACCCGTCTTCTTCTTCCCCAAATCGTTTTCTACAGTAGAGAGAGACATCCTGAAGGCTGAGGCTGCGACTGAATCTGGCTGTGGCTGGACTGCGAGGGCACAACGATCATTTTTCCACCACGCGGAGGGCCGCGTGACCACAGACGGGGATAGCTCCTGTCCGTCACATATCCGGTTGTGGCTGGATTTGGAGGCCGCTTGGAGAAGAAATTAGGGAGAGAAAAATGATGCCAAACGCAAAAAAATAAGAGAAGAAGGAGAAGAAATTCAGGAGATGACCAAATCCGGGACCATCTCTGGACGCCAAACAGGGTGTTGGAGTGGTAAAGGGACCTTGCCAATGCTCATATATATATACACA
>BRYF01000015.1:19157500-19160000 GCA_030159135.1 Actinidia polygama | reverse complement strand
AAGAAACCCTTATCCCATAATTTGGATTCAAAATTGATGGTTCAGTTTCGCTTAAATATGTGAATTTTATATAATCAAATGAATTTGAACTATTAATTTTGAATTATAAAAAAATTTCTGGATCAAAATTCTAAAATCAAAACAATAAAAAAAGTTGAATTAAAAAAATACAAATGCATGCATCACCGGCCAAAATAAATAGGAGACATTTTTGGGCCCAACATAACTCTTTAATATACTTTTCCTTAAAGTATGAGATTAGAGAGAGAGAAATTGGAACTACCATTTTTAGATAGACTTTGTGTTTGAATTAAGAATTTAAAAAAATAAAATAAAAATATATAAAGGATTCAATAGCCTTGAATGGTTATATTCTTAATTTTTTTTTAAAAAAATTTCGAAATAAATTATTAGCAAATTTCTACTCTTGTTATTGAATAAATAATTGTCCCATCAACTCTTTACCTCTTTAATTTGCTTGCTGTCAGATCCAATTATTGTCCTTTGTCCAATTCTCTAACTAAATAGACATGTGTCGTCACATGGCAATCCTATAAACCAATACCCACTCTCTTCAACTCTCCTATCCTATGTCATAAAAAATAAAGCGAATGCGCGAAAGCGTCTTTTATTAAAATACCTTGAGAAAGAGTGTTTCAGTAGCGTCTATGTTATATAATTTTTTTAATCAAAATATAATCATATATTTTAAGAATAAGAGCGAAACATCGATAGAAAAATTATGTGACTATGATCCTATCCTTAACTTTCCACTTTCCCAGCCCAGATCTCTTCATCTCTTTCCTTACCCTAACCCAGCCCTCTCCACCATCAGAACCACCACTGCAGCCGTTGCTACACCTATAGCCCCAACCCCAACCCTTCTTATTTAGCCCACCATCCACCCCCATCAATCGAGACCCCCACCCTAGGTCACATAAAGCGCGAGTGGAAGCGCGAGTGAGTACGTGAGAGCCTTTTATATCAAAATACCTTGAGAGCGAGAGTATTCCAAGAGCGTCTATATTATATAATTTTTTAATCAAAATATAGTCATATATTTGCCAAAACGGTTTGCAAGCCTGGTGTGAGTCACCCCCCTCTTTTCGCGTGTTCTACCATTTCCTTTACTTCATTTTATTCTAAAAAATAAACTTTTTGTACAATATTAATATTATTGACAAATCCGACAAAGTCAATCCTAAATGAACTGAACTGTGAGGCTTTTAACAGATCATGGATAAATTCGATTTCGCTTTTTCCATTTTACAACCGGTAATAGAGAGAAATGAAAAATCATACCTTTCCGAAGAGAACTCTTTCAAATAATTATAAAATTCGTTATTTATATTTTGAGGAAGTGAAAACATTACTATAACAGTGAAACATTGGGAGACCTTCAATAGGAGGACATGGTGATTATAGCACTTCAATTTAAATTCCGAGATTAAGAATTTTATTCAATGTTATGTCCTTTTCATGATCAAGTTATATATATTTTTAAGTGAGAATACTATTATTTTCATATTATTTTTATATGTTATGGTTGACATGTCACCCACCATACATCAACTACATGTTGCCTTTAAATTATTATTGTTTACAAAATAGGAAATAGGAGTGATAATTGTAGATGGGTGTTGGGAAGAAATGCTAGGTTTATAACAAATTTTGTACAACTAGTGTACAACATCCGTGAAACGTTATTTTTTCCGAATCAATGCAAAACGACGTCATTCCATTTAGCCGACTAATGGAATGACGTCGTTTTGCATTGATTCGACAAAAACGACGTCGTTTCACGATGTTGTACACTTGTTGTACAAATTTTGCTATAACTGTAGCACTTCTCGGTTGTTGGGTATCGCTCAGACACGTGGCATAATTGGATAGATTGGAAGCTGGATTCTACAATTTTGAGTGTGTTTGTTGTGGTTAGCCACTTTCGTTTGTTTTTTGTCTTAAAAATTATATCAGAGTGTTTGTCACAATTTTTGTTTATACTTAGTATGATTAAAAATAACTTTAAAAAAAATTAAAAAAAACTTACATTTGAAAAGTTCTATTTTAATATTTTTTAACTTTTGATTTTAAATAATCAATTTTGAAACAACAAACACTCTCTTGTACATATCCTAACGCCGTTGGGGGCCCACGTTTGGAGATGTCAGCATCCCAACAATGGGCGGATCCTAGCCCAAATTATTTAAATAGATTGAAAAATGGGTCCAAAATGGGTTGTGTTGCAGCTGCTGATGGGCTTTCGTATAGTATTTTCAGAGTTGGGCCTTAATCTGGGAATGGTTCTTGGGAACCCTAGGGGCCGGTCCCTTCACCCCAGGTACTACAAACTCTAACTCCATACGAACCGACAAAAATAAAAATAAAATTGATGAGATTATAAATAAAAAAATATCAAAAATAAAAAAAATTTAATTTATCTCAAATGAGAGTTTTTAAAATTAGTTTTATAAATCAGTTTTCAAAAAAATTATTTGGT
>BRYF01000015.1:19120000-19125000 GCA_030159135.1 Actinidia polygama | reverse complement strand
GTTAGCCATGGTGTAGTGAGAAATAGAGAGGCTGTAGAGAGTAAAATGAGTATTTTTGTCCATTTTGATCAATTAAAAATTCGGGATTAGGATTTGTATATTGACCAATTGTATTAAGAATTGAGTAGAATAGACTTGGCCGAATTTCTCTTTTTTTATTTGGTAGATGCGGAATAGAGAGTTGAATGTTTCAACTTCAATATTAAGAGGGTGTTTTTAAAAAAAAATTAACTAAAGACAAAAATAAAACGTAAAATTTGCTTTATTATTCTCTTTTGTATACTTTTATTTATGTTTTCATAGTTTTCAGTACCTAGTGTCACGGGCTTAAATCTCGATCTCCTCGACCCGTGCGGCCTTAGACGACTTTCCCCACGAAAGACGCTAAGTAAGCCTAAGAACACCGAAAGAGAAGGCTTATGAAAGTAAGAAAGCAACAAGGAAATCTAGAGAGAGAGAGAGAGTTTGGAGAATATCTCACTATATTCAAAACTTGGATTCTATTCCCCAAACTTTGATGCTTGATTGCTTGAGTAAATCCCCTATTTATACACCTCTCATTTCTCTAGAAGGTTCTATACAAGTATCTAGAATAAGCTTGTGAAGGAAGCTTCTCCCATGTTCTAGAATCTTTCACACATGTGAGGAAGAGTCTAGAACCTTTTCCAATATTCCACAACCTTCTAGAATGTTCTGCAACATTCTAGAACCTTTCCTAATGTTCTAGAAACTTCCCCCACTTTCTAGAATATTCTAGACCTTTCTAGAATATTCTAGAACATTCTGGAAGCCTCCCCACTTTCTAGAATATTCTAGACCTTTCTAGAATATCCTAGAATATCCTGGAAGCCTCTAGAACCTTCTAGAATCTTCTTCCGTTTGGCAGGCCATGACATTCTTCCCCACCAATTTCGGTGACGTCCTCGTCGTCGCTTATCCCGTTTGGCAGGCCGTGACATTCTCCCCCACCAAATTTAGCGACGCCCTCGTCGCCCCTACTTTCGGAAGATGGACACTGTCTCGGGGAAGTTCCATGAGTTGTCTTCATGTCGCCGACCCACATTGTACCCTGACCGAAACTGTCTCGTCCTCCTTGGGCGATGATGTTTCTTCACGAGGTGTCGCCTTTGGGTGCCCGCCTTGGGCACGTGTACCCCTCCTCCCTTGGAGAGAGACGAACCACCCTCGTGCCAAAACCATTGCGTACACCCTTGTACAGCAATCTCCATCACAGTCTCGGCTTGAGGAATGTACTCCATGTATTCCCGACCTTGATCCACTTCGGGGGTTTGTGGTTCCTCCTCCTTTGGGGCGCCACCTCTTCGGGGCTCTTCAAACTCCTCTACGGCCTCCTTCGGCTCGTCCACCTTGGTGCTTGAAGAGTCTTCTGAGATTGTTGGCTCCTCCTCAAGTTGTTGTCTCTCCTCGTACTCCTTGAGGCGCATGATCATCCCCTCCCTTTTTGGGCAATCTCGAAAGAGATGGGGTTCATCACAAAAGAAGCAATTGCTCTTGGGCTTCCTCTCCTTGAGCTTGCCCTTGTTGCTCCTTGGCCACTTGATCCAACTATTGAGATTTCCCGCCTCATGTTCCATGTTCCTCTCCCCAATGTTAAGCCGCTCCCCAGAGTCGGTCGTGGTCACGTCCTTCTTAGTTGCAGCGATCTCGGCTTGACACGAGTTGAGGACCCCTTGCATCTCCCCATGGACCTCCTCGAGTCCGTCGATGCATTGGTCACAATCCTCAACCTTGTCCCTCCCTTGAGTGCCTTCATGCTCGGTCACCTCCGAACTAGTTATCGCCATTGCTTAGCCTTCTCGAACCTTCGCTCTGATACCAACTGTCACGGGCTTAAATCTCGATCCCCTCGACCCGTGCGGCCTTAGACGACTTTCCCCACGAAAGACGCTAAGTAAGCCTAAGAACACCGAAAGAGAAGGCTTATGAAAGTAAGAAAGCAACAAGAAAATCTAGAGAGAGAGAGAGTTTGGAGAATATCTCACTATATTCAAAACTTGGATTCTATTCCCCAAACTTTGATGCTTGATTGCTTGAGTAAATCCTCTATTTATACACCTCTCATTTCTCTAGAAGGTTCTATACAAGTATCTAGAATAAGCTTGTGAAGGAAGCTTCCCCCATGTTCTAGAATCTTTCACACATGTGAGGAAGAGTCTAGAACCTTTTCCAATATTCCACAACCTTCTAGAATGTTCTGCAACATTCTAGAACCTTTCCTAATGTTCTAGAAACTTCCCCCACTTTCTAGAATATTCTAGACCTTTCTAGAATATTCTAGAACATTCTGGAAGCCTCCCCACTTTCTAGAATATTCTAGACCTTTCTAGAATATTCTAGAACATCCTGGAAGCCTCTAGAACCTTCTAGAATCTTCTTCCGTTTGGCAGGCCATGACACTAGTCATGACAAATTAGAAAAATAAAAAAATAACAAAGCAAAGAAATTAAGACGCCTTAAAATTCAAAAGTCGACTTAAAACAGGGACCGAAAACGCACCCTAATACTTGAATCATGTAAGGAGGGAGAGAAAGATTCGACATCAACCCTGTTGAAAGAATCTCTCTAATGGCACAACTTATTGATCCTTTCTTTGTTATTTATTATTTGGAATATGACCATATATACAAATAATTTAAACAATAACTGAATATAGCATCATGGGACATTTTTTTTTAGAGTGACATGATGTTGCAAAGCTGACTAGGAAAAAATGCTAGTGATTTTTATAGTTTTTTTTCTTTAATGTTACTTTTTTTTTATAAATTTATTTAAATATTTTTACTGCGTATAAGGGTATTTCGGTTATTTTGGTGTTGTTCCCTAGTCAATGAGGGTGGGTAATGGTCATAGGAAAGGGACAAATCCCCATGTTTCAGCTCATCAGTCAAGTTTAGAGCATCTTGATTAGCTCACCAACCTTTTTATTATGTAAAATGTTATGGGTACACTCAAGTTGAAACCCAAATGCACACCTGATGAGGTGGAGCATTTGGATTGGTTGAAAAGATTAGGTGAACCCCACACCCAGCCAATCCAAATGCTCCACCTCATCAGGTGTGTATTTATGGTGCAAATTGGGTGTACCCATAGCATTACTCTTTTATTATTACCAAATTTTAGCAAGAAAGGACCCAAAAAGATGTTTTGGCGTTAAAATTTAACGATGCCATTTTTTTTGTGTCAAAATTGGCATAAATTTTCAAAGTCATCCTCAATATTTTGAATCAATAATACTTTTATTTAATCGTAAAAATGAGTAGTTGTGTCAAAATGACATTAAACAAATAGATTCATATTACCAAAAAAAGGACAATAATACATAAGATTGACAACGTGGCATAAACCAATAGGGTGAGGGGTTTTGAGGAATTTAGTCATAAACAAAGAGAGCAGAATATTTTTTTAAATTAAGTTTTGGTCCCTTGTCTTTATGCTTTTGCACCTTTTTTTTCCTTTGAACCATGCAAGTGTTTACTCTGTGTTCCCCAACCAGTAAACAAAGGAATAGAGGAGGGTGACAAGAGGCCCAACTATCGGTAATACTGTGCTCCTTGATGCATACTATTCTCATCACTTAGACCGTCTGCACAACAGAAATTTATATATTTTTTACAATTATTTATACACACATAAATTGATTCATTACCCTATTCAAAGTACCACTCTAATTGATTCATTGTGACATAATTGTATTCAAAAAACCAGTCAAATATGGGCGGGCAACTGTTTGCACACAACACACTTTTAAAGTAATAGGTGGACTCCAACAAATACCCACGAACCACAAGTTATGTTAAAAACTTCAATTTTTCCCATTACTTTCTTGGCGTATTTCTCGATATTGAGTGCCAACCATTTTGTTAACGAAACAAGTGTTAATTAGGATTGTTATACCAACCATTTTGTCTCATCCACCTGTAGGGTTTTACCTTTCTGGCTGTTTTAAGGTAAAAAATCTGGGTCTGACTTGGCCAAACATGGTCGAACAAGTCCACATTCAAAAATGGTCCAACGTTTTCAATGAAGAATTGAAGATAACAGCTAGAAAATGATAGATTGTCAACATCATTTCGACGTGCTTTACTCGGTCTCAAAATCATAATCACAATTACCAATTCAATTCGTTAGGCAGTGTGTTAGCTCCATGAGTACACGACTGAATGGATGGAAATACAACCGATACGTACTGCAAGCTATATTAGGACTAAGTCAAGTCCATCTTGGCTTATTCTATAAAAATCTAAACCTAGAAACAGGAAATAGCAACAGTAATACATATATAGAGGTCCTTAATTAACATGATTAGCCTAAACCTTATAACTTTATGTCAGCACCACTTTTTCTTTGTGCATCTCAGCTGATTTCAGTTGCTTTCAGCAGTATTTTTTGGAAAGTTGTATATGTCTCTCTGTCGAAAAGATAGTTCAAGAAACAGAATTCCAAGTAAGAAAAACGTTTACTTTAGCCATCCAAATTCATTAAGTTGTGTTGCTGCTTTGTTAATATGTTTATAATTACCATACAAGTCCAATGACAATTTATGGATGAATCGGGTTTTTCCCAATATTCAGTTCAATCCATCGTGTAGCAATGGCCTTAATAACTCCCATCACACACATCAGAGGTTAGACAACCATTTCACCGTTATTGATTGCAAGAAAAGGCAATGAACCATATAAAGCATTCAAACGCGTACAAATCTACAATACAATTAATGTTAACAACATAAAGTAATCCATCTATACATTGTGAAGTGAAATCTACAATAGAAACTTCAAGATAGTAGTAGCTAATTGTGAAGGATGGACACTTGTGATCTTGCATACAGTTTGGGACAGACTAGACTTAGTCATCCTTTGCGAGTTTTCACTAAATCATTGAAAAGAACATAAAAAATATACAAGTCATAACTGACTAATCTGTGAGATATTGACATGAAGAGACTTAAATATGATAGTGATACCATTGAGACGGAGTCA
>BRYF01000015.1:19080000-19082500 GCA_030159135.1 Actinidia polygama | reverse complement strand
TTTTTAGAACACTTTCTAAAAACTGTTTACCGCAAACATGGCACATTGTTTTTATATTTTATTCATTTCTCATTAACAAGTTTTTAAAACCGTCAAATAAATGAATCTTCTCCATTTTTCAGGAGATAAAACGAAGAAGCAAAAAATAAAAAAATAAACCAAACAGGGGTGGAGTGGGGGTGGGGGTGGGGGTGGGGGTGGGGTGGGGGGAAGAAGTGCCCACTAAGAAATATCTAAGCTATAGTAGTTTCCATTTTCAATCTTGTTTTTTTGCCTCTCTGAATGCCATGTAATAGCTAATGAGACAAGATTCGGTTTCTTTTGGCGCCATCTTTTGGGCATTTTGTGGATACCAACTATGCTTTTTATTTTATTAATGCTTACATTCATTGTCAGTCTGAAAAATAAATAAATAAATAAGAAAAATCTCAAATGTAGTACAAGGGCATTGGGGATTTTTTTTGAGGTTGATGGAGGTCAGAGTTTCGACTAAGGGGTTGCAGACTGGGGAGTCAAGAAGACGAGAGTGGTCAGGGAGGGTGAGGAAGCAACATGGAGTGGTGGCAGTCAAAGTTTGGGTCGTGTTGTGTTGGCCATAAATGATAAAAATGCATGGGCATAGGTGCAATAGACAACGATAACGGAGGAAGAGAAGAGAGACGAAGAAAAGGCAGCTGCAGTGACTATGATTTGTGAAAGGAATCGGAAAAAGGTAGATAGACGGAGAATTTTTGAGTGAGTGTACTAAGTGAATTGTAATTAAGGATAAAATGATCCAGTCAACATTTAGATTCCGTGTTTGTGGTGATATTAATTTGGAAGCTTCACTTTTCCCTAAATAATTAAATGTTGGTACAGTAAGTATTAATTTGATGACCCGATGTCGAAAAAGGAGGAAGTGGCTTGGCCAAAACTACACCATCTGTGAAAGCAAGTTGTTTACATATACAATAATATCTGTGGCCATTTATTTGACCACTAGATTTTTATAGTAACCCAACAATTATTGTTATTGTAGCAGCAAACACAGCCACAATTTTTTTAATGCCTAGCTAGTTACGACCTCCCAATAGGAAATGTCTTAATTGACTCATTTTTTCCTAAGTTTCATGTGTCAAATTTTCAACCATGGTTTGCTGGCATTAAAATTCTCAGCTATTTTTATTTATTATTTATATTTTTTTTGAGTAATTACAAAATAGATTTCTTTGTCTTTAGTGAGATTTTTTTCAAAATAGAGGAAAATTTTTAATTTGTGTATTGATCTCATTAATAAAAAAAATATATAAATTACTGATCGAACACTGGAAAAAATTTACTAAAGTATAAAATTTTCACAAACCAAATAAACTTTGGGAAATTTTGTACGTAATTAATCCATTGGGTGGAGGTTTTTGCGCGGTTGGTTGGTGTCGGAGATGGTTATTGTCGGTGGTCCATGTTTTTAAAAATTCGTTTGTGTGTGGTCCATTGTTATCGCGTATAATCCTTATTGCTTTCAGTTTTGCCCTTTTATATGTATGCCTAGCTATATATATATATATATAGCATAATGTACAAAATATACGTAACAACATAGAGGATGTTTCTAAGTACTTGTTTATCACATTTAATTACAATAAAAAAAATCAGATAATTAGAGTAAGGTAACAGTGAATATTATCTGTTACAGTTAAAAGTTATGAATTCAAAGATGTATATGAACATGTTGGCTAATATGCAAAACAACAACCATGATAAAGAGAATAAAGTGAAATTTTAGGTCTTTTTTGTGATTTTTTGTTTTTTTGTTTTTATTTGAGACGACGGGTATAATATTTTTTGTGTATTTTAAACCCTAAATGTTGTTTTTTCGGAGTGTAATTTAGTGTTTTTTGACAAATCAAACCTAACGATTCGTGAACGAGTTGGATTTCACCTCTTTCGAAGTAGTAAGCGTTGGATTCGTTGCAATGCAGTGATTTTAAGATACTAAATTGTTGAATCTAGAGATTTGGAGAGGAGAAATCACAACTGTGAGAGATTTGAAGGTTGTGTGAGAGAGAGGGAGAGAATAAGAGAAATTGCGGTTTTGAGGAACTTATGCTTCGTTTTGAGGTATTTTGGATATATTGGTTTTGGCGGGACTAATCAGTTTGGGGCCTTGGGCTTAAGTGACGTGAACTAGTTGTTTTAATTCTTTGGGTCCTTGGACTTGAAAATGAATGGCCCATAAATTAAAGTGGTTCAAAAGTGAGCTAACTTACCTCGCCTAAACACTTCACAAACTTGACCAACTAAACTTAATGGTATCATAAATAACGACAACTCTTTTGTGCCCTTTGTTAGAAAGAAAAATTGTTAGGAAAAAATTAAATAGACTGGTAAAATCTTATAGTTGATTATCAACGTCACATGAGATTTTACTATCCTATTTTGTATTTGAAATATATATTTTTTTATTCTGTGTATTATAATCAGAAATCAGAAAGTAATTTGTAAAGGAAACTGAAAATTGGAA
>BRYF01000015.1:19025000-19027500 GCA_030159135.1 Actinidia polygama | reverse complement strand
GATGAGTTTTATCCATTATCATAAAGTTGGGTTTAAGGTAGAGTGGGTTCCTATCACTCAAAAAAAAAAAAAAAAAGAGTAACTAATACCCGAGTTTTAAATCGTGGTATTGTTTACTATGATATCGGTAATAGTCGATATGTAGTATCGGTCGATATTTACTATAATATCAGTACCGAAAAATCAAAATTTTGATACGTGAAGGTCGATGATATATAATGTATGAACTGATATTTCCTATAATATCGGTAATAGTCGATATGTAGTATCGGTCGATATTTACTATAATATCAATATCGAAAAACCAAAATTCCGATACGTAACGGTCGATATATAATGTATGAACTGATGTTTACTATAATATCAATAATAGTATATGTAGTATCGGTCAATATTTACTACAATATCAGTATCGAAAAATCAAAATTTCAATATGTAACGGTTGATATATAATGTATGAATTGAAATTTAAAACCTTGAGACTTCATGAAGGCTCCAAGCAGCCCAAATTTGGTGGCCTGGAGCCAAAATATCAGGCTTCAACACATCAATAGGGTTCCTAACATAGTCGATGAAGTCAGGTCTCTTGAAGAGAATCTACTCACAATTGTCCCATGTAAGAAGCAACTCTTCCCTCACCTATGGCTGCTCTCCCTCCATAGCTAGTCACAAATCCCCTTTTGTCTTTACAAGTTTTCTCTTCATACTTCATAGTACTTTGATATAATCTATAAACACAAACAACCACATTGTTTAAGGATCTTTCAAAATCAGTTTTGTTTGGTTGATTGTTTTTGA
Source organism: Actinidia polygama (assembly GCA_030159135.1). Lineage (NCBI taxonomy): Eukaryota > Viridiplantae > Streptophyta > Magnoliopsida > Ericales > Actinidiaceae > Actinidia > Actinidia polygama. The sequence goes on along the minus strand of BRYF01000015.1, from coordinate 19,026,702 downwards.
AATTTATTTTTTACAATCAAGAAAGAATTGATTTTTGAGAAAACGTTATTAATTTGTTTTTAAATTCACGAATACTATTTTCGTTACACACTAAGCAAGATATAAAAATGGTGAATGTTTTTAATTTCAAATTAGTTAGTTAAACTGATCCTAAAAACTATAACCGAACAAATAGAAACATTCATTTTTCACGTCTTATTCAGCTTTCGGAAAAAATGATTTTCGACTCTAAACATTTAGATGAAATCTAGTTCAAAAACTAGATTTCACCTAAATGAAAAATAAACATAGAATTAAACAACAGATCTTTGATTGTTGTTTTTAGAATCGGTGTTTTAGATCAACTTTTGTTTTAAAAACAATAAAAATTCATTATTTCATATCTTATTCAGGTTTTCCTGCAAGAACGGTTTCTGAAAATTTGAAAACATTTTTTGTCATTGTGCCGGGAATAGAAAATGGAATGGGCTCCACGATGAAATCACCATAAACCGGGTTAGCGACTAGCACAAAACTCATAAACCCTAAAACTCTTGCTGTGTCAATAATGGCTGTGATTGAAGAAGTCTCATTTTAAAAGCCTTCTGAAAAAGTGCAGATAACAACACTGCCTTGGACTACAATAGGATCAAGTGCCTCTGGAAATTGGCACTCCTCTATGTATGGTGGTATGTTTGGAAATGACCCATCTGCCTTAACTGCATCTTTTGCCGAAACTAGCTTGTATTGAAACAAACCACTTCCAAAACTTGGTCCTAATTGAGAAAATCACAATTCAGTAGATAATCTCTTAAGGAAAAAAATAAATAAAAGGGTTGATTGGGTGTTCACGTTTTTGGAAATAAAAACAATGTGATGTTCAAAAATGGAAAGTTTAAATACAACCGTTTTTTATATAATTTGTATTTTTTTTTCTATCTTTGAAGTTGTGACAAACACTTCTGCTGTGTATAAACCAAATATAACTTAAAAAAAGTTGAAAATCCTGAATTTTAAGAAGCTCTATTTTTATGTTTTTCAACTCTTACTTTCGAATAATCAACTTTAGGCATAAGGTCAACTACATCAAAAATTGCAAGACATAGAAAAGTATAATGACAATGAACTCTTTAACTTAGATTTATCTTGTATCAAGTGTGAGTCACATTTATTATATATTTGAATTATAGAAAACACGTATATACTATGCATTTTCTGTGTAGTTTTCTGTGTCACAATTCTGTATACATACCATTTCTTATTCAAAAGCAAAAAATGTTTTCACGACGATATCATTTGAAAATAGTATTCCAAAATTTGAAAACATCATTTTCCGTGTTTTCTAAAAAAAAATAGTTTTTAACAGTTTTTGGAAATAGTTTGTCAAACAAGGTTTCCCGCATTTTCAAAACATAAAAACAAAAACAATTCCAAAAAGAGGCTAAAACCAAATTATGTCAAGAGTACCTGATAATCCGACCTCACCAATTTTTTTGCTATTGCCAAGAATAAGAGTGGCTGGGTAGGTTCGGTCTGTGGTGGAAGCGGCTACACCAATGGCCCATGGGCTGTAAGACACGACAGTGTATGGGCTAGGCCCATGATTACCGGCAGCCTGGACCACAAAAACTCCGGCCTTGCTTGCAGATAACATGAACAAATCAAACATGCTTAAAAAAGTGAGTGTCTTCTGGTGGTTCATCTGGGCTCAGTGAAGAATGTT
>BRYF01000015.1:18855000-18860000 GCA_030159135.1 Actinidia polygama | reverse complement strand
AACCAAACAGTGTTTGATTTCTCTTTCTTTTTCTTATCATTTTTCATCCACTCCCTCGGACAAAATCAACTCTCATTTTAGATAATTTTACTTGGTGTCTGTCATTTTTCCAAGGATGTGGGGTTAAGTGACCCACTGAATTAGACAGTAAGATTGTTAAATAATCTTTGGATTATTGTAATCTGGTGGTATGTTGTGATTGGACGAGTGGGATACGTGATTGAGTTGCAGTGCTCCATAGACATCAGCTGTGTTCGTGCTTACCAATCATGGGTAATAATTGATAAAAATAAATTAAAAAAAATGGAACGTGCAACGTTGTGGTGTTTACCGTACTTCATCCACCGTACCAACGACTTCTCGTCGTAAAAATGGCACGTGCTTCCACGTAAATTCGTTGTCGACGTTCAAACCATTCGTCTCTTACTGTTCTCACAAGGTCAGGCTAGTAATTAACCACTTTATAAATGGGTAATGGATAGCATTTTTCAAAGAAAAGGAGCGGCTTCCCGGCACCCGCATCCCCAATCCCCTTGGTACTCTTTTTATGGATTCCATCTTGGATTCAAACGGATTATCCAAATCGTTTATGTTCTAAGGCCTCGTTTGATAAATGTGATAAGATTAATAATGAGGTGAGATTATGATTAAGATTGATAATGAGAAGGAATTAGTAATGAGGTGGGTTAGTCCAACCTCTTGTTTGATTTGCACTGGATTAGACAGTAAGATTGTTAAATAACAAATGTAATTTGGTCAATTTGGCATAAATTATATGGAATTATAATATGATATTTTATATTTACCTTTCAATTACACACATATATATATAAATATCAAGACTAATTTGGTCAATTTGAGTCTATAAAATAGGATTGTATTGCTAATATCATGTCTCCCGTGATATTAGTAATACCACCAATTTGGGGGATTGTTGTCCGATCCCACCACTTTTTTCGAAATCAAACACCGGATTAGGGGATCCACCGGATTGCTAGTACAATCCAACCCCCCAATCGCACTTATCAAATATGGCCTAAATTCCGTGATAAAAGTTGTAATATTTGGTGATTTATTTTGGGCTTGAAATATAATTTGGCCATGGGCCATATGTGTTTTGAATTTAATTTTTTTTTTTTTTTGGGGGGGGGCTTTGTTGTTTGGCCCATTGGGAATATGATGTATGCTAGTGATGGTGTGGGTGTGTTACACCATAGATATACCTTGGAATCTCTACAAATGCATTCCACCTCTCATCCACCTATTCTCCCATGTTCTCTCACTTTTCTTTCATTTTTTTCCCCCTAAATTTAGCCAACATTTTCCACTTTTGTCTCCCACTTTCAATTTTTTTTTTCTTTGCTTTTCTCTTTCCATTATTCTCTTCTTCCTCAAATAATGGAAGAGTTCTTCCTTTCCCTCATTTTCTTTTCTTCTTTGTTCTTTCTCTGTGAGAAGTGAAAACCAAAGAACTCCGGCCAAAGAACGCCATTTTTGGCCATTTTCCGGCGATCTCCGGCCTTCGGACAAAACACGAAAGTTGTTCATCTCTTCGAGTTCTTCGATTTCAACCGATTGGAATTCCGTCAGGACTCCGTTTGGACCACCGTTTTCAGATTTTTCGTTACGCTTCAAGAGGTAGTTTGATATTGTAGTATCGCCCCATCATTTTTATGATTATGATTTTGAGATGTGATTAGTTATTATTACAGCATTATTTGAATGTTTGGTTAATGTGGAAACATATAAATTATTCAGATTTGCTTTTATGAAATATTCGTATAAAATTCTAAGTTTCGAAATTCATTTTATAGGTCAGTTTGGGGTTATTTAGAGTCTGAATTTGAAAGAGAGTTCTAAACAAAAGTTGTAGATCATCTTAATACCTTTCTAACGAAACTTAAAATTTGTAATTCGGATATCATATGAAAAAGTTATGAGTAAAATACCGTTACTGTTATGAAAAAAATCTGAAAATACAATATTTGTATAAAATTCTAAGTTTCGAAATTCATTTTATAGGTCAGTTTGGGGTTATTTAGAGTCTGAATTTGAAAGAGAGTTCTAACCAAAAGTTGTAGATCATCTTAATACCTTTCTAACGAAACATAAAATTTATAATTCGGATATCATATGAAAAAGTTATGAGTAAAATACCGTTACTGTTATGAAAAAAAAATCTGAAAATACAATATTTGTATAAAATTCTAAGTTTTGAAATTCATTTTATAGGTCAGTTTGGGGTTATTTAGAGTCCGAATTTAAAAGAGAGTTCTAAACAAAAGTTGTAGATCATCTTAATACCTTTCTAACGAAACTTAAAATTTGTAATTCGGATATCATATGAAAAAGTTATGAGTAAAATACCGTTACTGTTATGAAAAAAATCCGAAAATACATATACGATATAATATTTTCAGATTTATTTTAAAATGATGAAATTACGTATTTATGTGATTAAATTAATTTTGTGTTAGTTATTTGATTAAAATATATGCCGTGCTTGACCTGTTAGAACGTTAGAGATTTTTATTTTATTTTATTCGGTAATTATCTAATTTTGTTAAAAATGAAATATTTAGATATTGTGAATTTTAATTATTTATTATTCATTTGATATATATATATATATATATATATATTATGCTTTGAGTATTGGATTATCGATTATGGCATTGAGCATATCCATATCATAGTATCATTGTGGCCTTGTCGGCTTTTGCATGGCATTGGGTGGGATACAATGATGGAAGGTACTCCCCAAGGGAGGGGTACCAAGGTTGAAAATTCCGGATGTGGGTGTGGTTGTGAGGAAAAGGGCGGATGACTCCCTAATAAACATTCACTCAAATCTTACTCGGTTAGCTCCTGGGGATTTGTTTTATCTACGCTCCTTGTGTGGGTGGCCCATATTCCGGTGGAGAGTGTGTGTGCATTGGGGTTGACCCGGTTACATTTAAGCCGTATGGCTAGTTACATTGCCTTGGTGGCATCATCATTGCACCTCATTTCATTTTCATGATTTTAGAAATGATATGACGTTTTTATAATATTATTCTACTAAGCCGTCGTGCTTAACAAACAAAACAAAACAACTTTCAGGTACAAGGAGAAGGGCAAAGGTCCATCTTGACTAGACCGTGTTGGATTATTTTTAAAGATTTTCGCTTGAATTTAATTTCATTAGCTGTCTTGTGTTATTTAAAGTGAGAGCATGTAATCTCTTTTGAAAAATTAAAATCTTGGAATATGATTGGACTACATTTGTTATATTTATCCGTTGTTGGGCACGTGTTAGCCCCTTTTGTTTTAAACATATGAGTGGATTTATTTTAATATTAATGTTATTTTGGGCAAGTAATTAGTCCCTTTTAAAAATTGATAATATATAGTTTGAACTTTCATTTCCTTGACCTTGACTAGTCAACTCTATTATCTTTGACTTTTCAACGGGTGTCCACGTAGAATATTCCTTTTAAATTCCGCACTTGTGATTGGTCCACGTAGGATCTTTTTCCGCACTCTTTGACTTGTTGACCCCGCAACCGTGGTATGGTTTTCGGGGCGCGACAAAAGTTATCCACAAAAAGTTAATTTTATCGAGCATTCGTAAGCAAAAAAATTATTACATAAAAAAGTAGCGATTTAACTTTAAACTTATATCAGCGGTTATTTGTTTTTTACAACCCTCTCACAAAAATCTCACCTTAACCATAGGCATACATAAAATTACATTTTTCTTTCACTTTATTTTTCATAACTCTTAATTTTGAAAGATTAATAATTTTCACTCTAACTAATTGGATCTAAGTTGCAAAGCGCTGAAAAGAAATTATAGTGAGTCGAGTGTGGGCTTGATTGTCAAATGGATAACTTGATTCTAAGACTGTATTTAGATAGAAATTTTAGAAGAAATGTAAAGAAAGTGAAAATTGAAGAAAAAAATTAAATCTAAAACCTTAGATCTATTGTTTTTTTTATACGATCAAATCCTTAATACCAATACAGAGGTTCAAGACATTTGGGCTAAAAGTTCCCAGCGGCCCAAAGCTTCAAGGAATTATGAGAGCCATGTGGCCCAAAGCTTCAAGATTATTTTTCTCTTAAAACTTGTATTAAAAAAAAAAAAAAAACTAAGGAGTCGGCACTAATGGTAATTGAAGTCTTTGGTATGCGGTTCTATTTTCATTAGGAGATTTATCCTGATTGTAAATAGGACTTCTATTTGTGGACGGCGGAATTACACATCGAGTTATAAAAAAAAAACTTATATTACAAAATATAAAAAATCTTGCATAAATCTTATGTTTAATATTTCAAGAAAGTTTATTTCTACACCCGTTGGAGTGATTTCTACACTTCTATTTTAGAGTGTAGAAATCACTTTTTGGAGTGTAGAAATTATTTTCCTATTCTAAAGTATAAAGACTATATTTTATTTTTTCTATATAGTATTTTTTTATTAAATAAATCCAAAAAAGAGATTTGTTTTTATTTTTAATCAATGTTTTTTCTCCATCAAATTCTAGATGTACGAGGAGCTTTTGAGTTATCGAATCCCTTCGTTTCCCACTTGCGAGGAAAGACAAAGTATCTATCTATAATACAAATCAGAACTTAATTTGAATTCTAAATTTACCTCTTGTTATCTACTGTTGAAATTCATTTGAGTGAATTTAACGGTTGATATTTCACTTGAAATTATTTTTTCCCGCCTAAAACTATCACATCCTTCTTCTTAAAAGATGTGGGACCGAATGGACAACAACCTCTAAAATTGGACGTATGTTTTATCTATTGGATCAATTTTTTAGTGGGATCCACAAAAAAACTAAAACATACATTTTTTTCCTTTATTTTTTTTGTATTTAATATTTTTTATTGTTTCATTAAATTTTTGACAATAAGAGTCTAAAAATATAAAAAAATAATTTAATTTGGAGATAAAAATATATATCTTTTATTTTAGTGAACATTCTCTTAAATTATATATATATATA
>BRYF01000015.1:18812500-18842500 GCA_030159135.1 Actinidia polygama | reverse complement strand
ACTAGTTTGGGAGAAATGAGGGAGAAAGAAATGTGTGCTTTAATTTTTTTGTGGGTCCCACTAAAAAAATATCCAATGGGTAAAACATATATCCATTTTAAAATTTTTTTGGCCATTGGATCATAACTTATATGGGGCCCACATATTTGAAAAAAAAGAATTGATAGTTTTTTCGAAAAAAAAATAATCTCAAATAAAATCTCAGTCATTGAATTAACTCAAATAAATTTCAACGGTAGATAGTGGATGATAGTTTTGAGATTCAAAATGAGTTGTGTTTTATATTATAAATATTTATAATATTAAATATGATTAGATCTAAAGTAGCTATGCTATGGTATTTTGCACCATAAAATACTATGGTGCTTCGCACCGTGAACTCGCACTCGCATCACGTGTGCGTGACAGTGGGTTGTGTGGCTGCAATGTGACGTTTTGATGCCGCACTTTGCACTTAGTACATCGGCGCGATGGTAGTTGAATTAAGTGGCCATTGGTAGTGACGTGGCGCAAGGGGTGCGATGATTAGGAAGGTTGTGATAACAACCGTTGATCGTAACTAGCGTGATCGGACGGAAAAAAATCCAATTCGAAAGATTGTGATGGATTGATCCAACGTCATAACTTGTCGCGAATTATTATAATTGAAGGGGTGCGTAGTAGCCTATACATAGGCCACCGACCAGAATTCATAACAAAAAAATATAGAGAACAAAAAAGATTACTTCCATTTTGTTTTGAGCATTTTTTTTCTAAAATTCTATTATTATGTAGAAATAAAATTTAAGTGATTCTCAGTTCTCTTTTACAAATTACGTAGATATTTTAACTGTCTCTATTTGTGCAAACACGAACAATAAGAACTAAGAATTCAAACTTCGTTGTATTTTGAAGGTATATTTGCTGTAACCCGTACACACTATTTGGTGTGGACAAATATTGTATTTAAGAAAGCTACATACTAACGTGCCTCAAAGTGTACAGTATTTATTGTGTTTAAAGACACTGTCGTACCAATAAATTTTCAATATTTTGTCCCTATTTCTGTTCACTTCTCTGGTATTTAATTTTGCATTTCAACTTTTTTCTTTTCAAATTTTTGGTAAATTACACTTTGGTAAATTTTTGGTAATTATTTTTTTAAAAATATATAGCATAAAATATTTAACTTACAATTAAATATTAAATAAATCCGACCCATTTATTATGACCGACCCGGTACTATTTATTTTATAAAGAAAAATGAAATTAAAACAAAAGAAAAATTAGATAAAAATCATGAAAAAAGAGGGAAAAAATAAGAAAAAAATCAAAACAAAAAATGATAAACAGAAAATATTGAAAAATGAAGAAGAAGAAGAAGAAGAAAAACAGAAAATAGGAAAAAAGTAGATAAAATATAAAAATAAAAATTAAGAATAAATCAAGAAAAAAATATATTAAAAATTTTAAAAAAAACATTAATATTGAAAAAAAAATAAAAAATTAAAAACAAAAAAAAGGTAAACAAAGAAAAACAGAGAAAAAAGAAAAAAAAATTAGATAAAAAGGAAAAAAGAAGATAACATAAAATGTATTTATATGTAAATGACAAATCTAAAAAACAGTAAAAAAAACAATAAAAAATAAAAACAAAGATAACAAATATAACAGAAAATGTTACAAAATTAAAAAGAAAAAGAAAAAAAGAAAAAGAAAAAGGTAATTTTAACAAAAAAGATAAACAGAAAATAAAAGGAAAAAAGAACCAAAAGATAAATTGACAAAAAAAGGAATAGGGAAATTAAAAACAAAAAATAGAGAAAAATAAGAAAAAAGAGATAAAAAAATAAGAAAAAGCAAAAAAAAAGATAACAATAAATAAATAAAAACAGTTAAAAATTTAAGATACGAAAAAAAACAAAAAATGGAATAAAAATTAAAAGAACATGAAGAAAAGAAAAAGGAAAGGAAAGGGAAAAAATGTAGATAAAAATAGAAAAAAAGGAAAAAAATAGAGAAAAACAGGAAAACAAATAAAAACTGAAAAATATGGAAAAAGTAAATAAAAAAAATCAGAAAAAAGAAAAAAAAGAAACATAGGTAAAAAGTAGTTAAAAATTGAAATATTAAAAATAAAAAAAGGCAAAAAAAGAAGACAATAAATATAAACAGAAAAAATAAAAAAAGGAAATTAAAAACAGGAAAAAGAAAATAAATAAAGATGAAATTAAAACAAAAAAATAAAAAACAGAAAATAAAAAGAACAAAGAACAAATAGATAAACTAAAAAAAAGGAAAATGGAAATTAAAAGTAAAGAAAAAGAAAAAAAAAGTATATTAAAAAAAAAGGGAAACAAGGAAAACAAAACAAATAGCGAAAAAATGATAAAAAATTATAAAAAAAGAAAAAAAAACATGAAAGATATCAAATTATAAAAACAGGAATGAAGGTAAATGAGAAAAAAAGATAATAACAAAAAAAAACATAATAAAAGAAAGAAAAAAGGAAAATAAAATTAAAATTAAAACAAAAAATGTTAAACAGTAAAAAAAAAGAAATATAATATTAAAAACAAAAACAGAAGAAAATGAAAAACAGTTAAAAGAGTCTAAAATTGAAAACAAAACAGAAGAAAAACAGGAAAAAAAGCAAGAAAAAAGAGTTGATTTTTAAAAAATAAAATAAAAATATCACAGGGAATAAAGGAAAACAGAAAAATAGAAAATAAAAACTTAAACAGGAAATAACAAACAGGGAAAAAAAGGAAAAAAGCATTTAAAAAGAGAAAAAACTGAAGATAAAAAATATATATATAAACAGAAAAAAAGAACAAGAAAAAAGCATATAAAAAGAGAAAGAATGGAAAAAAAAATAAAAACAATAAATAAAGTTCAAAAACAAAAAACATAAAAACAAGATAACAAAAAATATATTTATATGTAAAATAGAAAATGTAAAAACCAGTACAAAATACAAAAAACTGAAATTAAAAAAAAACAAAAATAGAAAAAAATGTAAAAAAAAAAAGTAAATAAAATATAAAAATAAAAATTAAGAAAAAATCAAGAAAAAATAAAGAAAAAAAGTTAAAAAAGGAAGAACAGAGAAGAAATGAAAAAAAATAAAAATACATATATAAATAAAAATAACAATATAAATTTAAAAATAAAAAAATCAGAAAAAAGAGATAAAAATAAAAACAAGAAAGAAGGAAAATGAGAAAAAAAGAAGATAGCAAAAAAATTATATTTATAAACAGAAAAATTAAATAAAAATCAGGAAAAAAGAGGGGAAAAAAAAGAATAAAATCAAAACACAAATGGTAAACAGAAAAAAATTAAAAAGAAGAAGAAGAAGAAGAGAAAATTGGAAAAAAATAGATAAACTATAAAAATAAAATTAAAAAAAAGGGAAGAAAGAAAAACATAAAAAAAGACAATCATAAAAAAAAAGACAAAAAAAAACTATAGAAGGATATATTGAAAAAAATATATATCTAAAATGAAGAAATAAATAAAATCTGTAAAAAAATACTGTTCAAAAATTTAAAACAGAAGAAAAAAAAGATAAGTATATAAAGGTCAAAATAAAAAAAAAGATAACAATATAAATAAAAAAATAAGATAACATATAAATATATTAAAATCAGAAAAAAGAGAGAAAAAAATAAGAAACAAAAAAAAAAAGAAAAAAAGATAACTATATATATAGATAGAAACAATTAAAAATTTAAGATACAAAAAAAAACAAAAAATGGAATAAAAATTAAAAGAACATGAAAGAAAAGGAAAAAAATGTAGATAAAAATAGAAAAATTCTAATAAAAAATAAAACTGGACCAAAAACAGAATAAAAAAGTATGTAAAGATCCAAAAAAAACAGAATGATAGTGAAATAAGAAAAATAGAAATAAAATTAAAACAAGAAAAAAAGGAAAAAACGGAAAAATCAAGAAAATAGAAATAAGAAAAAAGGAAAAAAAACAGTAAAAAAGTAATTACAAATTTAAAAGGGAAAAAAAGAAGACAATATAAATAAACAGAAAAAGTCTAAAACAGTTAAAAAATAAAAAATTAAATTTAGGAAAAAGGGGTGGAAAATAACGAAAAATGAAATTAAGAAAAAAAATAAACAAAGGAATAAATTTATAAAAAAAAAGGATTAAAAAAAGGATAAAAAAGTAAATATCGATAAAATAAGAAGAATCAAAATGGATCAAAAATAAAAAGGTATATAAACAGAAAAAACAGAAAAAAGTAGGATAAAAGGAAAAATAGAAAATAACAAAATATATATAAAATTACAAAAAAAGAATTAAACAATAAAAAAAATAAGAAAAATGTAGATAAAAGTAAAAAATCGAAAAAAAGAAGAAAACATTAAATATATTTATATATAAACAGAAAAAGTCTAAAATAGTTAAAAATCAAAAATTAGAAAAAAAGGAAATTAAAAACAGGAAAAAGGTGGGGGAAATAAAGAAAAATGAAATTCAAACAAAAAAAGATAAACAGAATATAAAAAGAAAATTAAAAACAAGATAAAGAGGAAAAAAAAAAAGAAAACAAGAAAAAAAAGTAGATTAAAAAAAAGAAAAGGAAAATGGAAAAAAAGAAGATAACAAAAATTTTTTATTTATAAACAGAATAATTAGATAAAAGAAAGGAAAAGGGGGAAAAAGAAAGAAAATAAAAATAAAATCAAAACAAAAAATGATAAACAGAAAAAAAGAAGAAGAGGAAAAACAGAAATAGAAAAAAAATAGATAAAAAATAAAAACAGGTAGATAAAAAGAAAAAGAAAAAAAAAAGAAAATATAAAAAAAATAATAAAAAAAACAAAGAAAAAAAATACATTAATATTGAAAAAAAAACAAAAAACAAAAAACAAAAAACAAAGAAAAATAGAGAAAAAAGCAAAAAGGGAAAAAAGAAGATAGATAACATAAAATACATTTAAATGTAAATTAAAAATTTTAAAAGCAGTAAAAAAACAGTTAAAAAATAAATAAAACAAAAATAAATAAAAAGATAACAAATATATATATATTTATATATAAGCAGGAAAAATAAATAACAGAAAAAAGAAGTAAAAAATGAAATTAAAGTTCAAAAATTAAAAAGAATCAGAAAACAAGAAAAAGAAAAAGGTAAAAAAAATCAGATAACAAGATAAGTATATAAAGATCAAAATAAAAAAAAAAAATAATAATATAAATAAAAAAATAAGATAACATATAAATATATTAAAATCAGAATAAATTAAAATCAGAAAAAAGAGAGAAAAAAATAAGAAACAACAAAACAAAGAAAAAAAGATAGTTATATAAAGAGAAAGAAACAATTAAAAATTTAAGATGCGGAAAAAAAAATGGAATAAAAATTAAAAGAAAAGGAAAGAAAAGGAAAAAAAATGTAGATTAAAATAGAAAAATTCTAATAAAAAATAAAACTGGACCAAAAACAGAATAAAAATGTATGTAAAGATCCAAAAAAAAAAAGAATGATAGTGAAATAAGAAAAATAGAAATAAAATTAAAACAAGAAAAAAAGGAAAAAGGAAAAAGGAAAAAAACTGAAAAATCAGGAAAATAGAAATAAGAAAAAAAAGGAAAAAAACAGTAAAAAAGTAATTAAAAATTTAAAAGGGAAAAAAAGAAGACAATATAAATAATAAACAGAAAAAGTTTAAAACAGTTAAAAAATAAAAAATTAAAATTAGGAAAAAAGAGGTGGAAAATAACGAAAAATGAAATTAAGAAAAAAAAGATAAACAAAAAATAAAAAGATTAAAAAAAAGGAATAAAAGAGTATGTAAAGATCAAAAGGGATTAAAAAATAAATAAATAATATTTAAAAAGAAAAAAAGAAAAAACTGAATAAACAGAAAAAAGTAGATAAAAATAGAATAAAAGGAAAAATAGAAGATAACAAAATATATATAAAATTAGAAAAAGAAAAGGGCCCGGGGGAAATAAAAAAAAATAAAAACTAATAAATAAGAAGAAAAAAGAAATAAAAAGTAGATAAAAAAAGGTAAGGAAAAAAAACAAAATAGCAAAAAAATGTAAAAATTAAACAAAGAAAAAAAGGAAAGAGAAAAAAAGTAAAATAACAAAATGGTAAAAAAAGGAGATAACAAATGAAAAAAAGAAGAAGAAAATAGGAAAACAGTAGACAAAATTCAAAAAATAAAAACAGGGAATAAATCAAAAAAAGAAATAAAAAAGAAATAAAAAATAAAAACAGGTAATAAATCAAAAAAACAAAAAAAAAGGAAATATATAAAATATTAAAAAAACAAATACAAGACATTAATATTGAAAAAAAATAATAATCAAAAACAGAGAAAAAAGCAAAAAAAAAAAAAATATATATATATATATGTATATATATATGTAAAATGAAAAAATCTAAAAAACAATAAAAAAACAGTAAAAAAAATTAAAAATAAAAAGACAACAAACAATAATTTATATATAAGCATGAAAAATAAAAAAACAAAAAAGATGAAGGTAAAAATAAAAAATGTTAAAAAAAAAAAGAAAAAGGTAATTTTAACAAAAATAGATATACAGAAAGTAAAAGGAAAATAGAACAACAAGATAAATTGACAAAAAAAGGAATAAGGAAATTTATAAAAAAATAAGAAAAACAGAAAAGGGTATATGTAAAATTAAAATTAAAAACAATAAGATAACAATATATATATATATATATATATATATATATAAATAAAGATTGTAAAAAAAAGATAAAAAAGACGATAAAAAAAATATATCTAAACGGAAAAAAAGATAAAAACAGTTCAAAAATGAAAAAACAGTAAAATAAATTTTAAAACAAGAAACGTAAAAAGAAGATAACAAAAAATATATTTATATGTAGAATAGTTAATGTAAAAAACAGTAAAAATAAACAAAAAACTGAAATTAAAAAAAATAAAAAGATTAAAAAAACTATAAAAAACGGAAAAAATTAAAAAATTAAAGAAAGAAGATAAAATATAAAAATAAAAATTAAGAATAAATAAAAGACGTTAATATTGAAAAAAAAATAAAAAAGTTAAACAAAGAAAAACAGAGAAAAAAGAAAAAAAATTAGAACAAAAGGACAAAAAGAAAAAAGGTAAAAAGACGATAACATAAAATGTATTATTATGTAAATGAAAAATCTAAAAAACATTAAAATATAAAAACAAAGATAACAAATATAACAAAAAATGTTAAAAAATTAAAAAGAAAGAGAAAAAAAGAGAAAGAAAAATGTAATTTTAACAAAAAAGATAAACAGAAAATAAAAGGAAAAAAGAACAAAAGGATAAATTGACAAAAAAAGGAATAAGGAAATTAAAAATAAATGAAAATCAGAAAAAAGAGATAAAATTAAAAACAAGAAAGATGGGAAATGGGAAAAAAAGAAGATAACAAAAAATTTATATTTATAAACAGAATAATTAGATAAAAATCAGGAAAAAAGTGAAAAAAATAAGAATAAAATCAAAACGAAAAATAAAAACGTAAAAAAATAGAGTAAAGTATATAAAGAACAAAATAAAAAAATAAGATAACAACATAAATATATAGACTAAAGTATATGAATATATATAAAAACAAAATAAATTAAAATACGAAAAAAGAGTTTAAAAAATGGACAAAAGAAAAATTGGATAACTATATATATATATAATGCAAAAATGGATAAAAAGAACCGGTAAAAAATAAAATAAAAACAATTAAAAACAAAAAATGGAATAAAAATTAAAAGAACATGAAAGAAAGGAAACGAAAAGAATGTAGATAAAAATAGAAAAAAGAAAAAAAGAAAATTAAAAATATTTATATCAAAACAAAAAACTGGATAAAATAAAAAAAAATCTGAAAAAAAATAAAAACTGGACCAAAAACAGAATAAAAAAGTATGTAAAGATCAAAAGAAAAAAGAATGATAGTGAAAAAAATTGGAAAAAATAGAAAAATAAAAAACAAAACAAATTAGAAAAAGGTAATTTATAAACAGAAAAATAGAAATAAAATTAAAACAGGAAAAAAAAGAAAAAGGAAAAAACTGAAAAATGAGGGAAAATAGGAAAAAAATAGGAAAAAACTGAAAAATCAGGGAAAACAGGAAAAAATAGAAATAAGAAGAGAAAAAAACAGTTAAAAAGTAATCAAAATTTAAAAAGGGAAAAAAAGAAGACAATATAAATAAACCGAAAAAATAAAAAAATAAAACAGGAAATTAGATACAGGAAAAAAAAAGGGTGGGAAATAAAGAAAAATGAAATTAAAAAAAAAAACAAAAAATAAAAAGAACAAAAATATGAACTAAGATAAAAATAGGATAAAAAGAAAAATAGAAGATAACAAAATATATATAAAAATAGAAAAAAAGTAAAAAGAGATAAAAAATAGAAAAAAAGAAGACTAACATAAAATATATTTATATATAAACAGAAAAATTAAAAAAAGAGAAAAAGACTAAAACAGTTAAAAAAAGTAAAAGAAATTAAAAAAGTAAGCAAAGAAAAACAGAGAAAAAAGCAAAAAAAAATAGATATAAAGGAAAAAAGGAAGATAAAATAAAATATATATGTAAAATGAATATAGGTAATTTTAACAAAAAAGATATACAGAAAACAAAAGGAAAATAGAACAACAAGATAAATTGACAAAAAAAAGAATAGGGAAATTTAAAAAAAAAAGAAAAGAAAAACAGCAAAAAGTATGTAAAATTAAAATTAAAATAATAAAATAACAATACAATATATAAATATATATATACAAAAATAAATAAAAAATATAAAAAAGAGACAAAAAAATAAGAATCAGGAAAAAAAGATAACAATAACAATATCTAAAATAAAAAAATGAAAACAGTTAAGAATTTAAGACTAGAAAAAAACAGAAAATAGAATAAAAATTAAAAAAAAATGAAAGAAAAGAAAAATAAGAAGAAAGGAAAAAAATGTAAATAAAAATAGAAAAAAGGCTAAAAGGAAAAAGAAAATAAAACGATTTATATAAAAAAAAGATAAAAAAGGAAATATCGATAAAATAAAAAGAATCAAAATGGATTAAAAATAAAAAGGGATATAAACAGAAAAAAGTAGATAAAAATAGGATAAAAGGAAAAATAGAAAATAACAAAATATATATAAAATTAGAAAAAAAGAATTAAACAATAAAAAAAATAAGAAAAAATGTAGATAAAAAGTAAAAAATCCAAAAAAAGAAGAAAACATAAAATATATTTATATATAAAAACATAAAAAGTCTAAAATAGTTAAAAAATTAAAAATTAGTAAAAAGGAAATTAAAAACAGGAAAAAGGTGGGGAAATAAAGAAAAATGAAATTCAAACAAAAAAAGACAAACTCCAAAAAAGAAAAGAAGGAAAATGGAAAAAAAAAAGAAGATAACAAAATTTTTTATTTATAAACCGAAAAATTAGATAAAAAAAAGGAAAAGGGGGGAAAAAGAAAGAAAATAAAAATAAAATCAAAACAAAAAATGATAAACAGAAAAAAATAAGAAGAGGAAAAACAGAAATTAGAAAAAAATAGATAAAAAATAAAAACAGGGAATAAATCAAGAAAAAAGAAAATAAAAATGATAAACAGAAAAAAGCAGATAAAAATAGAAAGAAAAAAAAAGAAAATATAAAAAATATATTATAAAAAACAAATAAAAAAATACATTAATATTGAAAAAAATTAAAAACAAAAAACAAAGAAAAATAGAGAAAAAAAGCAAAAAAAAAAACAGATAAAAAGGAAAAAGGGAAAAGGGAAAAAAGAAGATAGATAACATTAAATATATTTATATGTAAATGAAAATTTTTAAAAATCATAAAAAACAGTTAAAAAATAAATAAAAAGATAACAAATATATATTTATATATAAGCAGGAAAAATAAAAAACAGAAAAAAGAAGTAAAAAATGAAATTAAAGTCCAAAAATTAAAAAGAATCAGAAAACAAGAATAAGAAAAGGGTAATTTTAACAAAAAAGAGAAAAAGAAAATAAAAGGAAAAAAGAACAAAAAGATAAATTGACCAAAAATTTAAGAACTAGTAAGAAAATAAATAAAAACAGTTAAAAATTTAAGACACACACAAAAAAAAATAGAATAGAAATTAAAAGAATAAAAATGTACATAAAAATAGAAAAAAGGAAAAAAAATTAAACAATATTTATATAAAAAAAAATAGGTAAAATAAGAAAAAAGGGATAAAAACATAACAAAAAAGTATGTAAAGATCAAAAGAAAAAGAATGATAGTGAGAAAATATAAAATATAAAACAGTAAAAAAGGGATAAAAACAGAAATAAAAAAAGAAGGGAAGAACTGAAAATTTGGTAAAAGTCAAAAATTTTAAAATAGAAGAAAAAAGAAAAAAACAGTAAAAAGTAGTTAAAAATTTAAATATAAAAAAGGGAAAAGGGAAAAAAAGAAGACAATATATATAAACAGAAAAAGTTAAAAAAAAAAGTCTAAAACATTGAAAAAATTAAAAAATCAAAATTAGAAAAAACTGAAATAAAAACAGGAAAAAGGGGGGGGGGGAATAAATAAAAATGAAATTAAAACAAAAAAAAGAAAAAGAAAATAAAAAGAACAAAAAACAAAAATATAAACTAAAAAAAGGGAAAAGGGAAATTAAAGACAAAAAAAAGGTACAAAAAGGAAGAAAAACCGGAAAAAAAGAGTAGATATAATAAATAAATGAAAATAGGAAAGAAGGAAAATAAAAAAATAGCATAAAAAAATGGAAAAGAGAAAAAAATAAAAACAGGAAAGAAGAAAAATTGGAAAAAAGAAGATAACAAAAAAATTAGATAAAAAAACAGGAAAAAGAAAAAAGAGAAAGAAAAATAAAATAAAATAAAATCAAAACAAAAAATGATAAACAGAAAAAAAATTAAAAATTAAAATAAAAAAAGAAGAAGAAAAGAAGAATATAGAAAAAAAGTAGATAAAATATAAAAAATAAAAAACAGGGAATAAATCAAGAAAAGGAAAAAGGTAAAAACAAAAAAAGAGGAAAAAGAAAAAAATTTAATATATATATATATATAAAACAAAAAAAAAATAAAAGACATTAAAAAGATAGTACGAAAAAGAGGAAAGAAAAGAAAAGAAATTGAAAAAGTAGATAAAAATAAAGAACAACACAAAATAATTAAAAAAAAGTATATAAAAATAAAAAATAAAAATAAAAGCAGCATAAAATGGAATGAAAAAACAAAAAAGTAAATTAAAATAGAAATAGAAAAAAAAAAGATAAAAAAAGAAAAAAGTAAATTAAAATAGAAATAGAAAAAAAAAGATAAAAAAAAGAAAAAAAAGAAGAAGGAAAACAGAAAAAAAAAAGTATAAATGAAAAAAAAAGGGAAACAAGGAAAACAAAACAAATAGCGAAAAAATGATAAAAAATTATAAAAAAAGAAAAAAAAATATGAAAGATGGAAAAGAGAAAAACATAAAAACAGGAATGAAGGTAAATGAGAAAAAAAGTCAATAACAATAAAATTAAATTTAGAAACAGAAAAATTATATAAAAAAATAAAAAAAAATAATAAAAGAAAGAAAAAAAGGAAAAGAAAAATAAAATTAAAACAAAAAATGTTAAACAGTAAAAAAAAGAAATATGATATTAAAAACAAAAACAGAAGAAAAGAAGAAAATGAGTCTAAAATTGAAAACAAAACAGAAGAAAAATTTAAAAAAAGAAAGAAAAACAGAAGAAAAACAGGAAAAAAAGCAAGAAAAAAAGTTGATTTTTAAAAAATAAAATAAAAATATGACAGGGAATATAGGAAAACAGAAAAATAGAAAATAAAAACTTAAACAGGAAATAACAAACAGGGAAAAAAAAAAGGAAAAAAGCATTTAAAAAGAGAAAAAACTGAAGATAAAAAATATATATCTAAACAGAAAACAAGAACAAGAAAAAAGCATATAAAAAGAGAAAGAATGGGAAAAAAAAATAAAAACAGTAAAAAAAACTGTTCAAAAATGAAAAAAAATGAAAAAGTAATAAATAAAGTTCAAAAACAAAAAACATAAAAAAAGATAACAAAAAATATATTCATATGTAAAATAGAAAATGTAAAAAACAATTAAAAATACAAAAAACTGAAATTAAAAAAAATAAAAATAGAAAAAAATGTAAAAAACCAAAAAAAAGTAGATAAAATATAAAAATAAAAATTAAGAATAAATAAAAATAAAAGACATCAATATTGAAAAAAAATTAAAAGTTAAAAAAGGAAGAACAGAGAAAAAAGAAAAATAAAATAAAAATACATATATAAATAAAAATAACAATATAAATACAAAAATAAATAAAACTCAGAAAAAAGAGATAAAAATAAAAACAAGATAGAAGGAAAATGGGAAAAAAGAAGATAACAAAAAAATTATATTTATAAACAGAAAGATTAGATAAAAATCAGGAAAAAATAGGGGAAAAATAAGAATAAAATAAAAACAAAAATGATAAAAAGAAAAAAATGAAAAATGAAAAAAAGAAGAAAAAAAACAGAAAATAGGAAAAAAGTAGATAAAATATAAAAATAAAAATTGGGAATAAATCAAGAAAAAAGAAAATGAAAATGTAACAGAAAATGTTAAAAAATTAAAAAGACAGAGAAAAAAATAGAAAGAAAAACGTAATTTTAACAAAAAAGGAATAAGGAATTTAAAAAAAAAGAGAAAAGAATAAGAAACAGCAAAAAAAGAAGAAAAAAGATAACAATTATATATATATATATATATATATAATGAAAAAATGGATAAAAAGAACTGTTTAAAAAAATTGAAATTTAAGATACGAAAAAAAGAAAAAAAATTAAAAAAGAAAAAATAGAAAAATAGAAGATAACTAAAAATATATAAAAAAAGTAAAAAATAGATAAAAAATAAGAAATGAAAATGAAAAAAATAAAAACTAAAAAATAAGAAATTAGAAATAAAATGAATTATAAAAAAAAGAAGAATAACCGAAAAAAAGTAGATAAAAAAAGGTAAGAAGGAAAAAAACGAAATAGCAAAAATAGGTCAAAAATGTAAAAAAGAAAAAGCAAAGAAAAAATGAAAGAGAAAAAAAGGGAAAAAAAAGAAAAATGGGAAAAAAGAAGATAACAAAAAAAGAATAAACAGAAAAAAATGACAAATGAAAAAAAGAAGAAGAAGGAAATAGGAAACAAGTAGACAAAATATAAAAAATAGATAAAATGGAAAAAAGGAAAAGAGAAGATGACATAAAATATATATGTAAAATTAAAAATATAAAAAATAGTAAAAAAACAGTAAAAAAAATTAAAATAAAAAGATAAAAAATATATATTTATATATAAGCAGGAAAAATAAAAAACAAAAAAAGAAGGTAAAAATAAAAATTGTTAAAAAAGAAAAAGAAAGAGGTAATTTTAACAAAAAAGACATAAAAAGGATATAAAATTAAAAAAAAAGGAAAAACAGAAAAAAGTATGTAAAATTAAAATAAAAAAATAAGATAACAATATAAATATAAAAATAAAAGTATATAAAAATAAAAATATAAAAAAAGACTAAAACATAAAATATACTTATATATAAATAGAAAAAATGAAAAACAGAAAAAGTCTAAAACAGTTACAAAATCAAAAAATTAAAAATTAGAAAAAAACGAAATTAAAAACAAGAAAAAGGGGGTGGGGGAAATAAAGAAAACTGAAATTAAAACAAAAAACGATAAACAAAAAATGAGGAAAAAAAGGAAATTAAAAACAAGATAAGTGAGGAAAAAAAATAAAAAACGGAAAAAAAAGGACAAAGGGAAAACAAGAAGATAACAAAAAACTTATATTTATAAACTGAAAAATTAGATAAAAAAAACAGGAAAAAAGGGGAAAAATAAAAAAAATAAAATAAAAAACAAAACAAATTAGAAAAAGGCAGTTATAAACAGAAAAAAAAAGAAATAACATGAAAACAGGAAAAAAGAAAAAAATTAGAAATCAGTAAAAAAGTAGTTAAAAATTTAAAATAAAAAAGGGAAAAAAAGAAATCAAAATTAGAAAAAAAGGAAATTAAATAAAGGAAAAGAAGGGGTAGGAAATAAAGAAAAATGAAATTAAAACAAAAAAAGATAAACAGATAATAAAAAGAACAAAGAACAAAAATATAAAGGAACAAAAAAAAAGAATAAAAAAGTATGTGAAGATCAAAAGGGATTAAAAAATAAAAAGGGATAAAATAGAAATATATAAATAAAATTAAAATAGAAAAAAGTAGATAAAATAAAGATAAAAGGAAAAATAGAAGACATTAATAATGAAAAAAAAATATAAATTAAAAACAATAGACAAAAGAAGTAAACAAAGAAAAACAGAGAAAAAAGCAAAAAAAAATAGATAAAAGGGAAAAAAGAAAAAAAGAAGATAAACATAAAATATAAATTTATATATAAACAGAAAAAATGAAAAACAGAAAAAGTCTAAAACAGTTAGAAACGAAATTAGAAACAGGAAAAAGGGGGGGAATAAAGAAAAATGAAATTAAAATAAAAATGAATAGGAAAAAATAGAAGAAAAACCAAAAAAAAAGGAAAGGAAAATGGGCAAAAAAGAAGATAACAAAAAAGTTAAATAAAAACAGGAAAAAGGGGAAAAAAAAAGAAAGAAAATAAAATAAAAATAAAAACAAATTAGAAAAAGGCAATTATTAGAAAAAAAGAAATAAAATTTAAACAGGAAAAAGGAAAAAAAACTGAAAAATAAGGAAAAAGTAAATAAAAATAGAAAAATATAGAAAAAAGAAAAACAACAGTAAAAACGTAGTTAAAAATTAAAAAAAATCAAAAATTAGAAGAAAAAAAAAGAAATTCAAAACAGGAAAAGTGGGGGGGGAATAAATAAAAATGATATTAAACAAAAAAAACAAAAGAAAAAGAAAAAATGAAAAACTAAAAAATTAGGAAATTAAAAACAAAATAAATAGGAAAAAAAAAGAAGAAAAACCAAAAAAAAAAGTAGATAAACAAAAGGTAAGAAGGAAAAAAAACAAAATAGCAAAAAAACTTTAAAAGTGTATTAAAAAACGGAAAAAAAGAAGATAAGAAAAAAATAATATTTATAAACAGAAAAATTACATAAAAACCAGGAAAATAGGAAAAAAATCAAAACATAGGAAAATAGGAAAAATATAAAAAAGAGAAATGAAAAACATGACAAATGAAAAAAAGAAGAAAAAGAAAATAGGAAAATAGGAAAAAATTAGAAAAAATATAAAAAATAAAAAACAGGGAATAAATCAAAAAAAGGAAATATAAATAATTAGAAGACATTAATATTAAAAAAATTAAAAATTAACAACAAAAAACAAAAATGATGACAAATATATAGTTATATATTAGCAGGAAAAATAAAAAAGAAAAAAAAGAAGGTAAAAATTAAAAATGTTAAAAAAGAAAAAGGTAACTTTAACAAAAAAGATATACAGAAAATAAAATAAAAATTGACAAAAAAAGGAATGTGGAAATTAAAAAAAAAAAAAAGAAAAGCAGAAAAAAGTATGTAACATAAAATATTAAAAAAAAGATAACAATATAAATATATATAAATAAGAAACAGGAATCAAAGAAAGAAAGAGAAACAATATAATAAAAAGAACGGGTAAAAAAATAAATAAAAACAATTAAAAATTTAAGACTAGAAAAAAACAGAAAATAGAATAAAAATTAAAACAACATGAAAGAAAAGAAAAATAAAAAGGAAGAAAAAAATGTAGATAAAAATAGAAAAAAGAATAAAAGAAAAAAAAAAAAATTATATAAAAACATAAAAAAAGATAAAAACAGGAAATATCGATAAGATAAGAAGAAACAGGAAAAGAAATAAAAAAAGGAACAAAAAAAAGAATAAAAACGTATGTAATTTTCAAAAGGGATTAAAAATAAAAAATGATAAAAACAAAAAAATAAATAAAATTAAAACAGAAAAAAGGAAAAAATTGAACAAACAGAAAAGTAGATAAAATTAGGATAAAAGGAAAAATAGAAAATAACAATATATATATAAAATTAGAAAAAAAGATCAAAACAATAAAAATATAAGAAAAAAGTAGATAAAAAAAATAGAAAAAAGAAGAAAACATATATTTTATGTTGAATAAAGAAAAATGAAATTAAATCAAAAAAAAAAAAGAAAAACCGAAAAAAAAGGGGAAAAAGAAAGAAAATAAATAATAAAATCAAAACAAAAAATGGGAAAAAAGTAGATAAAATATAAAAAATAAAAACAGGGAATAAATAAAGAAAAAAGAAAAAAAAGAAAAACAGGAAAAAGTAGATAAAAATAGGGAAAAAAATATAAAAAGATATATTCAAAAAAGCAAATAAATAAAAGACATTAATATTCAAAATAATTAAAAATTTTAAAAAAAAAGTTAAACAAAGAAAAGTAGAGAAAAAAGCAAAAAAAATAGATAAAAAAGAAACAAGAAGATAACATAAATATATTTATATGTAAATGAAAAATCTAAAACACAGTAAAAAACAGTTAAAAAATAAATAAAAGATAACAAATATATATTTTATATATAAGCAGGAAAATTAAAAAAAGAAGGAAAAAATGTTAAAAAATTAAAAAGAAAAAGGTAATTTTAACAAAAAAGATAAAAAAGAAAATAAAAGGAAAAAAGAACAAAAAGATAAATTGACAAAAAAAGGAATAAGGAAATTAAAAACAAAAAACAAGAAGAAAAACAGAAAAAAGTATATAAAATTAAAATAACAAAATAAGATAACAATATAAATATATATATAATTAAAAATAAGAAAAAAGGGATAAAAAATAAGATACGAAAACAATTAAGAATAGCATAAAAATTAAAAGAACACGAAAGAAAAAAAAGGAAAGGAAAGGGAAAAAATGTAGATAAAAATATAAAAAAGGAAAAAAATTAAAAAAATATTTATATATGAAAAAAATATATAAAAACAGCAAAAAAAGATAAAATAAGACAAAACAGGGGGGAGAATAAAAAAAGGACCAAAATCAGAATAAACAAGTATGTAAAGATCAAAAGAAAAAAAATGATAGTGAGAAAAAATAAAATATAAAAAAAAAATTAGAAAAAGGGATAAAAACAGAAAACAGGAAAAAACTGAAAAATTAGGAAGAAGTAAATAAAAATAGGAAAAAAGGAAAAATAGAACATAACAAAATATATAGAAAAAAAGAAAAAAGAAAAAAAGAAACAAAAAACAGTAAAAAGTCTTTAAAAATTAAAAAATAAAAAAGGGAAAAGGGAAAAAAAGCAGACAATATATAAACAGAAAAAGTGTAAAACTGTTAAAAAATTAAAAAATCAAAATTAGAAAAAAAGAAAATTAAAAACAGGAAAAAAGGGGAGGGAAATAAAGAAAAATGAAATTAAAACAAAAAAAGATAAACAAAAAATAGAAAGAACAAAGAATAAAAAAAAGATAAAAGGAAATTAAAGACAAAAAAAAGGAAAAAAAGGAAGAAAAAACGGGGAAAAAAGTATATAAAAAATAAATAAAAACAGGAAAGAAGGAAAATAAAAAAATAGCAAAAATACATTAAAAAATTAACAAAAAAACAAAGAAAAACATAAGAAAAATGATAAAGAGAAAAAATAAAAACAGGAAAGAAAAAGATTGGAAAAAAGAAGATAACAAAAAAATTATAGTTATAAACATAAAAATTAGATAAAAAAAGGAAAAAAGAAAAAAGAGAAAGAAAAATAAGAAAAATAAAAAATAAAATAAAAACAAAAAATGATAAACAGAAAGAAAATAAAAAATGAAATTAAAAAAAAAACAGAAGAAAAGAAGAAGAAAAACAGAAAATAGAAAAAAAGTAGATCAAGTATAAAAATTAAAAAACAGGGAATAAATCAAGAAAAGGAAAAAAGTAAAAAAGAAAAAAAAGAGGAAAAAGAAAAAAATATAACAAAATATATATATATAAAAAACAAAAAAAAATAAAAGACATGAAAAAGAGAGAAAAAAAGAAAATAAATTGAAAAAGTAGATAAAAATAAAGAACAACACAAAATAATTAAAAAAGTATGTAAAAATAAAAAATAAAAACAGCATAAAATGGAATAAAAAAAAGAAAAAAGTAAATAAAAATAGAAATAGATAAAAAAAAGAGGAAGATAACAATATTATATATATATATATAAACAGAAAATTAGATAAAAACAGAAAAAAATGATAAGTTACCAATACAGAAATCAAAAAAAGGAGAAATCACATACCGCAATGAAGAACAATTCTTCAATTTGCTGTCTTAGTTATAATATAATTTTATAGTTTCTAATTAGATGTAATAGAGTCTTATTCAAATTATCCGTTAAAAATTATCCGTTAAAAAAAAAGTAAAAAAGAGATAAAAATAAAAAATAGAAAAAAAGAAGACAACATAAAATATATTTATATATAACAGAAAAAATAACCGAAAATAAAATGAAAAAAAGAAAAACTAAAAAATAAGAAATTAAAAATAAAATGAATTATAAAAAAAAGAAGAATAACCGAAAAAAAGTAGATAAAAAAAGGTAAGAAGGAAAAAAACGAAAGAGCAAAAATAAATCAAAAAATATAAAAAAAGTAAAAAAAATTAGATAAAATGGAAAAAAGGAAAAGAGAAGATAACATAAAATATATATGTAAAATTAAAAATCTAAAAAATAGTAAAAAAACATAAAAAAAAATTAAAATAAAAAGATAGGAAAAACAGAAAAAGAAGTTAAAAAAAGAAAATAGGATAAAAAAATGTGTAAAATTAAAATAAAAAAATAAGATAACAATATAAATATAAAAATAAAAGTATATAAAAATAAAAAATAGAAAAAAAGAAGAAAACATAAAATATATTTATATATAAATAGAAAAAATGAAAAACAGAAAAAGTCTAAAACAGTTAAAAAATCAAAAATTAAAAATTAGAAAAAAACGAAATTAAAAACAAAAAAGGGGGTGGGGGAAATAAAGAAAACTGAAATTAAAACAAAAAAGAGAAACAAAAAATGAAAAGAACAAAGAAAAGAAGATAAACTCAAAAAAAGGAAATTAAAAACAAAATAGTGAGCAAAAAAAGAATAAAAAACGGAAAAAAAAAGTGGATTAAAAAAAAGGACAAAAGGAAAACGGGAAAAAAAGAAAATAACACAAAAATTATATTTATAAACTGAAAAATTAGATAAAAGAAACAGGAAAAAAGGGGGAAAAAGAAAGAAAATAAAACTACAAAACAAAACAAATTAGAAAAAGGCAATTATAAACAGAAAAAAAAGAAATAACAGGAAAACAGGAAAAAGGAAAAAACTGAAAAATCAGGAAAAAGTGAATAAAAATATGAAAAAATAGAAAAAAGAAAAAATAAATAAAGGAAATTAAATTAGAAATCAGTAAAAAAGTAGTTAAAAATTAAAAATAAAAAAGGGAAAAAAAGAAATCAAAATTAGAAAAAAAGGACATTAAATAAAGGAAAAGAAGGGGTAGGAAATAAAGAAAAATGAAATTAAAACAAAAAACAAAAATATAAAGGAACAAAAAAAAAGAATGTAAAGATCAAAAAGGATTAAAAAATAAAAAGGGATAAAATAGAAAAAGTAGATAAAATAAGGATAAAAGGAAAAATTGAAGATAAAAAATATATAAAATTAGAAGGAAAAAAAAGTAAAAAAATCGATAAAAAAAAGACAACATAAAATATATTTATCTATAAACAAAAAAAATAAAAAAACAAATAAAAAATTAAAAATTAGGAAATTAAAAACAAAATAAATAGGAAGAAAAAGAAGAAAAACCAAAAATGAAAATAAGAAAAATAGAAAAAAATAAAAAAAAGGAAATATTGAAAAAATACATTAAGAAAACAAAAAATACAAGACATTAACAATGAAAAAAATATATAAATTAAAAACAATAGACAAAAGAAGTAAACAGAGAAAAAAGCAAAAAAAATAGATAAAAGGGAAAAAAGAAACAAAGAAGATAAACATAAAATATAAATTTATATATAAAAAGAAACAATGAAAAACAGAAAAAGTCTAAAACAGTTAAAAAATAAAAAAATAAAAAATTAGACAAAAACGAAATTAGAAACAGGAACAAGGGGGGGAACAAAGAAAAATGAAATTAAAACAAGATAAATAGGAAAAAATAGAAGAAATACCAAAAAAAAATTAGATAAAAACAGGAAAAAAGGGGGAAAAAAGAAAGAAAATAAAATAAAAAACAAAAAAATTAGAAAAAGGCAATTATTAGAAAAAAAAGAAATAAAATTTAAACAGGAAAAAATCAGGAAAAAGGAAAAAAACTGAAAAAATAAGGAAAAATTAAATAAAAATAGAAAAATATATAAAAAAAAACAGTAAAAAAGTAGTTAAAACAGGAATTAGAAACAAAATAAATAGGAAAAGTGGGGGGAATAAAGAAAAATGAAATTAAACAAAAAAAAACAAAAGAAAAAGAAAAAATGAAAAACTAAAAATTAGGAAATTAAAAACAAAATAAATAGGAAAAAAAAGGAAGAAAAACCAAAAAAAAAAGTAGATAAACAAAAGGTAAGAAGGAAAAAAAACAAAATAGCAAAAAAAAGTTAAAAGTGTATTAAAAAAAGAAGATAAGAAAAAAATAATATTTATAAACAGAAAAATCACATAAAAACCAGGAAAATAGGAAAAAAAATCAAAACATAGGAAAATAGGAAAAATATAAAAAAGAGAAATGAAAAAAACATGACAAATGAAAATAAGAAGAAAAAAAAAAAAGGAAAACCGAAAAAAAAGTAGATGAAAAAAACAGGAAAAAAGGGGAAAAAGAAAGAAAATAAATAATAAAATCAAAACAAAAAACAGGAAAATGAGAAAAAAATAGATAAAATATAAAAAATAAAAACAGGGAATAAATAAAGAAAAAAGAAAAAAAAGAAAAACAGGAAAAAGTAGATAAAAATATGAAAAAAAATATAAAAAGATATATTCAAAAAAGCAAATAAATAAAAGACATTAATATTCAAAATAATTAAAATTTTAAAAAAAAAAGTTAAACAAAGAAAAATAGAGAAAAACAGTTAAAAGAGTCTAAAATTGAAAACAAAACAGAAGAAAAATTTAAAAAAAGAAAGAAAAGAAGAAGAAAAACAGGAAAAAAAGCAAGAAAAAAGAGTTGATTTTTAAAATAAAAAAAAAAATATGACAGGGAATAAAGGAAAACAGAAAAATAGAAAATAAAAACTTAAACAGGAAATAACAAACAGGGAAAAAAAAAAAGGAAAAACGCATTTAAAAAGAGAAAAAATGAAGATAAAAAATATATATCTAAACAGAAAAAAAGAACAAGAAAAAAGCATATAAAAAGAGAAAGAATGGGAAAAAATAAAAACAGTAAAAACAACTGTTCAAAAATGAAAAAAGATGAAAAAGTAATAAATAAAGTTCAAAAACAAAAAACATAAAAAAAAGAAAAAATAGAAAAAAATGTAAAAAACAAAAAAAAGTAGATAAAATATAAAAATAAAAATTAAGAATAAATCAAGAAAAATAAAAAATAAAAAATATATTAAAAAATAAAAATAAAAGACATCAATATTGAAAAAAATTTAAAAGTTAAAAAAGGAAGAACAGAGAAAAAAGAAAAATAAATAAAAATACATATATAAATTAAAAATAACAATATAATACAAAAATAAATAAAACTCAGAAAAAAGAGATAAAAATAAAAACAAGAAAGAAGGAAAATGAGAAAAAAAGAAGATAACAAAAAATTTATATTTATAAACAGAAAAATGAGATAAAAATCAGGAAAAAAGGGGGAAAAACAGAAAAATGATAAACATAAAAAAATGAAAAAGACAATCATAAAAAAAAGACAAAAAAAAGTGAAAAAAGAAAATCAAAAAAAAAGACAAAAAAAAAACTATAGAAGGATATATTGAAAAAAAAATATATCTAAAATGAAGAAATAAATAAAATCTGTAAAAAAATACTGTTCAAAAATTTAAAACAGAAAAAAAAATATAAGTATATAAAGATCAAAATAAAAAAAAAGATAACAATATAAATAAAAAAATAAGATAGCATATAAATATATTAAAATCAGAATAAATTAAAATCAGAAAAAAGAGAAAAAAAAATAAGAAACAAAAAAAAAGAAAAAAAGAAAACTATATATATAGATAGAAACAATTAAAAATTTAAGATACAAAAAACACGAAAAATGGAATAAAAATTAAAAGAACATGAAAGAAAAGGAAAAAACTGGACCAAAAACAGAATAAAAAGTATGTAAAGATAAAAAAAAAAACAGAATGATAGTGAAATAAGAAAAATAGAAATAAAATTAAAACAAGAAAAAAAGGAAAAAACGGAAAAATCAAGAAAATAGAAATAAGAAAAAAAAAGAAAAAAACAGTAAAAAAGTAATTAAAAATTTAAAAGGGAAAAAAAGAAGACAATATAAATAAACATAAAAATTTAAAAACAGAAAAAGTCTAAAACAGTTAAAAAATAAAAAATTAAATTTAGGAAAAAGGGGTGGAAAATAACGAAAAATGAAATTAAGAAAAAAAAGATAAACAAAGGAATAAATTTATATAAAAAAAAGGATAAAAAAGGAAATATCGATAAAATAAGAAGAATCAAAATGGATTAAAAACAAAAAGGGATATAAACAGAAAAAACAGAAAAAAGTAGATAAAAATATGATAAAAGGAAAAATAGAAAATAACAAAATATATATAAAATTAGAAAAAAAGAATTAAACAATAAAAAAAATAAGAAAAATGTAGATAAAAGTTAAAAATCGAAAAAAAGAAGAAAACAGAAAATATATAAACAGAAAAAATAAAAAATTAGAAAAAAAGGAAATTAAAAACAGGAAAAAGGTGGGGGAAATAAAGAAAAATGAAATTAAAACAAAAAAAGATAAACTCCAAAAAAGAAAATTAAAAACAAGATAAATAGAAAAGAAAAAAAAGAAGAAAACAAGAAGAAAAAAAGTAGATTAAAAAAAAGAAAAGAAGGAAAATGGAAAAAAAAGAAGATAACAAAAAATTTTTATTTATAAACATAAAAATTAGATAAAAAAAAGGAAAAGGGGGGGAAAAAGAAAGAAAATAAAAATAAAATCAAGACAAAAAATGATAAACAGAAAAAAAATGAAAGATGAAAAAAAGAAGAAGAGGAAAAAGAGAAATAGAAAAAAAATAGATAAAATATAAAAACAGATATATAAAAATAAAAAGAAAAAGAAAATATAAAAAATATATTAAAAAAAACAAAGAAAAAAATACATTAATATTGAAAAAAATTAAAAACAAAGAAAAATAGAGAAAAAAGCAAAAAAAAAAAGATAAAAAGGAAAAAGGGAAAAAAAATTTATATATATATTTATATGTAAATTAAAAAATTTAAAAGCAGCAAAAAAACAGTTAAAAAATAAATTAAACAAAAAATAAATAAAAAGATAACAAATATATATTTATATATAAGTAGGAAAAATAAAAAAAAGAAAAAAGAAGTAAAAAATGAAATTAAAGTTCAAAAATTAAAAAGAATCAGAAAACAAGAAAAAGAAAAAGGTAATTTTAACAGAAAAGAGAAAAACAAAATAAAAGGAAAAAAGAACAAAAAGATAAATTGACCAAAAAATGAATAAGGAAATGGATAAAAAGAACTAGTAAAAAAATAAATAAAAACAGTTAAAAATTTAAGACACAAAAAAAAAACAAAAAAAGGAATAAAAATTAAAAGAACACGAAACAAAAGAAAAATAAAAGGAAAAGAAAAAAAATATATATTTATATAAACAAAAAAATAGGTAAAATAAGAAAAAAAGGGATAAAAACATAACAAAAAAGTATGTAAAGATCAAAAGAAAAAGAATGATAGTGAGAAAATATAAAATATAAAACAAATTAGAAAAAGGTAAATTAAAAACAGAAAAAAGGGATAAAACAGAAATAAAGAAATAAAATTAAAACAGGAAAAAACTGAAAAATTAGGTAAAAGTAAATAAAAATAGGAAAAAAAGAAAAAATTTAAAAATAGAAGAAAAAAACAGTAAAAAGTAGTTAAAAATTTAAAGATAAAAAAGGGAAAAGGGAAAAAAAGAAGACAATATATATAAACAGAAAAAGTAAAAAACAAAAAAAGTCTAAAACAGTTAAAAAATGAAAAAATCAAAATTAGAAAAAAGGGGAGGGAAATAAAGAAAAATGAAATTAAAACAAAAAAAATAAAAAGAAAATAAAAAGAACAAAGAACAAAAATATAAACTAAAAAAAGGGGAAAAGGAAATTAAAGACAAAAAAAAAGGGGAAAAAGGAAGAAAAACCGGAAAAAAGAGCAGATATAATAAATAAATAAAAAAATAGCAAAAAAACATTAAAAAATTAACCAAAAAAACAAAGAAAAACATAAAAAAATGGAAAAGAGAAATAAATAAAAAAAATGAAAGAAGAAAAATTGGAAAAAAGAAGATAACAAAAAAATTAGATAAAAAAACAGGAAAAAAGAAAAAATTGAAAGAAAAATAAGAAAAATATAAAATAAAATCAAAACAAAAAATGATAAACAGAAAAAAAATAAAAAATAAAAATAAAAAAAACAGAAGAAAAGAAGAAGAAAAACAGAAAATAGAAAAAAAGTAGATAAAATATAAAAAATAAAAAACAGGGAATATAAATCAAGAAAAGGAAAAAAGTAAAAAACAAAACAAAGAGGAAAAAGAAAAAAATATAACAATATATATATATATATATATAAAAAATAAAGACATTAAAAAGACAGTACGAAAAAGAGGGGAAAAAAGAAAATAAATTGAAAAAGTAGATAAAAATAAACAACACCACAAAATAATTAAAAATATATATATATAAAAATAAAAAATAAAAAATAAAAGCAGCATAAAATGGAATAAAAAAAGAAAAAAGTAAATAAAAATAGAAATAGAAAAAAAAAGAGGAAGATAACAATATGGTAAATAAATTAAAAAAAATTAAAAAATCGAACAATATGGTAAAAAAATAAAAAAACAGTTACACACAAAAAAAATTGAATAAAAATTAAAAGAACACGAAAGAAAAGAAAAATAAAAGGAAAGGAAAAAAATGTATTTATAGGTAAAAGTAAAAAAGGAAAACAGGAAAAAAAATAGGTAAAATAAGAAAAAAGAGATAAAAACATAACAAAAAAGTATGTAAAGATCAAAAGAAAAAGAATGATAGTGAGAAAATATAAAATATAAAACAAATTAGAAAAAGGTAAATTAAAAACAGAAAAAAGGATAAAAACAGAAATAAAGAAATAAAATTAAAACAGGAAAAAAATCAAGAAAAAAACTGAAAAAATAGGTAAAGTAAATAAAAATAGGAAAAAACGAAAAATTTAAAAATAGAAGAAAGAAAAAAAGAAGAAAAAAACAGTAAAAAGTAGTTAAAAATTTAAAGATAAAAAAGGGAAAAGGGAAAAAAAGAAAACAATATACATAAACAGAAAAAGTAAAAAAAAAAGGTCTAAAACAGTTAAAAATGAAAAAATTAAAATTAGAAAAAATAAAACAGGAAAAAATGGAATAAAAATCAAGAAAAATGAAATTAAAACAAAAAAAATAAAAATAAAAAGAACAAAAATATAAACTAAAAAAAGGGAAAAAGGAAATTAAAGACAAAAAAAGGTAAAAAAAGGAAGAAAAAACGGAAAAAAAGAGTAGATATATAATAAATAAATAAAAACAGGAAAGAAGGAAAATAAAAAAAATAGCAAAAATATTTTTAAAAAATTAACAAAAAAAACAAAGAAAAACATAAAAAAATGGAAAAGTGAAAAAAATAAAAACAGGAAAGAAGAAAAATTGGAAAAAAGAAGGTAACAAAAAAATTATATTCATAAACAGAAAAATTAGATAAAAAAACAGGAAAAAGTCAAAGAAAAATAAGAATAAAATAAAATAAAATCAAAACAAAAATTGATAAACAGAAAAAAAATTAAAAATTAAATTTAAAAAAACAGAAGAAAAGAAGAAAATAGAAAAAAATAAAACATATATAAAAAATAAAAAACAGGGAATAAATCATGAAAAAAGTAAAAAACAAAAAAAAAAGAGGAAAAAGAAGAAGGAAAAACATAAGAAAATGGTAAAGAGAAAAAAATAAAAACAGGAAAGTAGAAAAATTGGAAAAAAAAGATAACAAAAAAATTATATTCATAAACAGAAAAATTAGATAAAAAAACAAGAAAAAAGAAAAAAAAGAAAAAAAATATGAAAAATATAAAATAAAATCAAAACAAAAAAAAGATAAACAGAAAAAAAATAAAAAATGAAATTAAAAAAAGAAGAAAATCAGAAAATAGAAAAAAAGTAGATAAAATATAAAAAATAAAAAACAGGGAATAAATCAAGAAAAGGAAAAAAGTAAAAAATAAAAAAAAGAGGAAAAAGAAAAAAATATAACAATATATGTATATAAAAAAAACAAAGACATTAAAAAGACAGTACGAAAAAGAGGAAAAAAAAATAAATCAAAAAAGTAGATAAAAATAAAGAAAAACACAAAATAATTAAAAATATATATATATTAAAATAAAAGCATAAAATGGAATAAAAAA
Source organism: Actinidia polygama (assembly GCA_030159135.1). Taxonomy (NCBI): domain Eukaryota; kingdom Viridiplantae; phylum Streptophyta; class Magnoliopsida; order Ericales; family Actinidiaceae; genus Actinidia; species Actinidia polygama. The sequence continues at coordinate 18,815,884 of BRYF01000015.1, read as the reverse complement.
GAAAAAGTAAATAAAAATAGAAATAGACAAAAAAAGAGGAAGATAACAATATGGTAAAAAAATTAAAAAATATTAAAAAATTAACAAAAAAAACAAAGAAAAACATAAGAAAATGGTAAAGAGAAAAAAATAAAAACAGGAAAGAAGAAATATTGGGAAAAAAAAGATAACAAAAAAATTATATTCATAAACAGAAAAATTAGATAAAAAAACAGGAAAAAAGAAAAAAGAGAAAGAAAAATAAGAAAAATATAAAATAAAATCAAAACAAAAAATGATAAACAGAAAAAAAATAAAAAATAAAATTAAAAAAAGAAGAAGAAAAGCAGAAAATAAAAAATAAGTAGATAAAATATAAAAAATAAAAAACAGGGAATAAATCAAGAAAAGGAAAAAAGTAAAAAATAAAAAAAAGAGGAAAAAGAAAAATATATAACAATAAAAAGACATTAAAAATACAGTACGAAAAAGAGGGGAAAAAAGAAAATAAATTAAAAAAGTAGATAAAAATACAGAACAACACAAAATAATTAAAAATATATATATAAAAAAAAATAAAAAATAAAAAATAAAAAACAGCATAAAATGGAATAAAAAAAGAAAAAATTAAATAAAAATAGAAATAGAAAAAAAAAGAGGAAGATAACAATATGGTAAAAAAATTAAAAAATATTAAAAAATTAACAAAAAAAAAAGAAAAACATAAGAAAATGGTAAAGAGAAAAAAATAAAAACAGGAAAGAAGAAAAATTGGAAAAAAAAAGATAACAAAAAAATTATATTCATAAACATAAAAATTAGATAAAAAACAGGAAAAAAGAAAAAAGAGAAAGAAAAATATAAAATCAAAATCAAAACAAAAAATGATAAACAGAAAAAAAATAAAAAAATAAAAATAAAAAAAGAAGAAGAAAAGCATAAAATAAAAAATAAGTAGATAAAATATAAAAAATAAAAAACAGGGAATAAATCAAGAAAAGGAAAAAAGTAAAAACAAAAAAAAGAGGAAAAAGAAAAAAACATAACAATATACGTATATAAAAAGAAAAGACATTAAAAAGACAGTACGAAAAAGAGGAAAAAAAAGAAAATAAATTAAAAAAGTAGATAAAAATAAAGAACAACACAAAATAATTAAAAAAAAGTATATAAAAATAAAAATAAAAATAAAAAATAAAAACAGCATAAAATGGAATAAAAAAAGAAAAAAATAAATAAAAATAGAAATAGAAAAAAAAGAGAGGAAGATAACAATATTATATATATTTATATATAAACAGAAAATTAGATAAAAACAGAAAAAAAAATGATAAGTTACCAAAATAATTGCAACACTAAACAAGAAGATCCAACAAACTACAGAAATCAAAAAAAGGAGAAATCACATACCGCAATGAAGAACAATTCTTCAATTTGCTGATGGGACGATCTTGGACCAATTAGAGCTAAGAATAAACTATAAACTTTAGAAAATTCCCATACCTTGAAAGCTACATCAGAATTGCTAGTGTTTTTCATTCTAATTGCGCGTTTACCGGGCGGCGGGTGGCTTCATCTACAAACTGCAAAAGAATTAGTTGTCGAGATTTTATATGAAAAGCGTTAATCCCAAATGCAAATGAAAAAGCACTTTTTTAGAGCAAAAATGATTCAAATCACCCTAAATTGAAAAACCCAGAACGAGGAAAACAAAGATATGTAACAAACCACGCACGCATGGAAGACAATACACATTTAAATTAAAATTGAGTCCACAAGCATGAAACATCAAGGAACTAAAAATGGTGCAAAAGAAGCATCAATAGCAGGCAACCCAGATCAAAAAAACAGTAAATGAACATAAAACACAGCTAAAATCTAATAAATCACCCAATCGCGAAAACCCACAACACGAAAAATCAAAAATACATATAAAACTTCACATGCATATGAACAGAGTAAATAGAGTTTGTTCGGGGAAAAATGGAACTCAATACTGAACAACTCAGATGAAAAATCCAATAAATGATCATAAAACACTGCCAAAATCGAATCAACAATCCAAACTCCAAAATCGAATCAACAATCCAAACACAGCTTAATTTTCTAAAAAACCATCAAGAAAAGCTTCAAAGGTTCTTCAAAACTCAAAAGACAAGAAAACACGCATATGGATAGAGAGAGAGAGAGAGAGAGAGAGAGAGAGAGAGAGAGAGAGAGAGACAACCTGTCGAAGTCGGAGAAGGGCGAATTGCAGAAGGAGGATCAAGAGGAAGAGCGAGAATTTGAGCCCCAAGCCATGCCTAGGGTTTTCTGGGTAGTCTTCTTCTTCTTCTTGCCATTGCTATTGTCGCTTGAAGGGTTTGGGGAGATTGAATTGAAGCTTCTCTTCGATTTGGAACCAGAATCGGCAGAGCGAGAAAAGTCGAAGATTGTTGAAGATATTTAAGAGCTTTGGGGGGATTTGGAGACGTTAGAACGAATTTGGAGATGTTAGAACAAATCTTTAACACCAAGATTTGGAGACGTTAGAACGAATCTTGAAGACCAAGATTTGTTTGTAACTGTGATTTGCTATTTGTTTTTTCCTTTTTACAGCTATTTCCCCCCTTTTATACAGCTAGTTTTTTTATTTTTTTTATTACAGCTAGTTTTTGCTGATTTTTTTTTCTGTTTACAGCTAGTTTTTAAAAATAACTTTATATAAATACTTTATTTGATATCATAAATTATATCATATATTTTAAAAAATAGAATTTTACCTAAATTTTTCTCACTGGCGTTTTATACACTCTTATATTTTTACAATGTAAGTTTCACTCTTGTGTCTTAGTTATAATATAATTTTATAGTTTCTAATTAGTTGTAATAGAGTCTCATTCAAATTATCCGTTAAAAATTATATTTATATTTATATTTATATATATATATAAACAAAAAAATAGATAAAAAAAGTAAAACAAAAGAACAAAAAAAGTAGACAAAAATATTAAAAGGAAAAAAAAAGAAGATAAAAAAATATAGATAAAAACAATAAAAAACCCATAAAAAATAGACAAAATAAAAAAAAATACACAAAAATAGTTAAAAAATTCAAAACAGAAAAAAAAATATAATAAAAAAAGTAGAAAAAGTGGAGGGTTGTCGGTAGTGGGTGTGATGAGTGAATGGTGGTTGTGGTCGTGGTTGACGGCAGCAGTTGTGGGTGGTGTCGTATAGTGGTATTCATGGTGTTTGGCGGGGTGATGGGTGGTGGTGATAATGGTTGTTTGAGGTGGTGGTGGGTGGAGAATTTTCAAAACTAAAGAAGGTGCAAAGAGAAAGAAGTGCAATATTTTACAGAGAGAAAATGAGGTGTGAGGTAGCTAGAGGTGGAAACATGGAACTCTTTTGTCCGATGAAAGA